>CM042814.1:20926147-21526147 GCA_009982885.2 Hyles vespertilio
GTAGTGACAAACCTGAACGAATACCACGTGGGATGGAATATAAAATGCTGTTTTATCACCGATCAGCCTTCTCAATAGGTATTTGCCAGAAGGCTTTCGAAAGATCGATAGAACTTAAATAACAAGCGTTACTTAAATTGTCCAAAATTTCTGACATGTACGGTAATTTGTAAGCATCTTTTTTAGTAACTGATGTTAGTTTACGACTGTCTAAACAAAATCTCAATGTTCCATCTTTTTTAGGAGTTAATAAGGACAGGTGAAACACAAGGACTTCACAAGGTTCGACAACACGAGTGCTAACATTTCATCCAGCTCGTTACATAACACGCGTTGTTTTCGGGAGAAAGTCTGTAATATCGTTGTCGCATTGTTGTGAGTTGCCAGTATCAATGCGATGAGTGATGAGATGTGTCTGCCTAGGCCTTGCTTTCCGTAGAAATAGAACGAAATAGGTCAATAGTATTATCAGCGTTTAGACGCTGCGATTTGGTTAAATCGTCATAAGAAAATAATTTACTTTGTTATTATTTAAATAAGAAACACTACTGGTATTGAAATCACCTAAAGTTATTGATTTTAAATACTTGGGCAAATCTCAAAACCTAGACCAGAAATCAATACCTAAAATAAATACCGATGAATACTGTAGGTATCACGTAGGCTTTACGAATATGAAATTATTCTCAACACTTATAGGAAATATTATATAACCTCTAGGGTTAACCGTTGGCCGCCAGCGGCAACAAAATATATGTCGTTAAGGTCTTACACAATTTAAAACCAGCTGATAATAATAGTTTATGTGAATCGTTCCCCAGTAGTCACTGAAGATCCATAATCCAACAAAGCACAAAAGAAATTTCACCAATTTTACATTAAGATACGGGCGAGATCATTATCCGGTTACGTTCCCAGATTGATGTGATTGTTATAGGTAGAAAAAAAAATTTAATAGTGGAAAGCCATTGTTCCCATCTTCCTTATCAAAATTAACACTTTTAGTAGTAATATCACAACAATCTGGCCCTAGAAGTTTTGTGGTTTCGGTTTAGAATGACAATTCGTACAATTAGTATAAATAAACACCTTTGGTACCACATTTAAAACAAAATTGGAAACCTATTTTGTTTACACTCAGCGAGCGTGTGGTCATTAGTGCGGGCAGCGGGGACAATGTGAATGACTACCTGAGCGTCTTTTGTTCTCGAGCGATAAGCGAGAACCGGTTTACTTGTACCAATAGATGTATTTAAAGTGTTAGTTTGTGTATTTGTTAGTTTATTGAAATTGTAGGAATGTGTAAATTTTTTATTAAATGAATATTAGGGTTAGTAGTGTTATTAGAGTAGGCTAAATCTGGAGCTAGCGTATTATTAGTTATGGGAGGCGGTTCACGATATTGAGCTGTCCTACATTGGATTATTTTCGAAATTTTTTACATATCAAACGGCAGGTTCCTCGATACTAGAAATTTTTGGTGAGCATGCTATAACGTTAGAGTAGCACGGACGGATGTTGTGTAACAAAATTTCCAATTTTTCCGACTCAGGCAATTCTTTAGAAAGACGAGAAAAAATTCAGACATTATAGAAAAATATACAGTGATGTTTTCAGTTGTCATGCTGAGTACGATTACGAATTTCTGACACCAAACGATAGTCATAATCGAATTCGCCCAAATCCTCTATCAAAATTTAGACAATTGATCCCAATCCTTAACTTTACTTTTAATGCTACGGAACCAATGTAGGCATTGCCACAAAATATTCTGTAGCAAAATTTAACAAATCAGAAGATGAAATACTCCTAGCGGCTTTAAAATCATCGACCTTTTGCAAAAATATACGAACGCAAGTAGAACCGTCGTATTTTAGTAGTTTGAAATCTGACAAACGAGGACGCTCGCATAGATACGTTGTAACATCTGTTTTATCAACTGATGTGGGTAAATTAAAAGTAGTCGTTCACTGGAGTAAGTTTTTAAGCTTATTCATAAATAAATCGTAATCAGTGTGTAAATGTATGCAATAGTTTTTTATCGGCAGATGTTATCGGTTTCAATCTACGTGCTCTGTGATAAATATGATTTGCCAAAGTGGATGTACGCTTGAACATGGTTTATATCAAATGAACATTCTAGGTTTGAAATTTTTGATTTTAAATCATTAAAAGAAACATTTAAGGAATTTAGATCTATATCAAATGCTAATCCCGACTCATCAATGTCCTCAGATGGGTATAACAATGACAGTTTATTGAATCTGTTTTACGAAGTTGTAGCACTGTGTCGGCTGGATCTTCGCCGCGAATTAATACTTCGTAACACAGTTCATTATTATTTAACAAAAAATACTTAATGGGGTGAGTGTCCATATAAGTAAAAATGAATTTAAAAGATAAAGAAGAAGATAAGACAGAAAAAAAATGCAAACAATGTAATTGGATATTAGTTATCACGATTAGACTTTACACTTCACTTAGTTAGAAAAATTGACAAACCTGTTTGCACTTTTAAACCGCTCGATTGCCCCAGTTGCAGACTGCGCAACCGGACTGTGTGTGGAGTACCGGGTATAACGGTGATGCGAAAAACCACGTATTAGAATGTATTGGGCGCCACTGCGGCGGGTTTAGGCCGCCCGCAGGTAGGGGTAGGTAGTTAAATGAGAACTCAGGGTAGTTACGTGGTTCGGGCTTTAATAATTTCGCATCACTATTTACACCCGGCACTGTTGCTGGTGGTATGCAACAGGAGTCACTGGCCTTCACTGGACACTGATCCGGTCTTCGGCACGTGGCGGAACCCGGCGACAGCTCGCCGGCGAAGTCAGCTGCCACGTGGCCGGGCACGGTGCGCAGGTCAGCGGCAGGCGCAGGCTCGGATGCAGTCCGGCAGGAAGCGGTGCGGGCAAAGCGGGCAGTAGGCACGGAGTTAGCGAAAAACGCCAAGTACGCCAAGTAGCCAAGAACGAAGAAGAAGAACCTGGAATCAGTATCCAAGAGATCGGAATGCAAACTAGGTTGCATTCCGTGCCAGCGACTCGTGGTAGCTCACAAGCCCGGCAGACAGAATACACTGACAAACAAGCAGTAAAAAGCGGTTAGCAAATAGAACACTGAACACTCACCCCAGCGGGTTCGGAAAGACGCGTGGTAGCACGCGGCTTTCAGGTTAGGAAAAGGACCGCGAGGCGCCGTTACCGCGTAATTAAGCGAGCACCGATGACAGTTCGTACGTCAAATTTGACAGATGTCAGTCAGTAAATGAATCGACCATCAGCGCAACGGAGGCGTTGATTGGCATAGACAATAGGATTTATGTCGACTATTGAACTATAGATCGCAAATATAAAAGGTGACATTCCCACAACGTCACAACAAGGAGATTTTTGTTTTAAAAACCAATGACCCTCTCCACTGGGTTTCTTGTTTTAATATGGTATTGATTGTAAGCTTCTTCAGCCTCCCCTTTCCAGACATGCACATAAAGAAGAATCATTGAAAATTGTGCTATCATGCATCGAGCCTGGCCATCAGCCTATAATGTTTCTTATCCTCAAGTTAGGGTCGCAGACTGCATGCACTTTTATAGAAAATTAGCCTTTTCTGTTTCTGCTTGTGCTCCTCCTAAAAACAAGATAATTAAAATTAGAGCTCTAACAAATATTCTTATATCAACTACAGATTATTTTATATAAATTGAAAAAAATATATTTATAAATTGGATTCTTTATAGGAAACTATTATTGTAGTTGAACATTGTTCCAGTATATACTGAATAGCTACAATCAGTACAAATCATAGAATTATTAATTTAAAAAAAAAAACAATTTATTTAGCCCTACAACTATTCAGAGAGCTTGGTTATATGGGGTACCAGTGGGCTGGGGAAGAGCCAATTACCTGCTAAATGTTTTGATTCCAAGAAGCATACATATATAAATTATGTGTAGAATAATTTAGAGTGTGCCTTTATATTGTGCATACTATATTATTCTATTCTATGATTAATAATATATTATGTACAGTATAAAGGGACACTCTAAATGATTACTACACAATATAAAATACACTAGGCATTTTAGAAGCACATTTAGTTAAAATAAGGTAAGAAACATATATTTGTGTACATGTAAAAGCTAAATAGTTATGTATATGTTATGGGCCAAGTGATTAATGCAGGCAGTATTCATAATGCCCGGGCAGTATGAATATTAACGAGCCATATCGGGCCAAGTGATTAATTACAATCTAAACTCACCTATTTATCACATTGCCCGGGTATTATGAATATGGCTACATGATGATCTGGCAATGTGATTAATAGGTGATTTTTACGTGGTGCGCTGCCGCATTGTCGCATCTGCGATAGACCCATAAATTAGAAAGGTTGAATTGAATCTGCTTATGTTTAGTTGTTTTTTAACGTCCGAAACATTATCTTCAGAAGAAAATAAGTGTACCGACTTTATGGATCAGTTAGGTCGACTGTGCCCCAAAACCGACTCGGAACACCCCGACTTCACGTAGTCTTTTGGCTACCGACCCTAGAGTGTATATAAAAAGCCGGAGGCGCGGAGGGAGAGCAGCCCCCGCCCGCTGTAACGAAGGATGGGTGCCTATCTTTTGATACGCAAGGGCAAAGGGGCTGAACTTCCCGTAGCGCCGGAGACGATGCAGAAGCTAATTTGTATTGACAACAAGTGTTTTAAGGGTTAGGTTGCTATAATAGATATTTCTCAGGAATCGAATGGTGAGTTACCTTTTCATGGGAATGGTACCAGGGGAGGAGCGACACTCCCCCTTCCCCTCCACTCCTCCCAACCCACCCCCTCATGCTGCCCTATTCTAAATTCTACCACTTCGGCTCATGTTTTGATTCGATTCGCTTTACATCACTCTGCCCAATAGGCACTGAGCATTATTCATAATGCCCGGGCAATGTGATAAAATTGATTAGTTATAATCACATTGCCTGCTCTTATTGGGCATTATTCATATTGCCCGGGCATTATGAATAATGCCCGATTAATCACTTAGCCCATAACATATACATTATTATAAATAGAAATTACCTGGGGATTTGATCCTTATATGTGTGTAATTTATAACTCCAATCACTCCTGCGATCGCATAGAAATCATTCGCAATATGACATTGTTGTTGATAGTTGGGAGTTTTCATGTCACGGTTTGTAGTTTAACCGACTCTGCTGCAACTTTGTGATGTACAGTCGGGTGTGCCACGTGAAATACGTCTCCAAAAACCTTCTGGTAACTGCCTGTCGCAGAATATCATAGGTAATGCAAGTAACAGTTGGTCGCAAGGTTTTAACGATCGACTTCTATATGTAGTGGGTTCTATCGTCTCCAAGCAAGGAACAAAGATGCAGAACAGTTTCTTTCTTCAGGCGGAACCTAGAAATTAAACTGTTTGACAGCTGTCAAACTCTTAAGTTGTTTTCGAGAATACGAATTGGATGAATAATGCCCCGTTAAATATTTAATTCTTAAGTGATTTAATCGTAGTTATATTTAACTGAATTAATTTAACATGGGCAGCGTTCGGGAAACTTCGCGACGTCTTCTCGTCCAAAATACCTCAGTGCCTAAAATCGAAAGTCTTCGATAGTTGTGTGTTACCAGTGATGACATACGGCACCGAGACGTGGCCTCTCACTGTGGGCCTCATTAAAAGGCTCAAAGTCACTCAACGAGCCATGGAGCGGGCTATGCTCGGTGTTTCCCTACGAGATCGAATCAGAAATGAGGAGATCCGTAGGAGAACCAAGGTTACCGACATAGCCCATAGGATTGGCAAGTTGAAGTGGCAGTGGGCCGGGCACATAGCTCGTAGAACCGATGGCCGTTGGGGCCGAAAGGTTCTCGAGTGGAGGCCACGTACAGGCAAGCGAAGTGTTGGACGCCCGCCTACAAGGTGGACGGACGATCTGACTAAGGTCGCAGGAAGTCGCTGGATGCAGGCCGCTTCCAACAGGTCATTGTGGAGATCATTGGGGGAGGCCTATGTTCAGCAGTGGACTTCCTGTGGCTGATATGATGATGATGATGATGATGAATTTAACAGGGCATTAGAGCTAGTTAACCGGAGTTAAAAGTTAATTGGCTTTCCAGTATTAGGGCATTAATCTCTATATACAAAATATTTTAACCGACTTCAAAAAAAGGAGGAAGTTCTCAATTCGACTGTATGTTGCTTTTTTTATGTTTGTTACCTTGTTTCTCTGTACTGTGTGAACCGATTTCGACCATTCTTTCTTTGATTGAAAGCTGGTGCTTGTCATTTAGTCCCATAAATCTGATGAATATCTTCGGACCTGGAGAGGGGAACTCCTTAAAATTAAGTAGGATTCCAATGGTTCTTTTTGCATTAGGTTCATTATAAAAGTTAAGTTACATTGAGAGAGGGAAAAAGGGGTGGGGGTGGGGGGGGTGGGGGTTAGGTGCAAATTAAAATACACGTAAATTCTAATATTTAACCGATTATAGTGATTTCTTTTTTAATGGAAAGAATGTATTGGCAGGTTGAACCCAGGAACACAACATGAAGATCTGATGAACATGTTCGGACCTGGAGTGTAGAACTCTTCAAAATTTAGTAGGATTCCAATGGTTCTTTTTTCATTGGGTTCAGTATAAAAGCTAAGCTACAGTGGTGGAGGGAAAAGGGGGTAGGGGCAAAAGGAGGGGGGCGAGAAAAAATAATAAACATGTGAATACTCCAATATCTTCGGCAGCTTTTAGCCGAGATTAGCGATTTCATTATCATCGGAAAGAACATATTCCTTGTGGGGACCAAAACTTCATCATTTAAATTCCTATCAACACTAAAAAGATAAAAATAACTAAAATTTTTGATAAAATAAATAAAAACCGACTTCAAAACAAAAAACCACTAACAAAACAAAAAATAACAAATAATAAGTACCACTGGAAAGCAAAAAAATAATATTTATTTCTTGGAACTTGTGCTTGTTGATTAATTTGGTTAATGACGTGACTAGCCAACAAATCAAAATATATGCATAACATATTGAAGGCGGGCCGCCAAGTACCAAACATGTAGGACCTATGCCTTATATTAATTTAAATATCTATATGTTTGGTACTGGGCGACCCGCCTTCAATATGTTATGCATATATTTTGATTTGTTGGCTAGTCAAGTTATTAAGCAAATTAATCAACAAGCACAAGTTCCATCCATCCATCCATCCATCAGCCAAAGGAAGTCCACTGCTGAACATAGGCCTCCGCCAATGATTTCCACAGAGACCTGTTGGAGGCAGCCTGCATCCAGCGACGTCCCGCGACCTTTACCAGGTCGTCGGACCATCTTGTGGGTGGACGTCCTACGCTGCGCTTTCCGCTACGTGGCCTCCATTCGAGTACTTTCCGACCCCATCGGTCATCAGATCTCCGCGCTATGTGCCCTGCCCATTGCCACTTCAACTTGCTAATCCGGTGGGCTATGTCGGTTATTTTAGTTCTCCTACGGATCTCCTCATTTCTGATTCGATCTCGTAGGGGAACCCCGAGCATAGGCCTCTCCATAGCGTAGAGTGACTTTGAGCTTCCTAATAAGGCCCATAGTGAGAGGCCACGTCTCGGTGCCGTAAGTCATCACTGGCAACACACAACTATCGAAGACTTTCGATTTAAGGCACTGAGGTATTTTGGACGAGAAGACGTCGCGTAGTTTCCCGAACGCTGCCCAACCGAGTTGGATTCGACGATTGACCTCTCTCTCGAAGTTGGACCTGCCTAACCGGACCACTTGTCCTAAATAGACATATTCGTCAACAACTTCAAGAGTCGAGCCCCCAACACCGATGGGGGTGGGCACAACATGGACATTCGACATGATCTTCGTTTTGTCCATGTTCATTTTAAGACCCACCTGTTGGGAGACTCGATTGAGGTCTTCGAGCATAGTGCTAAGGTCTTCCAGCGATTCTGCCAAGACTACAATATCGTCGGCAAACCGAAGGTGAGTGATATACTCGCCGTTGATGTTGATGCCGAATCCTTTCCATTGCAAGAGCTTCAAGGCATTTTCCAGCGCGGCAGTGAACAGTTTCGGAGATATGACATCTCCCTGTCTCACGCCTCTCTGTAGTGGAATAGCCTTCGTACTCTGATCTTGTACTCGGACCGACATGGTGGCGTTGTTGTATATACACTTCAACACTTCGATGTACCGATAGTCGATATGGCACCGCTGGAGAGACTGTAGCACAGCCCAAGTCTCGATCGAATCAAAGGCTTTCTCATAGTCCACAAACGCTAAACAAAGTGGCAAGTTATATTCCTCGGTTTTTTGTATAACTTGCCGTAGCGTATGGATGTGGTCTATGGTACTAAAGCCTGAAGCCGGGTGGTAGTTTTAGTGGCTACAAACACAATGCAATTAAAAATTTCGCATAGAAACGCGACAATTATTTTTTATGATTTTTTAAATATCGTCATTTTTGGGTGGTAAATCCATAGTTTTTGCTAAAATAATAATTTAAACTCTTTTATACCTTAGAGTATTTATAAATAAAAGGGTTTACACTATTATTTTAGGAAAAAATGTATTTACCACCCAAATATGGCCATAGGAAAAAAATAACAAAAAAAAAATTGTCGCTTTTTTTTGCAACTTGTTCTGTTGCATTGTGTCTGAAGTCGCTTAGACTACCACCCGGCTTCGTTTTCGGTAGCAGTCTTGATATACCCTGTATAATAAGACCTTTCAGGAAATATGGCTCATATTATTAGTGCTATGTACATCATCTATAGACCAAATAAGTAAAGTCAACAAATATATATAATAAATATAAAGATATATAAAATTATGACATACTTTAACTTAAACACTTTTGCAGGTAACGCTATAGAAATCATGCATACAGCAAATCATTTGGACAATACACACCCTTTTGAAATGAGTATGTAATATAAAAATATACAAAAAAGAATGAGACAAATTGTATCAAGGAAGAAAAATTTGCTTTTTAAAACAGTGTTTTAAATCAAAGTTGAAGAATGTTATGAATTTTAATTAATATGTAATACATAAAATAAATTGTTTATTTCACCTATTTTCATAGTTAAAAAATGTAATATTACATTTCTATTGTACATTTTTAATAGTAAATTTATTAATTTACTTTTAAACATTATTTTAAATTAATGTTAAAATAATTGTTATTATTTTGTGTTATAAAGGAATATAGATATAAATGTAAGACAGATCTAAAGAAATGTAGATAAGTAAAAAATTATAATATGTACTAATGATGTTATTAAAATAAATATACTACAATAAAACATAACTCATTTTTATTTGTATTATTCTATGGTAATTCAATAAAATGCAGTGTATGGTGTAAAATATGTATTTTATGATATTATTCCTTGTTACAACATATTTATTGGTTATACTATGTGGAGCTGGTGGAAATGATTCAGAAAGATCAATCTCCAATATATGATCATTTTGGGAACATGCTATATTATGTAACAGCACATGCCTCTATAATAGTAAGCAAATTTTCAAAAACTTATAGCCCTACTTGGAGACAAGGAGATTTTTGTTTTAAAACCAATGACCCTCTCCACTGGGTTTCTTGTTTTAATATGGTATTGATTGTAAGCTTCTTCAGCCTCCCCTTTCCAGACATGCACATAAAGAAGAATCATTGAAAATTGTGCTATCATGCATCGAGCCTGGCCATCAGCCTATAATGTTTCTTATCCTCAAGTTAGGGTCGCAGACTGCATGCACTTTTATAGAAAATTAGCCTTTTCTGTTTCTGCTTGTGCTCCTCCTAAAAACAAGATAATTAAAATTAGAGCTCTAACAAATATTCTTATATCAAACTACAGATTATTTTATATAAATTGAAAAAATATATTTATAAAATTGGATTCTTTATAGGAAACTATTATTGTAGTTGAACATTGTTCCAGTATATACTGAATAGCTACAATCAGTACAAATCATAGAATTATTAATTTAAAAAAAAAAAACAATTTATTTAGCCCTACAACTATTCAGAGAGCTTGGTTATATGGGGTACCAGTGGGCTGGGGAAGAGCCAATTACCTGCTAAATGTTTTGATTCCAAGAAGCATACATATATAAATTATTGTGTAGAAATAATTTAGAGTGTGCCTTTATATTGTGCATACTATATTATTCTATTCTATGATTAATAATATATTATGTACAGTATAAAGGGACACTCTAAATGATTACTACACAATATAAAATACACTAGGCATTTTAGAAGCACATTTAGTTAAAATAAGGTAAGAAAACATATATTTGTGTACATGTAAAAGCTAAATAGTTATGTATATGTTATGGGCCAAGTGATTAATGCAGGCAGTATTCATAATGCCCGGGCAGTATGAATATTAACGAGCCATATCGGGCCAAGTGATTAATTACAATCTAAACTCACCTATTTATCACATTGCCCGGGTATTATGAATATGGCTACATGATGATCTGGCAATGTGATTAATAGGTGATTTTTACGTGGTGCGCTGCCGCATTGTCGCATCTGCGATAGACCCATAAATTAGAAAGGTTGAATTGAATCTGCTTATGTTTAGTTGTTTTTTAACGTCCGAAACATTATCTTCAGAAGAAAATAAGTGTACCGACTTTATGGATCAGTTAGGTCGACTGTGCCCCAAAACCGACTCGGAACACCCCGACTTCACGTAGTCTTTTGGCTACCGACCCTAGAGTGTATATAAAAAGCCGGAGGCGCGGAGGGAGAGCAGCCCCCGCCCGCTGTAACGAAGGATGGGTGCCTATCTTTTGATACGCAAGGGCAAAGGGGCTGAACTTCCCGTAGCGCCGGAGACGATGCAGAAGCTAATTTGTATTGACAACAAGTGTTTTAAGGGTTAGGTTGCTATAATAGATATTTCTCAGGAATCGAATGGTGAGTTACCTTTTCATGGGAGTGGTACCAGGGGAGGAGCGACACTCCCCCTTCCCCTCCACTCCTCCCAACCCACCCCCTCATGCTGCCCTATTCTAAATTCTACCACTTCGGCTCATTGTTTTGATTTCGATTCGCTTTACATCACTCTGCCCAATAGGCACTGAGCATTATTCATAATGCCCGGGCAATGTGATAAATTGATTAGTTATAATCACATTGCCTGCTCTTATTGGGCATTATTCATATTGCCCGGGCATTATGAATAATGCCCGATTAATCACTTAGCCCATAACATATACATTATTATAAATAGAAATTACCTGGGGATTTGATCCTTATATGTGTGTAATTTATAACTCCAATCACTCCTGCGATCGCATAGAAATCATTCGCAATATGACATTGTTGTTGATAGTTGGGAGTTTTCATGTCACGGTTTTGTAGTTTAACCGACTCTGCTGCAACTTTGTGATGTACAGTCGGGTGTGCCACGTGAAATACGTCTCCAAAAACCTTCTGGTAACTGCCTGTCGCAGAATATCATAGGTAATGCAAGTAACAGTTGGTCGCAAGGTTTTAACGATCGACTTCTATATGTAGTGGGTTCTATCGTCTCCAAGCAAGGAACAAAGATGCAGAACAGTTTCTTTCTTCAGGCGGAACCTAGAAATTAAACTGTTTGACAGCTGTCAAACTCTTAAGTTGTTTTCGAGAATACGAATTGGATGAATAATGCCCCGTTAAATATTTAATTCTTAAGTGATTTAATCGTAGTTATATTTAACTGGAATTAATTTAACATGGGCAGCGTTCGGGAAACTTCGCGACGTCTTCTCGTCCAAAATACCTCAGTGCCTAAAATCGAAAGTCTTCGATAGTTGTGTGTTACCAGTGATGACATACGGCACCGAGACGTGGCCTCTCACTGTGGGCCTCATTAAAAGGCTCAAAGTCACTCAACGAGCCATGGAGCGGGCTATGCTCGGTGTTTCCCTACGAGATCGAATCAGAAATGAGGAGATCCGTAGGAGAACCAAGGTTACCGACATAGCCCATAGGATTGGCAAGTTGAAGTGGCAGTGGGCCGGGCACATAGCTCGTAGAACCGATGGCCGTTGGGGCCGAAAGGTTCTCGAGTGGAGGCCACGTACAGGCAAGCGAAGTGTTGGACGCCCGCCTACAAGGTGGACGGACGATCTGACTAAGGTCGCAGGAAGTCGCTGGATGCAGGCCGCTTCCAACAGGTCATTGTGGAGATCATTGGGGGAGGCCTATGTTCAGCAGTGGACTTCCTGTGGCTGATATGATGATGATGATGATGATGAATTTAACAGGGCATTAGAGCTAGTTAACCGGAGTTAAAAGTTAATTGGCTTTCCAGTATTAGGGCATTAATCTCTATATACAAAATATTTTAACCGACTTCAAAAAAAGGAGGAAGTTCTCAATTCGACTGTATGTTGCTTTTTTATGTTTGTTACCTTGTTTCTCTGTACTGTGTGAACCGATTTCGACCATTCTTTCTTTGATTGAAAGCTGGTGCTTGTCATTTAGTCCCATAAATCTGATGAATATCTTCGGACCTGGAGAGGGGAACTCCTTAAAATTAAGTAGGATTCCAATGGTTCTTTTTGCATTAGGTTCATTATAAAAGTTAAGTTACATTGAGAGAGGGAAAAAGGGGTGGGGGTGGGGGGGGGTGGGGGTTAGGTGCAAATTAAAATACACGTAAATTCTAATATTTAACCGATTATAGTGATTTCTTTTTTAATGGAAAGAATGTATTGGCAGGTTGAACCCAGGAACACAACATGAAGATCTGATGAACATGTTCGGACCTGGAGTGTAGAACTCTTCAAAATTTAGTAGGATTCCAATGGTTCTTTTTTCATTGGGTTCAGTATAAAAGCTAAGCTACAGTGGTGGAGGGAAAAGGGGGTAGGGGCAAAAGGAGGGGGGCGAGAAAAAATAATAAACATGTGAATACTCCAATATCTTCGGCAGCTTTTAGCCGAGATTAGCGATTTCATTATCATCGGAAAGAACATATTCCTTGTGGGGACCAAAACTTCATCATTTAAATTCCTATCAACACTAAAAAGATAAAAATAACTAAAATTTTTGATAAAATAAATAAAAACCGACTTCAAAACAAAAAACCACTAACAAAACAAAAAATAACAAAATAATAAGTACCACTGGAAAGCAAAAAAATAATATTTATTTCTTGGAACTTGTGCTTGTTGATTAATTTGGTTAATGACGTGACTAGCCAACAAATCAAAATATATGCATAACATATTGAAGGCGGGCCGCCAAGTACCAAACATGTAGGACCTATGCCTTATATTAATTTAAATATCTATATGTTTGGTACTGGGCGACCCGCCTTCAATATGTTATGCATATATTTTGATTTGTTGGCTAGTCAAGTTATTAAGCAAATTAATCAACAAGCACAAGTTCCATCCATCCATCCATCCATCAGCCAAAGGAAGTCCACTGCTGAACATAGGCCTCCGCCAATGATTTCCACAGAGACCTGTTGGAGGCAGCCTGCATCCAGCGACGTCCCGCGACCTTTACCAGGTCGTCGGACCATCTTGTGGGTGGACGTCCTACGCTGCGCTTTCCGCTACGTGGCCTCCATTCGAGTACTTTCCGACCCCATCGGTCATCAGATCTCCGCGCTATGTGCCCTGCCCATTGCCACTTCAACTTGCTAATCCGGTGGGCTATGTCGGTTATTTTAGTTCTCCTACGGATCTCCTCATTTCTGATTCGATCTCGTAGGGGAACCCCGAGCATAGGCCTCTCCATAGCGTAGAGTGACTTTGAGCTTCCTAATAAGGCCCATAGTGAGAGGCCACGTCTCGGTGCCGTAAGTCATCACTGGCAACACACAACTATCGAAGACTTTCGATTTAAGGCACTGAGGTATTTTGGACGAGAAGACGTCGCGTAGTTTCCCGAACGCTGCCCAACCGAGTTGGATTCGACGATTGACCTCTCTCTCGAAGTTGGACCTGCCTAACCGGACCACTTGTCCTAAATAGACATATTCGTCAACAACTTCAAGAGTCGAGCCCCCAACACCGATGGGGGTGGGCACAACATGGACATTCGACATGATCTTCGTTTTGTCCATGTTCATTTTAAGACCCACCTGTTGGGAGACTCGATTGAGGTCTTCGAGCATAGTGCTAAGGTCTTCCAGCGATTCTGCCAAGACTACAATATCGTCGGCAAACCGAAGGTGAGTGATATACTCGCCGTTGATGTTGATGCCGAATCCTTTCCATTGCAAGAGCTTCAAGGCATTTTCCAGCGCGGCAGTGAACAGTTTCGGAGATATGACATCTCCCTGTCTCACGCCTCTCTGTAGTGGAATAGCCTTCGTACTCTGATCTTGTACTCGGACCGACATGGTGGCGTTGTTGTATATACACTTCAACACTTCGATGTACCGATAGTCGATATGGCACCGCTGGAGAGACTGTAGCACAGCCCAAGTCTCGATCGAATCAAAGGCTTTCTCATAGTCCACAAACGCTAAACAAAGTGGCAAGTTATATTCCTCGGTTTTTTGTATAACTTGCCGTAGCGTATGGATGTGGTCTATGGTACTAAAGCCTTTTCGGAAACCGGCTTGTTCGGGAGGCTGGAAGTCATCAAACCTGCGTTCGAGGCGATTTGTGATGACCCTCGAAAACAACTTATAGACATGGCTCAGGAGCGAGATGGGCCTGTAATTCTTCAGCAAAGTGTTATCACCTTTTTTGAAGAACAGTACCACCACGCTCCTGCTCCATGCCTCTGGCGTTGAGCCCTCGAGGAGAACGGAATTGAAGAGCCTCTGAAGGACTTTCAGTACCGGCGTTCCGCCCGCTTTCAGAAGCTCCGAAGTTATTCCGAAGTTATTAAGCACAAGTTCCAAGAAATAAATATTTTTTTTGCTTTGCAGTGGTACTTATTTTTAGCATTATTAATTATATTAATTTCTTATATTTATTTATTTACTTATTTAAGATTCGATCCTGAACCCAATTTCAATTACCAAGTATTAGATATGTGTTAATAACAGGGCTACAATTACCTTATCATAGCTGATTGGAAAGTTAACACAATGGAACCCGACTAGGCGTAACAATATTATTAAAGTTCAAAACCGTTTGAATCCTATCGTAATAGGTAAGATCTGGAAGGTAATTGGTGTAATTGAAAGCAAACAGCCATTAGTTCCGTCGGCGGCGGCTTAGCTGTTCGTGCGCGGGCAGTTGTTACACGACTTTCCTCTGAACATCCATAAATATACGTATAGATAAGTAAATGGACTTATTAATAATTTTAAGCTTTACACGAATGTTACATATTGAAATAAAACAATTTTTGACACATTTTATCACGAATATAGTTTAAATTTTACATTTTTGAAAAGCTCAACTTTTATGAATACGAAACCCGCGGTGAAATCTATTTATTTTTGTATTATATTTGGTACACTAACAAAACAGTATCTGTATCAATCCATATACGTCCCACTGCAGGGCACGGGCCTCCTCTACAACCGACAATACGATTGAGAGTGGTTAGGCCATATAGTCCACCACGCTGGCCTAGTGCGGGTTGGCGGACTTACATACTATAGAAGTTTTATAAAACAACAACACATACATATTATTAAAGTTAATGCCACAATTGGTTTGATATAAGTATACGTGCCAATTACAGGCGAAAACATTTGTTTAACATTTATACATAAAGTCGGTACAAATTATTTTTATTTCAATGTGGACTCAATGATAGTCAGTCAGCGGCGAATTCTTGTCGAAGGTGGTAGTGTTATTCGTTTTTTCGTGACTGTTTATTCAACCTGTGTGCAAATTTCGAACTTAAACAAATTCAATTAGTGTTTATAATCAATTACCGAGTGAAACACAAACTGTGCAAAATAATCGTAGTGCGTCTTGTTCTCGCGTCGCTGGTCTTGACCGTGACAGCGGGGTATCCTCGTTTCACCCCCGTTTGTCTTGACATAATAATAAATTAATATGGATGGTGAAGCTTGTGATAGTAATATAAATCGTAGAAAGCGCAATCAGCCAAAATTAAAAACTGGCTTGGATCAGGAAACGGAATCGGATGCAATGCGGAATGATAATAATTATCTAAACGATGGCATACTTTCCAGCGTAACTGCCGCAGTTAAAGCAGCCATAACCAACGAGCTGTCTAAATTGCATTCTACTCTTTCCGATATCAATAAAAATATTTTGACGCTCAAGGAGGATAATGCAAATATCAACAAAGTTTTGCACGAAACTAATGCAAAAGTAAATGAAATGGAGACTAGGATTTCCGGCTTAGAGGACAGAATGACATTGTCAGAGAAAAATGGCGATTGTTGTAAAAAGCTTCAATTGGATCTTGACGCGGCATCTGCAGTTATGTACACCCTACGTCATGAGAATGAGAATCGGGAACAGTACGCTAGGATGAACAATGTGGAAATTACCGGCTTGCCTCTTTCAAAGGATGAAAATCTAATCTCCATTCTTCGCGGAATTTATCTGGCAGTTGGTATACCATTCGATGAGAATAGCATTGATAGCATCCATCGTGTACGTCGATTTCTGGGTGGCCAGGGTGCCAACTCTGTGAATAGTGACGGTCATGGCGTGGCGTCGAATACCCGCGCACCAGCAGTTATTGTGAAATTCACTCGTCGTATCCATAAGGATCGGTTATTGTCTGCTTACCGTTCGCGGAGAGGTCTTACTACTACTGACATTGGATTACTTGGGCCTGCCATTGATTTGTTCCTTAATGATCACCTTATTCCTGCTAATAAAATCCCATCAAAAACATCCTGTAAAAAAATTCCAAGTCTCGCAGCTCAGGTTTTCTAGCGCAAAAAGTTGTGAGATGCATGTAATACCAAGTCGATTAATTTATTTAGTCCTTAAGGGACCTTCTATATAAAGTTATTACGTTAGTTATTACCATATCAATATAAAAAAATCTTTACGTTTTAAATAAATGGATCGACTTGGCCATCGCATGAAAACATAATGTATCGTACAATTTATACATAATACTGCTGGCATGGCATACATAATCCTCCTTGGTTCACTAGGTCATTGAAAAGATTACTTAACGAAAAATGAAATTTCATAAGCTCTGGAAAAATTATAGGAATCCTTTAGATTATGACACTTTTAAGCTTTTGAGAAAAAGAGCAATTAAGTTAGAAAACGAATGCTATAAAAAATATATGAAACTCTGTGAGACAAAAATTAAATCAAATCCGAAATTCTTCTGGACTTATCTCAAATCAATATCTTCCAAACGTGATCTTCCACAGCTTATGTATTACAAGGGTGTATCAACCACTGACGGCAAACAAATCTGTAAATTTTTCAATGATCACTTTCATTCTGTTTTTGAAACACCCAAATCTTCCTTTGATTTTCAAAATTTACCCTCAAATGTTGACTCTGTTTGCGATTTACATAGTATTGATATTACAAATGAACTTGTGCATAAATGTTTGAAATCAGTGGACGTTAGTAAAGGGGCAGGTCCCGATGGTATTCATCCTATTATGATCAGAAAATGTGCTTCTGCGTTAACAGTTCCTCCAACTATACTTTTTAAAAGATCGCTTGCTGAAGGGTGTGTACCTAGCGTTTGGAAAAAGGCATTAGTAACTCCAATACCTAAAGGTGATTTTAGTCAACACATAGATAAATACCGTCCCATTTCTAAGCTTTGTCAGTTTAGTAAATTAATTGAAAAGATAGTTACAGAGGTTATATCCAGAGCTTTTCGTCATCACATAATAACGGCTCAACACGGTTTTTTTAAGGAACGTAGTGTCGATACAAATCTGTTAACATTCACTGAATTTATTTATGATGCTTTAGATAGTAATTTTCAATTAGACGCTGTGTATACAGATTTTTCTAAGGCATTTGACAAAATTTGTCATAACACATTACTTTTGAAACTTTGGCAGTTAGGTATACATGGTGATCTATTTCGTTGGATAAAATCTTATGTGGAAAATCGTTCCCAAGCTGTAGCGTGTGGGGGTTATATTTCTCAATATAAATTTATTAGTTCCGGGGTTCCACAGGGATCACATTTAGGCCCCCTCTTATTTATCCTATACGTAAATGACATAACAAAAAACTTGTTTAATTCAAATCAATTATTGTATGCTGATGATACTAAAATCTTTCGAATTATCAAAAATTCAGGCGATTGTCAGTTGCTTCAAAATGACCTTAATAGATTTGAGAGTTATTGTAACACAAATAATCTATTTTTAAATCCAGATAAATGCTTTGTTATTAGTTTTAGTAGAAAGAGGTCATTAATAAACTATACGTATAGTCTCTGTAATAAAGAACTCGCTCGAGTAACAGAAATCCGAGATTTAGGCGTTGTTATGGATGCTAAACTCACTTTTACCCCCCGTATTGACAAAATGTTGAATAAAGCTTTTAAACAATTGGGTTTTATATTGCGCGTAAGTAAACCTTTTCGGAACATACTCACTTATAAAATATTATACAACAGTTACGTTCGTAGTCACTTAGAATTTGCTAACTCTGTCTGGCATCCTTTTTATAAGAAACATATTGATAGAATCGAATCTGTTCAAAAGAAGTTTATTAAGGCTCTGGAATACCGCTTAGGTTGTAGTTTTTCTGATTATGAATCCTCTTTACGAAGATATAACATGTCCCGTCTGTCTCATCGTCGAGATTTAACCGATGCTACATACCTTTTTAAAATCATAAATAGTGGTGTGGATGCCCCTGGGTTGTTGCATGCACTTAATTTTAGAATACCTCGCAGACGTGAACGAGATTGTCGTAAAAAACACTTATTTAATATTCCTCGCAGTAGAACTTGTTATGCCAATAATAGTTTTTTAAGAAGGTCTTGCAGATTGTACAATAACAAACTTCTCAATGTTGATGTTTTTAATGAATCGTTACGTAAGTTTAAGAAAAAAGTATTAGGTTTTATTACTGGTCTTGATACAGAATGATACATTTATTTCTTTTTAGCTGATTACTTTTTTTTACATATATAAATTATGTACTTGTGTTTTTGTTTTTAAATGTTTATTATTTCAATACTTTTTTATTCCATTGTTCTTTGTACTCGTTGTAATCTTTTATTGTACTTGTGCAAAATGACAGTATTGTAAATATGCAATTCACTACTTTCCTTAAGCCTAAAATTGCTACCTACTTCGATTAGGATTTTGTTATTTCAATTTTGTGTAATAAACATAGGAAACTATAGGTCTAAAATTATATTTAATTTAATGTAATCACACTATTATTTATAAGACTGTTTGTTTCTTAATAAATAAAATAAAAAAATAAATAACATTGATTAATACCACGCGTGTGGTTCTAAACAAGTGAAAGTTTATATAGTATTGCGAACGCGTTCACATATTTTAACAGTATCGTAATACTAATTTTATTGGAAACAGTCTAATCACTGGAAAACTAATATTAAACAGCATCAAATAATCGCATACTTTTCGACGAAATTCATGTCCTGCTTTCAACCAAATTTTAACTTTCAGACACAAACAAGCTCGTTTCGGCATGTATAATACGACTATAAATGGCTGATGTGTGTTAATTCTTTTATCACCTCTTACCTCTGCCCCCCTTCCTCTTGCGTCTCTGGTCTCGTGAAGAACAAACAAGCCCCGTCGCCTCGTAGTCGCGGAATATAAACACGTCGCCGGCTTGCTTGCGTCAATTGGCATTATACCGCTATGTGTGAAAACTATGTCAAACTTGGATATCGTTGTGGTAATGTGTTCTACTTCATTCGATGTGGTTATAGTGACTAATAACGTTAAGTTTATTTTCTTGACTTTATCTAGAAAGCGTAGAGGTAATCGACAGTATGATATATGCAGTAGTTCTGTTTAAATTGTCCTAATTCTGTCCTGCCTGACCAAGATCTATAGCCTTGACATAGGTTTTTAGCAAAATTCAATATCTCTATCTATCTTATTATTTTATCTATCTATGGGTTGGCGGACTTACATACCATAGAAATTCTTATAAATCGCTATGGAACGCAGGTTTCCGCATGATATGTTATAGTGCGTGGTGTTTGACTATCAATACAAAAATGACTCCGAAAAGTCAGAGGTGTGCCCTGGGTTTTTAACCCGCGACCACCATAAACATGTTGGCAGCCGCGTCTAGTCCATTTACCAACAGGCCACCGTTTACAAAATATAAATTCAATATCAGTCAATATAAATAATACAACTGAGTTCAATGTAAGCTCCTCAAAGCATCCTAATTTTCTACTAAAACACCTTTTGAAAACTTTGGGTCCTGGTTTTGAACCTACGACCTTCATTTGTGTAGTTCAGATTGCCTCTAAATAGACAATCATACACGTAAAAAAAGATACAACGCCAACTTAACAACATTATTAATATGACAAGTGTATACCTAATAAATTCTTATGAATCGCTATGGTATGCAGGTTTCCTCACGATGTTTTCCTTCACCGTTTTAGTGCGTGGTGATTGACTATCAATACACACATGACTCCGAAAAGTCAGAGGTGTGCCCTGGGATTTGAACCCGCGGCCACCGTGAACATGTTGGCAGCCGCGTCTGGTCCGTTTACCAACAGGCCACCACGCACTTGGTATGTAAGTCCGCCAACCCGCACTAGGCCAGCGTGGTGGACTATATGGCCTAACCACTCTCAATCGTACTCTCGATTGTAGAGTAGGCCCGTGCCCTGCAGTGGGACGTATATGGGCTGAACCAGATACCTAATAAAAACATGCCTGGAATAGTGGAGGGTATTTCATTTGTTTGGAAGAGACGCGATAACAAAACATGGAAACATTTTCACATTTATAATATTAGTGGATGGAGCGCACGGAGTGGCACGAGAAAAATCGCAATAACAAATGTCGGCGCTACGAGTTTATTCTGCGCACAGTGCAGGAATACTTAGTAGGGTAGTAAAATTTTCCTATTTTTACGGATACTGTCTTACAACTGATGTTTAGTGCAGTGCCGTCCAAACAAAGTATCGATCGTGGAGAAGTAATAAGAATTTCTTATTGTAAGAAAGAATTAGCTGGTATACTTCAAATTGAATGCATATCAAATTAAATATATTCATATGGTCTGCTATAGCTGACAGCGTTTACAGTGAAAATAAAATAATAATAATATTATATGTAAGATACTATTAATACCCCATCACCAGGAGTATTACCTTAATATTATTCCATTTTTAGAATTTATTTAACTAAGTAATTCAAAATAACATTTACAATATCTATAGAATATCTGCATTATTAAAAAGTAGTCATAAAGTAAAGTTAGTAAAGTTAAAAAGTAGTTAATTTACAGTTAATTACATACATACATACATACATACATAAACTCACGCCTTTTTCCCAGAAGGGGTAGGCAGAGATGCCATTGCACCCACATTTCGCCTTGTATGTTCCGTCCCACTATGTGATAGGTGGCGAGTCTATCGCCATACAGTTAATAACTTTTAAGTTTATCTAATCCGATACGAATTAAACTTAATCTAATATATAATACATATACAATTAATCTATATATAAGTAGCACACATTTCAGCGCTCATTTCCACTCTACTAACACACAAAAGAACAAATCCCATTTAATGTAGTATGTAGCAGCACAGCGTTAATCCGAGTTGGCTCACCGCCCGCTGCGCTGTGGTCGCATCCCGCCGACAATTTAGCGCGCAGTCGAGCGGCCGTCCCTAAACTCATCTAACTATACGCCGTTACTGACGAATGTAGTTTTTCGTATCGCCCTGCGTCTTCATTTCCTCCCCCTCCCCCCTACCTTGCCCTCCTCTTGTATTTCCCGGCGGAGGCACGTTACGAGGCACGCGCGTTAACCGTAACGCTAATGTGTCGACAGCGCAAGCCCAATTATGCTATACAATGTTTGCGACGTGACTTTGTATTTTGCAGTCTGAATTATGCTCGTCCCTTTTTCTTTAGGGTGGCACGGTGAGTTTTAGTAAGAAGTGCAGTCCCAATGGAATATCGACGGTCAAGAAACGAATAACGACTATCTATTACAATCTCCAATGAACGTAATAGTGCTGTTAGTGGCGTTTTTGCCATACCTATTACTGGAATCAAGTGTAACAGCTCACATATTAGGTCCCATTTAAATGTAATAAGGATTTGATCCGTGGTGCTTTACAGCTGGCTTCTCCGGCTGTAAAAGTCTTTTTGCGAGGTTATTTATCTCTTTATTTCATTGTTTTGTCACCCGCTTTGCACGGAGGGAAGTGGACAATAATTTATTTCCAACTCCTCCTATTAATTTAACTTTCTGATTAATTTCGTTGCGGGTTAAAGACAAGTTAGACATTCCCGGAGACTCGCCGAGCTTCAATGCTCGGTGTCATTACATTACGTGCCACTGTTGATCCTGGCTTACAGGAGTTACAGTGGTGGGTGTGAGGGCGGGACAGTCTCCTTGAACGTAATAGTGCTGGTCGGCATTGGTCGATAGCGGATAACATTTTATTTTGGTTTTTCAAAACGCATTGAAGTCATGCATCTATGTATTAATGTAGCCTTAGAAGATCAGCGAATATTATTACAATTTTGTTTCAAAGTTTGCTACGAAGGGAAGCGGGCATAATTTTCTTTTCATTTCAAATTACGAATGTGATTGATTTCATTGAGAGTTAAATATAATTTGGAAATAGATGTAAATCAGCGTACTACTATTGATTCTAGCTTACAAGAGCTTTTGGTGTGTGAGGTGCGATAATCTCTAATTCAGAATCGTCAGCTGTATGCTGAATGACATTGAATGTGCACTGATGACTATCGATATCTATCTTGTCTTTAACTCACAACGAAATTAATCAAATAACAAACTAAATATCAAGATTAGTCTTTTTATAGTAATATTTCAATTAAATTTCATTCATAAACACTTGCCTGAACCAGGAATCGAGCTTGAAGTCTCCTGTTCCGGCGCTATTTGAGCTAAGTGGGTCGACGCTTAGACTTTGCGAAATGGTTTTTAATGGCTCCTTTCAACTTGACTTTCTGTTGAAGCTCTTAAGCTTAAGTCTGGAGCTTGCACAACGTTGTCGGCTGCGGGCTTTAATGCGCGCTCTACTGCACATAATTATGTTTCAAATAAATGCAAACTATTTTCATTGGTCTTACAAGTAGAAGCACAACTACAAACTAGGTAAAACGTTTAGGTAACGTTTAAAGCAAAAAAATAAACCATATTTAATGCTGGATCGCCAACCCGCACTAGGCCAGCGTGGTGTCCACCACGTTGGCCTAATATATATGACCTAACCACTCTCAATCGTACTTTCGATTGTAGAGTAGGCCCGTGCCCTGCAGTGGGACGTATATGGGCTGATACAATACAAAAAAATGCTGGATCAACAAAAATGGCATCTGAATGAGCTATCATTTGGTGATACATTATTCATCTCTTACATTTCGATACAACTAAGCAAACTTATCCATTTATTTTCACTCTTTTGTAAACCTGACTTATTATTATAAATTGTCGTCGTCTATAAAAATAAAGTTATACAAAAAACTTTAAATACATTATAATATAATACGTTTAATGGAAATTGAGGACGTAGGAATTATACTGAACCCAAGCCGAGTCCAGCGCGAGGGAGCATGAAGCCATTCTCCATGAGGCTGCTGCATCGCCGCCAATTAAACCATAAATTTCCCGCCAATGTCCGGCAGCGTAAAGGTCCGTAACATTAAATGAAGAGTGACGACGAGGGAAGCCAACGCAGTAATTATGAGAGCGCCGAAATTCGTGGAACAATTTGGCCTCAGTCCAAAATGTAAACAACATTAGGATCCCGCCGGCCCGCCGCCCGCCAGCGCTCAAATGAATTGGACCAAATTTAATTTTGAAAAGAAGGAAACATTATTAACGATGTACACTGAATGCTAATGAAGGAAGTGTTGGATATTGTTCCGTATTTCTGAACTCCACTGTCGATAGGAAATCTGTTTTTATTTATCTCTTTACTTTACTTTAGATCCACGTAATACCAAGTCGATTAATTTATTTAGTCCTTGCTTAAGGGACGTTCTGTATAAAGATATTACGTAAGTTATTATCATATCAATATTAAAAATTCTTTACGTTGTAAATAAATAGATCGACTTGGCCATCGCATGAAAACATAATGTATCGTACAATTTATACATAATGCTGTAATAACTTTATGCAGAACATCCCTTAAACAAGGACTAAATAAATTAATCGACTTGGTATTACATGGATCTCACAACTTTTTGCGGTAGATAAACTGAGCTGCGAGACTTGGATTTTTTTTACAGGATGTTTTTGATGGGATAAATATTTCTTTTACTACGATCTTAATTGAATCATTGTCACAAGTAAACAGATCTTACTATGGAGGTACTCTAATCTGTTTCATATTTGAGCTGTTGCGTTTTGCTGTGCGTTTATTGGCACCAAACCAACTTACTAAAATAAAACACTATATTTCTACTTCTCGTAAAAAAACATTTCTATTATATTTGTATATTGTTTTGCTCAGGGCAAAGACCTTGTATACAAAATTGCAAGACGTCTGGTGGGCTAATCGTGCGGGTATGTAGGGGGAAGGGAGGGGGTGAGGGTAGAGGGGGGGAGGTGTCGCGAGCGCCGCCGCCTCATCCATCACGCGGTGTGTCGCACTCGCAAATGTTTCAATGCCTCCTGTAATAACATGTAGTGGTTACGAGGTTCAATAGACTTGTATTAAACCTCACATGTGAAGGAACTTGGTATTATAGCATCTGTATCAGCCTAAACAGTTAGACAGTGAACTCGTGTTTGGTCCAAGAACCGCAGTTCGGTATCTGAATTGTGTAAAAAAAATACGATAGAAATATTAAATATAGGATAACATAATTGTCGTTAGAATATAATCCCATGAATAAGAGTGAAGTGGAGTGGAGGGCAGAGCAGTGGAGTGAAGTGGCCCACAATATTATGACTGCAGTTACAATGCCGTTTGAATTTATGTACTTTATACATACATACATACATAAACTCACGCATTTTCCCAGAAGGGGTAGGCAGAGATGCCAGAACACCCTAATTTCGCCCTGCATATTCCGTCCCTCGATGTGACAGGTAGCGAGCCTATCGCCATATCGGGCACAAATTCCTGACTCTGAGCTGATAATTAAAAGAAAAATCCAATATCACTTTGCTCAACTCAGGATTCGAACCTGAGACCTCAGTTTTGTAACCGTAACCTAGTACACCTACACCACCGAGGCCGTCATTTTACAAGTTTCGAGGCAGTATTTACATTGTTCCTCTTGAAAATTTTTACTGATCACGTATTTCATCGCTTCTGTGATATTCATATATCCATTGTTAATTGCAATTCATTTGTTCCTCCCGAATTTATGAGTCCACGTCCAATATTAATTTCATTGTTCGCGCGTCGTTTGAGGAAAACAACTTTATTGATTCATAATTTATTTTAATATTCTTAGTGACCGTTAAGTCGGTCGAGTAAATCACCTCATTCATGACGGAATTAAAATAATTATTAAAATTGGTAGGAACGCAAAGTCCAATTTCAAGATTTTGATATGACATTATTCGCAGTGGAAAACTGACATAAAACATGGATTACTCATCCTGAGAAGCAAATCCAAAACCTCTTTGCCCAGTCCCTTAAACAAATATACATGAGCTTCTACAAAAATATATTTGATTAAAGTACAAAACGTTATTGATTTATAGTATACGTAACAATGAATGAATAAATAAATAATTATGTACGCCACATTTTAATAATTTTGTTTTTGCAATTCATGTAATCACCAACTTTAAATTTGACTCAAAACTATTCAATTGCCTTAAAGAATCCATCAGTACATCATCAGTCATCAGTCGATCAGTCATAACTAGTGTATATCGTAAGTACGCGGAACTGCGTGTTAACAATAAAACAACCGATACGAGACTGACGATTTATTCAAAGTTTTACAACCACCCGCATATACCTACATCATTCTCCCCCTTTTAATACAAACAATAATTGTTAATAATTGTATAATGTTCAAACTAAACAAAACACGAATAAATGAACATTAAAAAATAATACATAAGCGATGTGGTGAGGTGAGGCCGTTCGGGTTATGATAATTACAAACGTTATTCTATGTCATACCCAAATCTTTTGACTGGCTTTCGAATACGTTTGCCAGGTAAGGTATTTGCTATTGCCAGAGTTGGGCAAAATTTATTCGAATGACGAATAACGAATAAATAAATTTTCTTATTCGTTATTCGAATAAAGAATAACGTAGGTTATTCGAACCAAAATTATTCGAATAACGAATAACTTTTTTTATTCGTTATTCGAATAAGAATAAAATAAACGAGTGAATAATTGGTATTAAAATCGGTACATATTTTATTTGAAAACGACTTTAAAAAACTAATAATCGCAACTGGACATGTATACACACACTGCATACACTATTTTGTTCTGTTATTCTTGGTGGGGAATTGTTTATAGTGAAATATTAAAATGTTTCTGTCACTAATTTATATTTGCCATTGACAGTGTGTGGTATAATTATACAAAGGGTAATGCCCATCGTGGGCTAAGCGGACAATAACAAACAGAAAAAAGATTCAATAAAATCATCATCCTAATTATTAAAGATGAAATTAACAAATATTAATTACGGCGCCAATATTACCTTCGACAAATTCTAAAATTACCAACGCAGGGAGGTCAGGTACTAAGAAACTGAAGAAAAATTTGAATTTTGCCTAAAATTACATCTTTCCTTTAATTTGACGTGTGTCATTACTTTCCAGAATTTGATCCCTATTAGCAACATTATCGAATGATGTAATAATACAGCATGTGCTTTTTTTTCCAAATCATTTGTTTCGATTCCTAGCTAGTCATATTGATTTATGAAAAATCTAAGTATGCAGTTTTAGTTTTCATCAAAATCGGGCTCGTAAGTCCTATGAGCATTTTTCGCTATTCCTCATAGTATCGGATTTGGCCATCCACGCCCACTTGAAAAACTCACCTGTATATTTCGTTAATAATATAACATCGTTTTTGACTCGTTCATCATTCGTAAAAGGCTTTTTAAATAAAAACAGACAAACAATAACATTATATTTTCATAATATCAACTAATCAATGGTAAGTTTACAATATTTTTATACATATAGACTAACAAAATGACACAGTTGACGTTTCATTGAATATTTTTGGTACCTTCGAGAATGATTTGTTTTATTGGATTGAATTTATTTCTTTCTGGTAACGTTAATTAATAAATGGACTCTGCTGATTACACACTGTGGCGGAGGAACATGGGAACAGTAAAATCCTAAACTAAAATAAGTATAAAGCAGCCATACATTAGCGGAGTAACTACTGGACATATTGCGATTTAACATCGTCAATCAATGTTTCGATCAATGTTCGTTTTGCAATACAAAGCAATAAAAAAAATGTTTCATTGTCAAATTGTTAAAAAGATAAGTTTAAAATGTTGTGGATTTCTTATTTTTTCTTCCCTTAAAAAGACAATGGCATAATTTTTAATGTATTTTTCTGTTAATAGTTCTAACCTTCGCTTATTCTGAAATTAGTCCCAAAGAAGCCCATTGTAAGTTTTCGTTCTTAGACCAAGACACTATGAAAAATGGGCAACAAAAACATTATTCAGAATAACGAATAAATCATAAATAAATAATTCGTGAGGAAATTATTCACGAATAAATTATTCGCGAATGATTCATTCGTGAATAATTTTGGTGCGAATAAATTTTCATTCGAATAATTATCTAGATAACGATTCATTCGAATAATGCCCAACTCTGGCTATTGCCTTACCAGCCGTCTCCGGGCACTTGCATGATGGGGGAGTTAGTAACTCAGCAGGCTGTGATCTGGTCTCTTGCTCGAGACTGGGCGCACCATCCGCTTCAGATGAGGGACGTGTATCCATCTGCTCACCGGTTGCAGATGAGCTAGACGATTCCACAAAGTCGTGATTAATAACGTCTAAATCCGGCTGTCCGTTATTCCTTGTCATCTGATCTACATGTTTCTTTAAGTAACTACCACCGTATTTAATATAATAACTTAATGGCCCGATACGATCATTAATAAGACCTTTTTCCCAGGTATACTTGTTATTCCTAAACAATTTAAAATATACTTCGTCCCCTATGTTAAATTCTCGTTCCATGTATTTAATGCCACCCTTGTATTTAATCTGCTTCATTTGTTTTTGTCTAATGAAATCGCTTGTATTCGGCCGTAACAAATCAAAGATGGTGCGCACACGTCTACCTAATAGCAATTCCGAAGGAGATTTTCCTGTTATACTGTGTGGTGTTGATCTATAAATATACAGAAAGTATTCCAATGCGGTATCTAAGTCTTTATTTTCGAACAAAGCCTTTTTTAATGCGTTTTTAACAATTTTTACCGCATTTTCAGCCGCACCGTTACTACTAGGCTTATACGGCGTGGACGTGATATGAATGATACTTAATTCAACCATAAATTTTTTGAAATCCTTGCCATTAAATGGGGGCCGTTATTTTATTTTATTTTTGAAATTGAGGACCTCCAACGAGGGATACACGACATATAATGAAGACAATGGTATAGCATTGTTGTGGTTTACATTTCGACGTGATCTTCAATTATAGGAGACCACAGCAGATACCAACTCATATGGTAAGCCAAAATGACCGAACAAATGAAGCAGTTTAGATATAGTTGATTTAGCCAAAGTATTTGGTACTCTAAAAGACTCGATCCATTTGGAATGGGCATCGATTAATACCAAATAGTATACAGTATTTCCTGAGATGGTGAAAAAATCGATATGTAGTCGATACCAGGGTTCCTGCGGCCAAGCCCACGGGTGCAGAGCGGCGGCGCGGGGCGCGGCCCGCTATCGCGCGCACACGTCGCACGCGCCGCACACGCGCTCAATGTCTGTAATTATACACACCTAATATTACTGCCCAACGCTGAAGGCGGCTGGCAGCCATTAAGGGAACTCCCTTATTTTCATTGAAAATATGAGCCAAAGGTTTACAATCTGTGACCAAGGTGAACTTCCTACCATATATGTAGTCATGAAATTTAGTCACACCAAATATTATCGCTAGCCCTTCGCGACAGATATGTACATAATTTTGCTCGGCAATAGATAAGGTCCGCGAGGCGTGCTGCACCGGCCTCTCGAGTCCGTCAGCAGAGCGCTGCGACAGCACGGCGGCCACCCCGCGCGGCGACGCGTCACACGTCACGGTGGTGGCTAGTTCGGGGTCAAAATGTGCCAATACTGAACTACTTCTAACTGCATCTTTAATACATTGAAACGCTTCCTCACATGACTATTCCACGTATATTTATTACCTTTCCTCAATAAATCGTAAAGGGGACTCAAAACACGGCTCAATTTTTTTAAAAACTTCCCATAATAATTAACTAACCCCAGAAAAGCTTTTAATTCTTTGATATTCCTAGGTACTGGTGTTTTAGCGACCGCGTCAACCTTTTTACGATCGGTATGTAATCCGTTAGAATCAATAACATGACCTAAATAAGAAATTGATTTCTTAAAAAATGTACACTTTTCTGGTGCTACGCGCAAACCACTGTCGAATAATATTTTAAATACCAATAAAATCTGTTGCCACAACCTATCTCTGTCTACATCACAAATGGTTAGATCATCTAGATAACACGTCACACGCGGTAACCTAAACAGTTTATCCATAATTCTTTGAAATTTATTTTGT
Source organism: Hyles vespertilio (assembly GCA_009982885.2). NCBI lineage: Eukaryota > Metazoa > Arthropoda > Insecta > Lepidoptera > Sphingidae > Hyles > Hyles vespertilio. Next base: position 20,956,035 of record CM042814.1, read on the forward strand.
GCGCATTGAATACCAAATGGCAAACGATTAAAACAAAACATACCCTGATGTGTAACAATCGTACATAATCTTTTTGCACGGTCATTTAGAACGAACTGTAAATATGCATTACTGAGATCCACCTTTGCAAAGATAACGCCACCTTCCAGTGTGGCAAATATGTTATCAATTTTAGGAATAGGGTATTTGTCGTCGACTAAAACTGGATTTAACGTAGTTTTGAAATCTCCACATAAACGTACCTGTCCGTTTTTTTTTATTACGGGAACTATTGGTGTACCCCACTCGCTCCATTCTACTGGCGTGATGATGTTTTCGGTTTGCAACCGCTGCAACTCCGCTTCGACGGCGGCGGGGCGCAGCGCGTGCGGCACGGGAAGCACAGACAGGCTAATCTCACATTTATTAAATGTACCAATGCCGGCTTTAAACACGTCAGGGAAGCGTTGTAATAATATATTATTAATTGCATCGTTCGAATTAGAAGGCGACTGTGACTGCATAACATTATTAATAGGTTTAAATGATGGAAATAATACAGCGAATGCTCGCATCCAGTCGCGTCCCAACAACGAGGGACTGAAATTATTATTTATTACTATAAGGCATAGATTTCTCTTGACAATATTATTAATTTGTACCGAGCAAATAAGTTTACCTTTCGGCTTCACCTTCTGACCACTGTACATTTTCAAATTTGATAGATAAGGTTGTAGTACATACTGACGGAAACATTCCTTAAAAGTCTTATAGGATATAACAGTGACTGCCGACCCGGTATCCCCTTCAAAAGTAATCGGCACATTGTTTACTTTCACTTAAATCGTCCACCTTTTGTCCGACTCGTCATCACTCAGCTGGTACACGTCCAATTCACTCTCGCAGTCAGATTCGAAGGACGCCCCCGACTCGGGCAAATCACTAACACCATGGACCGATTTATGTTTCCGTAATCGGCACACTTTGGCTATATGTCCTTTTTTTTCCACACACGTAACACTCGCTATGTATAAAAGAACACTTATCCTGCCGGTGCCTCCCATCGCACCGGTAGCATCGCTGCGTCGTGCCAGCAGCGCCGCTGGCACCTCGATGCGCGCGGGCGTGGCCCCCAGCGCTGGGGGCGCGCGGCGCGCTCACCGCGTGCAGTGGCTCGTCCGCTCGAGCCGGGCCGGCCTCCGCTTGCGGCCCCGCGTCTCGTATCGCCGCGCCGCTTCCAGTGACAGCGCTAACTCCGTCACCCGCATCAATGTTAACTCGTCATCTTACTCCTAAAATGTCCACGGTTCTGTGCGTTGCGATACCGGCTGGAGTGTGAGACCGACTGCGACCTAAATCTGTCAGCATTGCCGGGTTTGCTGTCAAATCCTGACACGAGACATGCTTTTATTGTCTATTGTAAAAAAGTCACAAAAACAGTATGCCGGGAAAATGGGAGCACGGCTAAATGGGAACTATAAGTGAAATATGGCCTGGAAATTGCAATAAATGTGTTAAAGATTATTTTCATTAAAATGTAATTAAATTAATGTAATATAGAGTTCTACGAGCTATGTGCCCGGTCCACTGCCACTTCAACTTGCCAATCCTATGGGCTATGTCGGTAACCTTGGTTCTCCTACGGATCTCCTCATTTCTGATTCGATCTCGTAGGGAAACACCGAGCATAGCCCGCTCCATGGCTCGTTGAGTGACTTTGAGCCTTTTAATGAGGCCCACAGTGAGAGGCCACGTCTCGGTGCCGTATGTCATCACCGGTAACACACAGCTATCGAAGACTTTCGATTTTAGGCACTGAGGTATTTTGGACGAGAAGACGTCGCGAAGTTTCCCGAACGCTGCCCAACCGAGTTGGATTCGCCGATTGACCTCTCTCTCGAAGTTGGACCTGCCTAACCGGACCACTTGTCCTAAATAGACATATTCGTCTACAACTTCGAGAGTCGAACCCCCAACTCCAATGGGGGTGGGCACAACATGGATATTCGACATGATCTTCGTTTTATCCATGTTCATTTTAAGACCCACCTGTTGGGAAACTCGATTAAGGTCTTCGAGCATAGTGCTAAGGTCTTCCAGCGATTCTGCCAAGACTACAATATCGTCGGCAAATCGAAGGTGAGTAATATACTCGCCGTTGATGTTGATGCCGAATCCTTTCCACATGCCGTTGGGGCCGAAAGGTTCTCGAGTGGAGGCCACGTACAGGCAAGCGAAGTGTCGGACGCCCGCCTACAAGGTGGACGGACGATCTGACTAAGGTCGCAGGAAGTCGCTGGATGCAGGCCGCTTCCAACAGGTCATTGTGGAGATCCTTGGGGGAGGCCTATGTTCAGCAGTGGACTTCCTGTGGCTGATATGATGATGATGATGAATATAGAGTAATCTCCATGTAATTTCCGTGTAATTATTAATGTTAATTTTTATCAATCTATAATCTTATTTTAAACTAATTTTATTATAAGTATTTAAGTTATCAATTGTAAACAACGTTAGTATGTACAAGTAATGTAAAAGGCAAAGGACAAGTCACAAAATGTAACTGATATTATGAATAAAAAAAAACCAACAAGTCTACGTAAAGAGAAAAAGAGAATTAAAAACGAAACAAAAAAAAAATTGAATAAAGAAATTTATACACCGAAAAAAAAAAACAAAAAAAAAACAAACAAAAAAACATAACAACGAAAATAAACCCTGAAGAAAAAAAAGTAAGGAAACTCCCAAAACATAATATCAGACGGATAATGACTTGTCCAAGAAATAAATAAATAAAGTGCGAAAAGTCCCTGTCAAGTTTCAGGCGAGTGTTGCTTAGAATTAAAAAAATGGTTGCCTGTAAAGTCGGTTTTACGGGCGAAGATTTTACGTGACAACGTCTTTTTCTCGGTAGAATATTTATTGATATGAATATAATTAAATTGCACAATAGGAACAAGGAATTGAATGAAAATAAGAATTGCACAAATTTTAACTATAGAAATATATTTTGTTTACTAAAACATTGTACATGTAATGACGAATCTAAGCACTCCATATTTTCACTACAGACACAGCTGACGATACTTTAACCACACGTGTGAACTTGTATTGTGACGCTTTCTTGTTTTTCCAACGCCAAGAACGTTCGAGAAAGACAAAGACAGAGACACAAGCATGCGCCGATTCAATGCGCCTAATTCTCTAGTGCTGCGCGCGCGGCAGACCGATCATAGTTGAGTGGGAGAGAGACGCAAGGCATTCGGCGGGCCTCTCTCTCGTTCGGTGACTCATCGTAACGTTACCGGGCGTTACACTTTTTCATAAGTGACTCCCAGCCGCAACCTAATTTAAGACGTTGTCACGTCAATAAATTTTTTGGAGGTAAAATATTTTTTTTTGGGGGGGTAATTTTTTGCGTAATTTGGGATTTCTGGCGGGGTCAATTTGTAGCCCTCACCAAGACGGTTCCGAGGATACCAAACTCGGTGGGTCTACGATCTATATTGGCCGAGATAGGATTGGGGGGGTGAGGTAAATTTTCGGGGTGGGGGTAAGGGAGGGGGGGGGGGAGGAAGGTTTCGTGGGGAGGCTAACTTAAATTAATTTTTTGGAGGTAAAATAATTTTTTTTGGGGGGGTAATTTTTTGCGTAATTTGGGATTTCTGGCGGGGTCAATTTGTAGCCCTCACCAAGACGGTTCCGAGGATACCAAACTCGGTGGGTCTACGACCTATGTTGGCCGAGATAGGATTGGGGGGGGGTGAGGTAAATTTTCGGGGTGGGGGTAGGGGAGGGGGGGGGGGGTAGGTTTCGTGGGGAGGCTAATAGGCACTATTTCGGAATAAGGGTGGGGGAAGGCAGGGGGGGGCTATGGGACAATTTTGGAAAAAGTGGGTGAAACTGAAAAATAATTCTCTAGTGCTGCGCGCGCACCGTTACGTTACCGGGCGTTACACTTTTTCATAAGTGACTCCCAGCCGCAACCTAATTTAAGACGTTGTCACGTCAAAAAAAAAAACTTCCTCTTTCTCCGTCATAATGCGTTGTCGGATTCGTTCATTTGTAATCCCGCAAACGAATTGATCTCGAAGATTCTCTTTTAAGCTGTCGGTGGATGGAAACTTGCATGATTTGCTGAGTTTCTTTAATTGCACTAAATATTCGTTAATGGTCTGGCCGTCGACTTGTTTACATGATCGAAATAACATTCTTTCTGCAATTGTGGAACGTTTCGGTGACAGATGTTCCTCGACCAATTTTTCGATCTTGTCGATACTGACATTTTCGGGGCTTTCGGGATAGCATAAATCTATTATAAGATCCAAAGCTTCAGTGCCTACAATTGCAACTAGAAATCTGGGTTGTTCGACCACTTTTATTCCGTGAATAGAAAACCACGCCTTCACTCTTGTAATATAGGTCGACCAACGGTCCACGTGCACTTTAAACTCCTATAAACCGCCAAAGTCGGGTATTCCACTTTCACCCATGATGAATATACGTCAACAATGGTCCTTAGCACGCAATTAATGGTCGCCAAATAGTGTATATCGTAAATACGCGGAACTGCGTGTTAACAATAAAACAACCGATACGAGACTGACGATTTATTCAAAGTTTTACAACCACCCGCATATAACAAGCCAACCTGGTTGACAAACTTCCAAAACCTGCTCACATAAAATATTGGAGTGAATCCATCACTGCACACATTGATATAGATATACGGCTTAATGTGTATCCGATGGATAACTGCCAATACAACCTCGCTCCATTCATACTAAATGAACCGCCAAAGCGATATCCAGGATAATCCGTTGATGGCTTTAAATGTAGTTGCGCTTGTCATTTATATTATTGGAACAAAACTATCCGTGTATTGTGTAAGCCCTTTTTACGTGGGTCAGAGTCAGAGGATTTCGTCTATTTAAATTTACTATATTATTTCTCTGGTAATTTAAAAAAACAGCAGTTTAAAAGCACTTTTGTGTTTCGGGTTGACGGACATTGTAGTCAGACTAACTACTGGACATATTGAGACTTAACATGTGATGTCTCAGGATGGCTAGCGTAGTGGAGTGCCAAGCATTACTTTGTAATTCAAGGTGTTGTTTGGTTTTGCTACTGTTCATGAGCGGTCGAATTGCTTACCATCAGACGAACGGTATTATCGTCTCGCCACACAAGGCAATAACAAAAAAAAACTAGATGAATTAATAAGTAACCTTTAATTTAATTTACGTACTTATGGAATACCTTACTCTATACTTATTACAAGCTTATACTTGGGAAGTTTTAAAAATGGCGGCCTTATCGCAAAAAATCTATGTTCAAACCAACATATTCTTTTGAACTATAACTTATTTTTTAAACATATTGTCATTAAGTTCTTATTACCATAGCTAGTTGTATTGTATTGTATTGTATCAGCCCATATACTTCCCACTGCAGGGCACAGGCCTACTCTACAATCGAAAGTACGATTGAGAGTGGTTAGGCCATATAGTCCACCACGCTGGCCTAGTGCGGGTTGGCGGACTTACATACCATAGAAATTCTTATAAATCGCTATGGTATGCAGGTTTCCTCACGATGTTTTCCTTCACCGTTTTAGTGCGTGGTGATTGACTGTCAATACACACATGACTCCGAAAAGTCAGAGGTGTGCCCTGGGATTCGAACCCGCGACCACCGTGAACATGTTGGCAGCCGCGTCTAGTCCGTTTACCAACAGGCCACCACGCACCATAGCTAGTAATCGAATGTAAAAAATAAAAATGAAAAAATAGATACAAAATACGCGAATTACCTAACATATAATATTCCGCAGAGCTTTACCTTCATCCTGCGTAAACTGATACAGAAATCGCTATAATCTATTAAATAATATATTCGTACAATTCACTAGAATAGGGAACGCAGTTATCGTCGACAAATACATATTATTGAATTACAAACGGAGCGAGTTTAATTTAACTTGTCGCGCGAACTCGGCCGGCGAGACGGGACAATGGCGCGGACAGGGCCGGAGCTTCTTACCGCTGTTGAGGGGGCGGGGGCCCTGGAGTTAATGCTCGCAATTATTCAGATTTCTGGACGGAGGATTATGGATGTCTGACCAAAAAAAAGACATGCAAACTAAATGCCGATATTTAAGAAATGTGAAATAAATCATCGTCGTTATGATTAGTTCTTGTATACGTACTGGTAGCGAGTCTAGAATTGGTGGGTGTGAAAAAATATACTTTATAGCTAGACGATTTATGCTACGTACATAATTTTAAAATAGAAATTGAAAAATCTAAACAACCTTGCCTGTAGATTTCTTGCTGTTTTACATCGGAGCAGTCTCCATTTCCAAAACATTAGTAAGGTACTCCTTTAAAAATGGCTCCCAGTCAACAATGTAAAAATAGTAAGAACCGAAACACAAATATTACTCCAACATCTGTTCCGCCTCAAACACGCCATGACTTGTTATTCACAGGCTAAGAAATAGCTGGGTCCCTGAGTAATCCAGCGTAAACGGTCGGCAGTTTGTCCTAGCATTACCATACAAGGGTGATAACAATAAAATTTGCGAGCGGCCGAGTGTGTGCCTGCTCGCGGCGACTCGCGACAACAAGCCACTTCGCGCCGACCACTCTCGGTACCCGCCCTGCATTCACTCTCATTATTTTCCACTCATTATTCTTCACAATAAAATTTATTTTCGCGATTGAGAGGGTGAACGAGCTTAGCGCACCACTAAGAAGATCATAAATTACAAGCGCACAATTTTAGGAATTTGATTTTATATAATGTCATAACAAACTCAATGGTGGATTTTTTCATTTATACCTATCAATGTAATCCCAACATTTTACAATCAGTAAACGCGGATAAAAAGCGATGCACGAGACTATTACCCTATAGACATTAATATTATAACAAATGGAATGTGACAATGTAATATGATCACCACTTTAATAATGTTATATTAACTTTAGAAATTGGTAAGAAAGAAATAAAAAATATCACAAACACAAAACAAAAATAAAGTACAGTGAAGTCATATTTGTGAACTGTTGAGCGTAATTTAAAATTTTACATTTCCTTAAACGCTTGCTATTTGAAAAAAAATATATAAATAAACGGTCGGCGGTTTTCCAACCCAATTACTTCACAGTATTGTGGTTCGGAGCGGCTCCACAACAAATTTCCGCTCGTTACAAACGTTTATTTGAAAGTAATTTATTTACTTACTAGCTGTCGGGCCCGGCTTCGCCCGGGTGCAGATAGTTTTTGAGTCCAATCCACATCAAGAACATATTATTTCGCGTGTCTACTAACTATATTTCCCGCGTGCCGTCGACTATATTTCCCTTCCGTAGGAGAGGACATCCCGTGCCAACAATTTGAATTTGAAAGAGTAGAAAATATGTATATTTGGTTTCCTGACTCATCCCACGGGAACACTACATTTTTCGGGATAAAAAGTAGCCTATGTGTTAATCCAGGGTGTCAGCTATCACTATACCAAATTTCATCAAAATCTGTTGAGCCGTTTTTTCATGAAAGAGTAACAAACATCCATACATACATACAAACTTTCACCTTTATAATATTAGTAAGGATATTTGAGAACGTTTTCACACTAACCTCTCAAACTTGCGCGCTGGTTTCAAGTATTTTGAAGTTTATTTACTTACTGGATTTTAGACGACCGATAAGATCTTTTAGTATTCGGCAGGTGGTTTTTAAAATATTTAGAATAATTTATTGAAACATTTAAGTATCTTTTAATAGCATATATCCCACAGAATATATCAAAAATGAAACTTTTATGCTGCTGTGCCTTTTTTATATTTTTATTCTGTACTGTCACATACCATATATCCGCTCATGCTTGTATGCCCTTAAGGGTAAGCAAAAGTATTACAAGTATTAATCCTGTTTTCCTAGATTATTTCTATTGTAGAAGCCGAGCTTGCCACCTAACCGATCAAAGAATTAAAGTTGTGAAATATTTTTAATAACTGCCACCTAGACCTTTGCGGCGGCAAGTGTAGCATACTTGAAAGAATATCTTCTTTTACTCTTTACAATGTGTAAGTATCTAATGTGTTTGCTGTTTTGCGAGTACCAACATACACATGAGAGTCGATTGCGTGGCAAAACAAATGGTGTGTAGGAGAAGTTAGAGTAACACCTGCGTCGACCCTCCTTACCTCACTCCCCTGCCCCCTCCTCGGTCCCTCCGACCGCTGGCAACCGCACATGTCCTGGCTAATAACCCCGAGGAAACGTGCCGGAAAAACTGCTCCACTAACACTTTGTAAGGCTGTATGTAAATTAACTAATTCGTGTATTACATGAGAACGCGTGTAGAACTATGGTAGTTTCAGTTGTGACTAACAGATACAAGCGTGAAGTAGCTTTGCTGTGTTCATTTACAGTGTAAAAGAGATTGTCTGAAATCAAATAGTGCTAAGTTATTCGGATCCACTTGAGGAATTATTCAGATATTTGAAAACCTACGTTTCGTTTCGAGAATATATGTTTTCTATCTAGCCATGATTGCAACTTGCAACCGGCGAGCGAAATCTCTCCTTGCTTTTAATTGAATTGAAAAACACTGCTTCAAAAACCTTTTATCAGTTATCTTTAGAAACCCAAATCCTTTTAGTAAACGCGAAAGTTTTAAACCGGTTCAACACGAGATTCTCCGCTTTCTTAGTCGAGTGAAGCTGTTCAGAGGCAAAGCAATTTCGCCGGCGACATAACACGTGGAAACTATCTCAATTGAACCGCAGCGCTGCTCGCGGGCCGACACTACGCCTGCAATAAACGACGGAATGTGGGTGAGTGTTCAGTTGCTAAGGAATTCGACGGTACTTAGAGTTAATGAGAATTGATTGTTAAACAGTAAGTATTGAAACATCTAATGCGCATTCAAACCATGGAAGAGAGAAAACGATGATTAAAAATAAACCATATCTTTTGACAGTTATGTTCTTATCCCATTACCGAAAATTTATGTATATAATATAGTTCTGATTAAGATTAATCAGGGCTTATACCGTATCAGAAACTATGGGCTATTTTAGGTGTCACATATACATAATCAAAACAAATACTTGTGGATCACACATATATTTGTTACTGCACGGGCATCGAACCCTCGGACTCTCGTTTCACAGCTGGCGTCCCACGAACTAGGTCACGGTGGTTGCCACTAATACCCCGTTTAATAAATTTGTCTACCCTACTTTTAACCGACTTTAAAAAAAGGAGGAGGTTCTCAATTTTACTGTATGTTGTTTTTTTTTAATGTTTGTTACCTCGTTTCTCTGTACTGTGTGAACTGATTTCGATCATTCTTTCTTTGATTGAAAGCTGGTGCTTGTCGTTTGGTCCCATAAAAATATGGTGAAAATCTGATGAATATCTTCGGACCTGGAGGGGAACTCCTTAAAATTAAGTTATTTTTTTGTTTTTAGTGGATTTTTGTTTTGAGGTCGGTTTTTATTTTTACTATTTCACAGTTACTATTTAAATTTGATAACGTCAAAATTTGTTTAACCAACTTCAAAGTTTAACCAACATCAGTGCCTGTTATTGAATCTGTGATATTTGGAAAGTACTTACCATAAAAATAATTATTATCAATCCACCAATACATAAATACAATAAAGCTTCGGGACAAATGAGTTACAAATACAATATAATAAGGAAGCGGTTCTAATTGCGATCGGCGGGTGCCCTGCCACCGACATCTGTCCGCGCCTTCATCGTATTCTTACTTTATTCCCTGCTTCCGACAAATCATTTTGATTTACCTTATCAAAAATTATATAAATGATTTTTGTTCAGGTGCAAAGATATATTGTGTATCTCGTGCAAAATTTAAAGGATAAATTTTAATAGATCATGTATAGGCAAATAGTGGAGTTACTGTTGCAGATAATTTCTACAAATGGTAGGACGACGCTTTAGCAAGTTTAGGATTTAGAGAACACATTAAGTACCGGGGAAATATTCTCCCCTATACATCCTTTAGTTAATACATTCATTCAGTCTTAAAGCTCTGTTGTATATGCTTTGTACGATCTGTAAGACATTGTTAAACAGTACAACAACGCTGTAAAACAAGATTCGCACACAAAGATTTATATTTTTATAACCTGCAAATTTGTCTCGGATTTAGACGTACTGAGACCAAAAAGTCTCTCAAAGTTTTTGATACGACACAATACTTTTCTATTAATCTGAAACACAAGTTAATTGTCGTACTACTTTGCAACTTCCTCTCCATTCAAGAAACCTTTGGTTAACAGAAGTTAATTTCACTTAATGATTGTTTGCAGTACTCAAGCCTGTAACAAAACAATAGCAGAACTAGTATTGAATACGTTTAGCTTCATTTCCCGTGGTTGTATCGGTGTATTCGGCCCGACAAACTTGCAACTTGGAACATCGTTTACTGCGCGTTCTGTTGCCATACTGCGGTAACCGTCGCTTTAGTTTATAATCAATACACTAATATTATTGTAGTTTAATTTAGTTGTTAATATTCTGTAGATTTTACCATTGAATTTGTGTACTTGGTTTTGTATATCATAATATAATCTCTATTAATTTAAATGAAAGCTTTGAATGGAGTTTAAAGACGCAATTGAATAGGTGTAATTATTCCGAATGAATAGAATTGAATGCCTGTCTAGACGGCACTGTATTCATGATCAGATAAAATACTCAGTCATTAATCGTTACACTCCATCTGTCCACCCCGCACCTCCTTGCGAGAACAAAAACAAAAACCCCACCCAAACCGTACAAATATAAAAAATATAAAAAAGGTTAATTCTCCCATAATTAGCTAAAAAGCGAACACACACCCTCTCATCCCATTATCCCCGTATCTTTACAATGAGCCCATAGAATCGGCAATAATTACAAGCCATTAAACCCGGAAAAGAGTCGTCGTGGGCTCACCACGGGCGATCTCCGCGAGGGTCGGACGTGGCACAATTGACTCGCCACAATTAGCAAGACCTATCGATTATCGGCTCATCTTTATTCGCTCTGTGAAGGCTTAGATTCGCCGCCCCCCTCCATACTCCCCCCGCGCTCCGGGCGATGCTCCCTCCCCCGCGACGCCCTTACCAAGTTAGCGACGTGACCGCAATAACACGGCGACGGCCGGCCAAGAACACAGTGCATGTTATACCAGTAGTGTCATATTTGATTTTAAATTAAACTGATATTTACACATCCTCCGATTAACTAAAACATAAAAAGTGTTGAAATCATTTAAACTAATGTATTGCATGTTTGAATATCAATAAGGATATATAAAAGTACATTAAATTTTTGCTGTTTAATCGTCTTTAATGTGAAGTTTTTACGACATTACGACACACAATAATTATTCTTGTTTACTCACTGTGTAAAAGTGCGTGGTGGCCTGTTGGTAAACGGACTAGACGCGACTGCCAACATGTTCACGGTGGTCGCGGGTTCGAATCCCAGGGCACACCTCTGACTTTTCGGAGTCATAGGTGTATTGATAGTCAATCACCACGCACTAAAACGGTGAAGGAAAACATCGTGAGGAAACCTGCATACCATAGGGATTCATAAGAATTTCTATGGTATGTAAGTCCGCCAACCCGCACTAGGCCAGCGTGGTGGCCTAACCACTCTCAATCGTATTCTCGATTGTAGAGTAGGCCCGTGCCCTGCAGTGGGACGTATATGGGCTGATACAGATACAGACAGATACAGACTCACTGTGTACTTTTACTCTGTGTGCAAGACAGCCACTGGCCCGTGGTTGCGTTTCTTCCCTCCCCCCTCCTTTGGCCCGCTCCCCGCCGCTCCCCCGCCGCATCCGGCACATACATATTCGGTGAACATATTGACGATAAAAACTGGCTCCATTCGGCACACACGCGACCAGCCTCAAACTGACCAAGCAACTATTCTCAAACACTCGACATTCATATCGGGAGATATTGTAAAGAAATAAAATTGAAAAATAATGAGTACAGTTGCTAAAAATATTAATAACTAGCGGTCGGACCCGGCTTCGCCCGGGTGCAGATAGCTTTTGAGTCCAGTATTGATTTGGCAACAACATATTATTTCGCGTACTAACTATATTTCCCGCGCGCCGTCGACTATATTTCCCGTCCCGTTTTGTAATTATGATATTGATTCGTTGGTGGGAGAAGTGGTGGGAGGCGCCCGACGTGACGGCCCAGTGGTGGCATGCGCGTGAGCTGCGCGTGGGCATTGCAACATTACTTTATTTTTCTAAAATAAATGTAGCCTAAGTTACTCCTTGTTATATCAGCTACCTGACAAAAAAAAGTCCCGTCAAAATCGGTCCAGCCATTTCAGAGATTAGCCGGAACAAACAGACAGACAGACACAAAAAAATTTAAAATATCATTTTCGGCACAGGTATCGTGTATATAACGATATGTAGTGGGACATTTTTTTTATTGTCACTCTTAAAACAGACACTTCAATTTTATTTATATGTATAGATTAAACAACCAGCCATGAAAATAAAACTTATACCTTTTACCTTTTTGAAATAAAGAAAGTAATTTGTAACAATTACTTTCCTGATGCCGCAGATATCAGTCTGCCTTGTTTTTCAGAAGACTACACTTCCACCAATAGTTTATTTCTATAATATTTTGTTGAATACAGATCCTCGGCTATTCGGTAGAAAATTAGACCACATTTATTTACTGTGTGAATCCGTATACATGGACAGTATATTCAAATTATAACCGTTGGCAACACAAATCATAATCCTTCCAGACAATAACCCAGCAACTCGAAACAATAACAGTCTCATACATCAGAGGGGACAATAACAAAGTATTAATGGTGAATTAATTAATGTTTATTTCACATTCGCCCATTCAGAGTCGATTAGTGTTTTGCGGACGGTACGAAGTCGAGAGCTCGAGAATAGTGGGGTATTTACTTGTAATAGAATAAGTTGCGCGCCGCGTCCGAGATTCAAATGAGGTCGCTTCCCGGATTGATGTATTATTCGACATAAGTTGTGTTTTGTGATATATTTCGTTTCATAAATGTTTGTTTACTATAAACAGTTTCTTTTACACAAAAAATATTAGATTGTGATCCTGTGAGTCGCCTCATTGCCTGGCAGCAGCATTTTGTTCTGTGACAATTAAGTCTTGGATTATAATCTGAGGAATTCCTTTTTAGAGTAGTCCTTAAAGTCTACCCTCTAGCTAAATGCATTGGTAGACTTTACTATGCCTTCCTTAAGTTTTATGAAAAAAACATGCAGTTGTTTCCACGCCCTGTTTTCCATCACCATTAAAACATAATATAATAAATGATGCATCATTCAAGACCTTTATAATTCTTGACGTAAACACACCGAGGATGTGCTTCTTGTCGAGCACGTATTCGAGCTTGCACATGCAGAGCGGGGCTGCCCATTAGGTATTCCGCAGGCCGACGCAACCAGCGCACCGCCGGAGACAAATAGCCTCAAACTTGGACAATCCGTCATCGCCCCGACCCACGCCGCCCCCGCACACCCCGCACACCCCGCACTTCCCCGCGTCGCCCCACGCTCCTCCATTCATCACAAACACCGGCAAATTGGACTAATTTATGTCCCTAATTTTTATTCCTATTAATAATTTTAGCTGTAATAAAAAGCCCATTAGGGGTATTGTGATAGGGACCTTTTTTGGGAAATTTTGTTATGATTGTCCGTATTAATGTAGGGGTGCAATACACGGGCTATAAAATTTGTACCTCACATTCAAGGTTGAGTGAAATTGATTAAAGGTTTAAATTTATGTTCCGAAAATAATTTCGTCTGATCAGATGTTAATGCAAAACGATTCATCAAATAAATACATTCAAGATATTTTCCTTTCCTTAGATTACATACAGCTCCAGTAACAAACAAAACAACCTCTACTCCAAAACAAAGCCCCTACACGGAGAGTGCGCTCACATTACCGTCACATATCTTCCCCGGTCTCCCCAAAGTGCGCGTCACGTTACGGATACACGCTGCGGCAAGAGGCATTTATATGGGATGCTGCGGAATGTCGGTCAAGAGCGTGAGGTCAGCTCGATCACGAGCCCTACCTCCGAGACATGACATAGAGCTTCACATAGAGCTGATGAATGGGAGACATGGACCTTAGAATATACGAATATCGAATTTAGGATTTGAATGTTATGATGATTTACTGGTAGTAGGTCTCTCATATGTGAGAGGCTGCCTGGGTGGGTACCACCGCAATGTCTATTTCTCCCGTCAAACAGCAGTTTAAAAACACTTGTGTTTCGGATTGAAGGGCATTGTAGCCAGAGTAACTACTGGACATATTGAGACTTAACATCTTATGACTCAGGATGGTGAGCGCAGTGAAATGCCAAGCATTGCTTTGTAATTCAAGGTGTTGTTTGGTTATGCTACTGTTTATGAGCGGTAGCATCGCTTACTATTTATACAGGGTATATCAAGACTGCTACCGAAAACGAAGCCGGGTGGTAGTTTAAGCGACTTCAGACACAATGCAACAGAAAAAGTTGCAAAAAAAAGCGAAAATTTTTTTTTGTTATTTTTTTCCTATGGCCATATTTGGGTGGTAAATACATTTTTTCCTAAAATAATAGTATATACCCTTTTATTTATAAATACTCTAAGGTATAAAAGAGTTTAAATTATTATTTTAGCAAAAACTATGGATTTACCACCCAAAAATGACGATATTTAAAAAATCATAAAAAAAAATATTCGCGTTTCTAGGCGAAATTTTTAATTGCATTGTGTTTGTAGCCACTAAAACTACCACCCGGATTCGTTTTCGGTAGCAGTCTTGAGATACCCGGTATTATATAGGGTATATCAAAACTGCTACCGAAAACGAAGCCGGGTGGTAGTTAAAGCGACTTCAGACACAATGCAACAGAAAAAGTTGCAAAAAAAAGCGATACTTATTTTGTTATTTTTTTCCTATTACCATATTTGGGTGGTAAGTACATTTTTTCCTAAAATAATAGTGTATACCCTTTTATTTATAAATAATCTAAGGTATAAAAGTGTTTAAATTATTATTTTAGCAAAAACTATGGATTTACTACCCAAAAATGACGATATTTAAAAAATCAGTGTCGCGTTTCTTTGCGAAATTTTTAGTTGCATTATGTTTGTAGTCACTAAAACTACCACCCGGCTTCGTTTTCGGTAGCAGTCTTGAGATACCCGGTATATATATTTATTCGCTACTCGTCTCGCCATTCACAGTAATAAAAAAATAAAGATAGATGAGTAGATAGAAACGTTACACGAATGACTGATATGGAACGTGGTTTGTGTGAAAGAGATGACGAATAAAAGTAGTTAAGATCGAAAGAGTTAGAGGGTGAATGATTAAAATGTTGATGTACGGAAGGACGGGAATACAGGAGAACAGACTGGAAAACGAGGAAGGACAGAAGACGTATGCAGTAAAGACGTATTTTAAATAAGATGAGTTATATTGAAGATTACTACGACCATCTTCGTTTGGTTTGACCCGAGACTTATAGGTATATACTTATAGGTGCTTCATTGGTTTAGAAGCATACTATGTACCTAATATCTTCTTCCATTATAATATTTTGAAACAGAAATAAGCAAGCCTAATTTCGGGTGGTATTATGGGAACTTTTGGCTTCTCCTAATGATTTAAGTTTGGGCTTATGTATGTTCCAATAAAAAAATCTGAATAACTTTGGAATTAGTCACTTTGTCAAGTCTTGTAGTTCCTAGCTCATTACGCGTCGATGCAGGCCGTACTCACGAGAGCCTATAAATGCTAACATGAATAAAAAATTGCGTGACTTTGACTTTGAAACTTAGATTTATTTACCGAGCTTAACTTTGTTATGACCCGAGCAATCGTAAGAATACCAATAACGTCTAACTTAACTTGTAACTTGTCCCGAGGGGCTCGTTGTGAACGTCTGAGACTCGAGCTTCGTATGGTAGTTTTAGGCAAATATTTGTCAAGGAGTATATTTTGTGGGACTCTGTTTTCTCTTTGGAACCTACAGTAGGATTTTTACTAGCTGGTGACTAAATTATCGTCTCTTTAACGGATTTTATATATCATTAATATTACTATACTATAATAAAAGTAAGGACCATTGGTAATAATTTTGATTAAGGTTAACAATTGAATTTTGGTGCAAGTAGGTGTCATGATTGTTTATTATTGAATTATTTTAGTTGCCCCATTAGAAAAAGGACTTGAGGACTTACAGCAAACAGTCTGTATTCACACTAGCAATACATCTTTAAATAAAAACGGCAAACACGTTTTATGGAAAGACTAACTGAAACCTCCAATCAACACGGCATTAAATAGCTATGATAAAGGTTATTACACATTTCGTCAAACATAATCCTAAGAGAACATAAATTGACACAAACTGTCTTTAATTAAAAGAAATAATACGTATGCGGAGTCAGCAATTTGTATTGAAGGCACCCGTTTCCTGGTTTCCAAGCCAAGTCGGCTGTGTCGGCTGCTCTCGGCTGCTGTCGGTTGCTGTCGGTCAGTGTCTGCTGGCATCGTACCCTGCAGCCAAGCTCCGTATCCCTCCGGCACTCCTCCGCGCACGTACTCCTCATTACATCGCCGACAATGACTCACGTCCGCCCTGGCAAAGACTTACTTCTGACCCATCTTTCATCCACCACACAACTCAAAAGACACCCTAATACCTACGGTATATAGTTCAAATTAAATTGCACGGTGTGTGGTGTTCGTTGCCAAGTATCCCAAGATTATAATGGCGAGATTCGGATCGCAGTCGTCGATACACGTACTGGTTCGGAACTGGCGTTTGATATATTAAAGTTGGAGATAACAGTTGGAAGCGTGTTCGCTGCTCGTGTCGTTTGCTACGCACTGCTGATTAATGGCAACGCTACTTACATAAATGCGGAGATATGTCAAAATAACTATGGTTAAACGGGGTGAGTAGGAACTAAACTGGTGGAATTTAAAATATATTTGTATTGAAAATCTTACGAGTATTTTGATAATCTTACTTATTTGGTAAATTTCGTAGAGTTGATTAAGTTTGATAAAAGTTAATTGAGGTTGATAAAAAGGTTACTCTTAAAACAAGACATTCAATTTTCCTATTGAACCCTTTCAGTATTTCGCTGTCGACTAGCTTTTATCAGTTTTTTACTATGAAGTGCACGTTTGGTATTAAAATGGAGCAACTGCTTTGTGTGACTGGAAAAAACTTATAATAGTTGCCCGGGTCTGAAACTTTTGGTAGACGTGGCGGTACACTTATTTTTAAAATAATATTGGAATCGAAATAAACTTCACGATCAATGGATCTATTTATTTTATCTATAATAAGCGAACAACAGCGAAAGGTCATAGAATACAGAACCTATCTTTGACCTTTCAAATCAATGGCACAGAATGAATATTACAAGAAATGTGTACCTTTGAGCAATCCATAAAATATTTAGAGATATTGATGTTTCGTGATCAGAATTGTATTGTGTTCACAAACAGAATGTGGTGTAGTAAAAAGTAGGTACCTAGGTATTCTTTTTTTTATTTATATTTTGTGTTATATCAAACCAAGTAGTTATATTATTATTATTAATTGAAAATAAATAAAATAAAATAATAGTGTGAATGTATATAGGCTAAAATATCATCGTTGTTCATAAAATTTTATAGACAATGAGTATAAAAATATTATGAGTTGACTAAAGAGTATTAGACAATTCTTAGCTTATTTCGAATAACACCCAAATAAATCCTAAAGAGACGCCTATAAATAAGCGTCCACTCGTAAAACACCCAAATGGCTAAATGGTATATGAATGAAAAAATACATAAAGTATAAATCATTCGATGAGTTAGTTGGCGGCTCAGATCGCTACGTGATGTAGAGGGACGTAGCGTGGCGTAGCACTCCGTAGCGAGCCGTAGATCGCGGGAAGTCTACCGAACGGTTATTCATTTTGTTAGGATCACCGTATATTAGAGATTTCACGGGATTTAGTCTGGAACGACGGCTAAATATTTATGTTACGATTTGATGGCTAACGGGGAAGTGTGAGTGTTTGTGTATGTGTGCGTGTGTGTGTGTGTGTCTGGGTGTGTGGATGTTGTTATTTCAAGGAAACAATTTTTTTTAATTGCAATTGACTGTGAGGCGAGCGGCACTCGCCTGATGGTAAGCGATACGACCTCTTATGAACAGTAACAAAACCATACAACACCTTTAATTACAATGTAATGCTTGGCATTCCACTACGCTCGCATTCTTATAGACATATTTAAGTCAATGTGTACACTAGAAAAGAAGTAGAAAGTAACTACCAGTAGTTACTTTAGCTACAATATCCTTAATCGAAATACAACATTGCATTTACACTGCTGTTTGGCAAGAGAAATAGATATTGCGGTGTTACCTACCCAAGTGGACTCTCATATATGACAGACCTATCACCAGTTAGTATCATTCATTATAGAATGTACGTAAGTATAAAAAAATACGCAAGTTTATTTTGTTTTTCTCATCAGTAAATAATTTTATTTATGGCTTATGAAATCCGAACGTACAAGTAGCTCTCTGGAGGATAATGATAGTTACTTTATAAGGTTAAACATAATGTAATAATAAATAGTATGAAATTATCGGATAATAAACCGCAAAGTATTTGTTCTGATAATGAGAGGATAATTTTACAACAAAGTTTGCAGCAGATTATTGTATGCGGTTCACTACCAACATAGTGACTTTAAAATCTTATAGGCAGCTGATTACTAATAATATGATCATTGGTATCATATTGTTTATTATAGGGACCAGTGATCGCCAAGTAAATATTTAAAACACAGTTATATTGAAAAAAAAAACATGTTAAATTTTTAATCTTAACAACTACTACAAGATATATCCCACCCGACCCAACCATCAGCGTCTCCCTACCGCGCACGCTTGGGAGTAGAATAGGGAAAAGCGACAAACTAGCGTGAACTTTATTCATAACGCCATAAAAGTGACGCCATTAGCACGGAGCCCGCGCCACTATCGTATTCAATAGCGATCGGAACTTAACTTGTGATGACTGGTCCATGCCTCCCCTCTCTCCCCTTCATGCAGAGAGTAGCGACAAGACAGATTCATCGGAATGTGATTGTTTCAAAAACGTAAAGCAAAATGATACAAACAATTACTTTATTTACATTTACAGTTGAAATATGGAAATTTGAATTCAAAATAAAAAACATACACTCAAAAGAAGATTTCACAACATCAGCCCTCCATAAAATAACTAGTTAATACCAGCAAGAGCATTCATTATTTGAACCACACTGAATGCGCTTGTTCCATACAAATTATTCACATTAAGCACCTCGGAAGCATGCGCGCTTTATTATTATGTCGGTGCCGAGGCTTTTTATCCCGCGATATCGCTCCCGCGGGATTCGAGCAGGAGTGGCGCGGGACTATAATATACAGCATCTGGCTACAGAACACCACATTACTATCGCAAAGATATACTTTCAGAAAAGACGAGTGCAAATAGAGAATCTTTTAATTTGAAGCGTTGGTGCCGGTCGCTTCTCCGTGACAAACGCAAACGAACTTATGTATTCCCTCCGGTGAGTGCACGGCGAGGCGATGAGGAACTACCTACCCTGCCCCTCCTCCCTGCCCCTCCCCCGCCAACCCCGCACCACCAGCCGCGCCCCCGCGACGCCTGCAAACAATATCAGTGTGCATTTACATCCAAAACGATCCCGTCCGCGAAGAACGCGATATTTCTGAACGAGAGTCGCACGTGGAATTGTATTTACGATCTATCGATTGGATGCAGCGCCGTCTCTGCGCCACACGGAGGTAAGACGGTGCCATTTTATGAATATCAAAATTCAAAACGTTTCAATTTATAAATGGTGAAATTTTGTCTCAATAAAAGATAAATTATATCTGTAGGTGATTCCTGTAAAAATTATATGAGTTGCAAAATCTCTTACTTCGCAATAGGCTTACTTGGTGTACGACCTAACAAACTCAAGCCGAAAGGAAACCCCTTTACCCCCATACCCGCCATACTTACTGAGTCACACTAACGCACTAATAATAAGATGCTCTTAACAGCGCAAGGCCCACTTAAACAGTACATTTAAGCGGGATTTACGTAGTTAAGTGTGACTTACATCTAAGTTGCGTTTCAGTATTCGGGTGTAAGTCTAGAAGAAAGCAGGTGGAGCAATAGAGATAACGGAAACAAAACACAAGAGAAAATAAATGTTACACTCACGACGAAGCGAATCTAAAATAAACCATTTCATCTCGGCAAGAGGTGTATAATAGTCTCCTAATAAATTCACATAACAGGCACACACATAAATCTTACACACAAATATAAGTCACATAGGATTTTAGTGGCCATTCATCACTGCGGTAGTTTTCCATTATTGAAACATTTGATACCACACGCTTGTATTTTAAACTGTGAACGAATTATTTTAAGAGTAGAGAGAGATCTTTATGAATGTTTAATTCTTGTAAATGTATCCACTAATGTAGACACAAGTTTTTCTGCGAATCCTTAGCTTTATCTGTATTTGGACAAGCGAAGTGCGCGCCACTCGTCGGTGCTCGCTAGTGAGGGGTGAAAAGTTTCGAGTTAAAAATATACTGTGCGAATTATTCTGTTTAACGATAAGGGCTTTGGAAGTTGGATCAAATGACCTAAATTAATGTAGTAACCTTTCTATTTAATATGATAGTAAGATGAATTAAATTTTCCTTTAATGAATTACAAAATAATATATATTCCTTTTTATCGACACTCTATAAGTAGTCTTATCGTCAGTCACTGTCGCAATGTGGGAAACACTAGTATTTTTAATAAATATACATATTTCTAGACTTCTTACCTTTTAAATTACACCTTGTAACATGAAGTTATTTGCCTGAAACTGTCTTAAATAATTTCTGTCAGACACAGTAATTTCCTGAAAACGTGCTGAAACTGAAAAAAAAATGACGTTATTATTTTTTTATTGCCACAAAGCCGAATATGACCACATCCCTGCTCAACATAAAGCACACTAGAAGGGGTCAGAGGTCGGCGCGTGGGTCGAGTTTCTAATGTAAGCTCGAGCCTCGCACGCCTCACAACCTCACCTCGCTGCCTCGCCTTACTGCCTCACTGCCTTGCCTCGCCTCACCTCCGAATTAACTATTAATACGCCGACATTTCACGTCCCCTAAACAAACTCACCTTATTTATATTACTTAAAAACGTGGCCTTGTAGCTCGTACCTTCTTTCAACTTATTAAACCTAAGTACGAAATCTAGGTGTTGATGTAGGCTCCGTTTTATGGCCTGTAGCCTTAATACTGAGCCCGGGCAAACATTATTACGTAAACGAGGTGTATTTTAAGCTAACAGTAAATCATAGTCTAATTTAATTATGAATTATGTAAATCGGCGCTAGAATATTGTGTCGTACTAATACCTAGTCTGTTGCATATTTTAATATAATTAGTAAAAAACGTATAGAGCTAACTTATTATAATCAAATGCTAATTCTAGGTCATCTTTTAAAAGTGTACATAGTATTAAGTACCTGGATGACCGAGCTTTGCTCAGGTTTTTTGGACTTAAGAAATTGCACTCTTGAAGGAATTACTCCACTAAAAGTCTTCTTTTACTTTTTACTATTTATAATTCCAATACAGTTCAACATTTTTTTTGTTTTAACGCTCCGCGGAATATACCGTACTTTATATAATATATTCTCTCTCGATTCAATACTCGCTCAATCCGGCAGTATATCTTTAATAATCCATGTTTCAAACAAATAGCCATATCCAAAATTAAACGCCAAATTACCAATTTCACTTACTATTTTTAAATTTGTGACATTTATCCCAATAAAACCTAATAGCTAATACCACTCATTGGTTTAGCGTTGCTTAACAACGCCATCTGCTGGAATATCTTTAGTGTTATTATATGGTTATGCAGTTAGTTGCACACAATAAAACAAATAGTATTATTATTCGCCAATAGATATCAGGAAGAGTAATATTATCAGTTTATATTTTTATTTTATTATTACGTTTTCTAAAAATGAATCCTAAGTAGATCGATTTATCGCCCCCGAAACCCCCTGTATACAAAATTTCATGAAAATCGTTGGAGCCGTTTCCGAGATTCAGAGAATATATATATATACAAGAATTTCTGGTTTAAAGATATAAGATACAGTAGTGGCTTACTCAGCATTGTATATACATACACGGACTGATTCAAGAAAATACAAACTTACGTGGGTCACTTTGTTGGGTTTTTACGGCTACTTATACGGTAACTATTTATTAGTTTGGTATACTTTAGAATAATATTACTGTTTAAATGTTTTGTTGTATAAACTGTAAACGCGATAGCTTTTAATAATTCAAAAGTATGGTCATGTCTCCACTCGCGGTAACAAAGAAACTAGAATATAAAATTGGGACATACAATCTAATAAAATAGTAACACTGCGACGCATCGGCAAATGGTTTGCCAGCAAAAAGTTGGCGATTCCCGAACAAAACTCTTTCGTATAAGAAATAATGTAGGAGCACATTACACATTATTTATGTTTGTTTACGAATTGCGTCGCCGTCTTATATATGATGCTTCCATTATATGAAAATAGATTACTTGTAGAATAATAGCTTCGTCATTTCAGTGCTGCGAGCATAGTGTAACAACCGCGGTTTGAAATTGTCCTTGCGTATCAGCATGTCAATTATATCAATAAAAGTAGGCGATAAAAAAGACAAGTTGACTAGCCATATCAATATATGCTTCATCATCATCATATCAGCCACAGGAAGTCCACTGCTGAACATAGGCCTCCCCCAAGGATCTCCACAATGACCTGCCTGTTGGAAGCGGCCTGCATCCAGCGACTTCCTGCGACCTTAGTCAGATCGTCCGTCCATCTTGTAGGCGTGCCTGTACGTGGCCTCCACTCGAGAACCTTTCGGCCCCAACGGCCATCGGTTCTACGAGCTATGTGCCCGGCCCACTGCCACTTCAACTTGCCAATCCTATGGGCTATGTCGGTAACCTTGGTTCTCCTACGGATCTCCTCATTTCTGATTCGATCTCGTAGGGAAACTCCGAGCATAGCCCGCTCCATGGCTCGTTGAGTGACTTTGAGCCTTTTAATGAGGCCCACAGTGAGAGGCCAGGTCTCGGTGCCGTATGTCATCACTGGTAACACACAACTATCAGACTTTCGATTTTAGGCACTGAGGTATTTTGGACGAGAAGACGTCGCGAAGTTTCCCGAACGCTGCCCAACCGAGTTGGATTCGACGATTGACCTTTCTCTCGAAGTTGGACCTGCCTAACCGGACCACTTGTCCTAAATAGACATATTCGTCTACAACTTCGAGAGTCGAGCCCCCAACTCCAATGGGGGTGGGCACAACATGGATATTCGACATGATCTTCGTTTTATCCATGTTCATTTTAAGACCCACCTGTTGGGAGACTCGATGAAGGTCTTCGAGCATAGTGCTAAGGTATTCCAGCGATTCTGCCAAGACTACAATATCGTCGGCAAATCGAAGGTGAGTAATATACTCGCCGTTGATGTTGATGCCGAATCCTTTCCACTGCAAGAGCTTGAAGGCGTATGCTTAATATTATGTAAAACAATGCGAGAGGAAGAGAAATATGATGTATAGCATATGAATATGGCTTTATTATACCGCAGTCAATTAAAGCTATGATCTTTACATTACTTCGGATCATCTGATTAGTACCGAGTAATTATAGATTTTGATCTAATGGATTATACAACAGAGCAGTTTGAATGCACTGTTGTGTTTCGGATTGAAGCACTTTGTATCCAAAGTAACCACTGGACATATTGACACTTAACACCTTATATCTCAGGCTGGCGAGCCCAGTGGAATGCCAAGCATTGCTCTGTATTTCAAGGAGTTGTTTGGTTTTGCTACTGTTCATGAGCGGTTGTATCGGTTACCAACAGGCGAACGGTATGCTTATCTCGCTATTAATAGTAATAAAAAAATAGGATACTAAATATTACGTATTAAATATGTACCTTGACAGGTAGCCATGTGATGACAGGACGCTCTTCCAGTGTACGTATTTCATACTTAATAAAAACCTTTCCAATAAATTTTAAATCGCTTTAGTGGCTAAAAAAAATATCATTAATATTCCAACAGTACCATTTTTTAATATTAATACGTCAAAAGGCGGCGACCTACATAGCTCAGAATGGGAATAGACAGATCGATGCGAAAGGCCAAAGATAGGAGTACACCTGCGTACATCTCCGACTATTTGAATACCGCCTTTCGGGCTGACATAATGAGCGGCTGCATTAGAAATGAAAAAGGGACGCCGCATTATACGGGCTGCGCGAATATTGCGGGTTATTCCGCAGATGTAGGCGACGTCTCGCCGAGTTAATGTGCTGGACCGGTAGATTTTATTTTGTGGATTTTATTTCTGTGATATGTCTTGGTAGAGATTCGAGTGCTGTATTAAAAAAAAAACTATATGGAACAAATATAAGTGTGTCCTTACATTCATCTTACATAATAGTATTTACTTAATAATTACATTTTCTAAATATCGATTCCCTAAAATTATAAATCTCTGATTATAAACACATTTAAACACGAGTTAAGCGTGACAAAATTGTAAAATAAGATCCTGGATAATAAAACAAAACAAACTGCAGTCTGTTACTTCATGGTTTGTTATTTGCTACGCCATGGACTTTTACAATAAACACAAAGCAATATTTGGCTGTTATATCAACCCATATGGTATCTTAACTGTCGAATACAATCAGCCACGCTGGATTTCGGTTCGTGAATTAAATATCCGTTATTCAAACGATGTTGTTTTGCTCAAAATATGTCCACGACAACAAAAACACACACAACGGTAAAACTTAAAAATGTAATATGCAAACTGAAACTAGAATAAAATACAACCAATTTTATCCTAATAAATAAGTCTGAATGACACTTTTATAATGCCTATCTCCAATACACGACGTCGAAAGTGTCAGTAACGCTGTACCTTCGATATTAATTAGTTATTATTCACATTATCAATATTAGATGTTGTATTTGCTAAATCCCTCTTTGTTACTTAACCCTTAGTATTAAGAGATTATCCCACTTACAACTACTAATGAAACTCTATCATGTAAGCCAGGATTGACATAGTATTTTAACGATACTGAGCACTGAAACTCAGCGTGTCTCTGGGAATGTCGCAATCTATCCATGATTCGTTTACTGCGAGACGTAAATCACTTCAAGATTACTCCATTGAACGTTATTCAAGAAAAAAAAAACAACCTAACTGGGAATGTGTACGTGTTAACCTCACAAAACAATTACTAAAAACCTGTCATAGTGCGACGCGATTCGGGTTCATTCGGATACAATCAGAAAAGCGTATTTATCTTTCAGCAAGTTATTTCACGTTGATGATTACCCTAACTAGCCTGCACCGCGTACCCTCACTAGGCCAGTGTGGTGGACAATGGCCTAAGCCCTGCCAAACAAACTCGCGGATGTAGAGGATTTTAGCAATACGCTTATAGATGAATACAGACTGCACTGCACTAATCGCCACCTGTCTTGTGGTCACTTTGTCGTACCAATATATAGATATACAGTCCATACTAAATGTCGTTTATACAGGGTATATCAAGACTGCTACCGAAAACGAAGCCGGGTGGTAGTTTAAGCGACTTCAGACACAATGCAACAGAAAAAGTTGCAAAAAAAAGCGACAATTTTTTTTTTGTCATTTTTTTCCTATTGCCATATTTTGGTGGTAAATACATTTTTTCCTAAAATAATAGTGTATACCCTTTAATTTATAAATACTCTAAGATATAAGAGAGTTTAAATTATTATTTTAGCAAAATCTATGGATTTACCACCCAAAAATGACGATATTTAAAAATCATAAAAAATAATTGTCACGTTTCTAAGCGAAATTTTTAATTGCATTGTGTTTGTAGCCACTAAAACTACCACCCGGCTTCGTTTTCGGTAGCAGTCTTGAGATACCCGGTATAGTAAAGTAATATGTGACAGCTACCCCCTCCCTCTACACGCGACGACGGCAAATCTTGAAAAATTACTCTACCTCCCTTGACACTATATTATATTTATAGAAATTTTGACACGATATTTTGCTGACTGCAGGAATATCAAATTCAAACTGTTTAACTATAATTATAACAAATATTTTGTACGTATTATTTAGAACTTCCCTAATCTACCAATTGATCTTTGATTTCGAGCAACCCGGCAAGTCATTCTACCTTAACAGTACTATATATTAAATGCAGTAACTTTCCGTTGCTTCATAAAATAAAATTAATAAACTTAAAAGCCCAAAAAATCAAGCCAAAAGTACGAAATTTCACTAAACATTTTCACAAAACAGCGAGCACTTTACCACGAGTAAGTACAATAACGCCTCTTAACGTATCATTTTATCTTTTCACTTTAGATACAGATTCCGCTCATTATACAGCAAGCCCACTTCCAGCGTATGAATGTTTCAACAGAGCGCATTCAGGGAGGTGTCACTCGTTGCTTAAATATTGTCGGTTAAAGATTTGGGCCCCGTCTCGGTAACTCGCGATCCCTGGATACGACCCCTACATTATGTATGAGCACTTTGTCAGGCTTGAGGTACGTATACACGCGATTTTCTACCTTAACACTCTTACATACAGTATTATCTTAAACGGCTCCTTGTTTAAACCTTGGTAAACCTGAAAAAGAGCTACGAAGGATTCTGCACCATATCTCAATAATATTAAAGTTTGGAATAAAGGATAGCTCAATCTTAAGAGGCCCGCCTGTCCGCGTATATTGAGCGTGGAAGCGAAAAGGATATTGATGATCAAAACAAAAGCGCCGTCCATTGCCAGTTCTAGAGCGACGTCTGAAATTGCATATCGTATAAGTACGCATTGTATATGTAATATGGGAAATACACGTAGATAAGTTATTAAGTTAGGATAACATTGGTGGATAGGTATAGTAATCCCTGGAGTTAGGAATGTATTAAAAGAGAGATAAAGTGGGTGTATAAGTATACAATCCTGGTCGGTAACTAGTTTTCTGAGAGCTATATTTGGTGCGGACGTGGTTTGTTTGTAAGATAGCTAACACACTTGTATATTATAATTTCATACACCGGTTACTCTGAGCAAGACCGCTCATGTAACGCTAGTAATATCAGTTTAGTGTTTATGCGTACTTGACTTAGTTTTATACCACCACCTGCGGTAACTTATACCTTGCCGGACTTGGAATAGGTATTTCTATTTTCTGTTTCTTCTATTTATATTGTCAGGCAAGGTAGGCATTTTATTAAAAGAAATAAACTGGTTGTATTGGGCACTACACCGCAGTTTAACGTCACCAAACAATTCAAAGATAACCGACGGGAATTAAAAATATTGCTGGTGCATTTCGCTAGGTGAGTGCTAAGTAAGGACCATGAAATTGGCGAAAAAAAAATTAAACCGACTCCAAAATTGTAATAAATATAAAGCAAACCTTCTAATAAATTTAGAATACCTAAATATACCAAAAAAATATGCTATGAACTGTGCGGGAAACATCGCAGGGGGGTAGCTAGTCCCAAACATCAAGGCTGGCACCAACCTCAAAAAATGTATAGGCATATTTAGATATTTTCATGGAATTTTAGGATCATTAAAAGATTAGGTTTGTTTCTGTTTTTTTAATACAATTTTCAAGACGGTCAAATAGTAATTAAATCTAATAAACACCATGTTTTTGTTCATCTTCCAACTACTCATTTTTTGACTGTGTGTTACTCATCTATCTCGGGGGTGCGTAGAGTGTGCGGCGCGCCGCCCTGATGCGCCGTAGAAAGTGTGCTGCGAAGTGATACTATCTCTGCATTTTAACTTTTGTGCCTGTCTACCTAACTATAATGTTAGTTTTGGACGCCGAGACAAATTAGTCAACATGTATGCGCGCCGCGGACTAAAAAATGTTGGACACCCCTGCTCTATCCCAAAAAAAAAATAATAAATGTATTTATTACATATATTTATAATTAATTTTTACATTTTACTTTGTCCGCCCAGTGACCACGAAAGCTGTAAAGTAATGGAAACGTCAGGAACATAAAATGTAAAAATTAAACCAATTCCGCGATAAAATCCGTATGCATAAAGATTTTTTAATAACCGTTTTTTAAATTTTTGAGATATGCGTGTACAAACATAACATACACTCGAAATACCTAATGCATATAAGTTATTGTCAACTTCTAGCAAAGGTGTACTGCAGTAAAAACCAAACTTAAAGTTCAATCGAAAGTTCAACTTTGCAAGAAAATACACACAAAACAAAACCTTACCAAAATCAAAATACCAAAATGTCTGCAAGAGAACCAAACAGCGGAACACACAAACAGACGAACGCATTGTGAACAAGTCGTAGCTATTGTTGGGAATCAACACGCCGGCTTGCCACCCCTTCCTGTACCCATTCCCTCCCCCCTCTGTCGCCGTCCGCCCGACGCCTCACCCCGCAGCGCCGCCGCGGAAACTTTTAATGAATATCGCAATTAAAGTGAACCAGTTCTCGGAACTCGGCCACGGACACAGAAAAACGTTTCACTCGCTGGATTAATTCCGAAATAATTATGTACAACTTGATAAATGCACTGTAATAGTACATATTTCTAAATTACAGCCGTGGGAAACTGTTCGCTGTTCACGGAAACCCATTAGCGTAATCAAAGCAAGTTGCAATTTCTGCTTATTATAATTGTAGCTATTGTAAATTGGTTTTGAAAAGACCAAAATTGCGGTTTCTTGCTCGGTCTTTAGTGGTAAAAACTGTTTATCCACACGAGAGAAAAATCTAGTAATAGAGACGTCAAATTAAGTGTCGAATATTCTGTATCTGTATCAGCATATACGTCCCACTGCAGGGCACGGGCCTCCTCTACAATCGAGAGTACGATTGAGAGTGGTTAGGCCATATAGTCCACCACGCTGGCCTAGTGCGGGTTGGCGGACTTACATACCATAGAATTTTTTTTATAAATCGCTATGGTATGCAGGTTTCCTCACGATGTTTTCCTTCACCGTTTTAGTGCGTGGTGATTGACTATCAATACACACATGACTCCGAAAAGTCAAAGGTGTGCCCTGGGATTCGAACCCGCGACCACCGTGAACATGTTGGCAGTCGCGTCTAGTCCGTTTACCAACAGGCCACCACGCACTTCTATTTGATAAGCGAAGATTTTGTTTATCAATCTATAATATTCACTTTGTCGAATATTATAGATTGATAAACAAAATCTTCGCTTATCAAATGGGGAGGAGAGCGGAGTGGACAAAGGATGGGAAAAAGAGGAAAGGTACTGGGCATCCGGCAATCTCACTCACTGAACGAAACGTGACAAAAATGCTGTCGCTTTACGTCGAGTTCCCGTGGGACACTGGTACGGCCTCGGACAAGCCTGCCCAATCATGCTGAATCATGATTGAAAATAGCGTGGCTACGCCACTTCTAATTCTATTTGTATTTATTAACTTTCAAGCGAAACAGCTGATTGTGAAATAAGGGTTGGATATGAAGCCGAAAGGTTCTTGAGTGGAGCCCACGTGCAGGCAAGCGAAATGTCGGACGCCCGCCTACAAGGTAGACGGACGATCTGGCTAAGGTTGCAGGAAGTCGCTGGATGCAGGCCGCTTCCAACAGGTCATTGTAGAGATCCTTGGGGGAGGCCTATGTTCAGCAGTGGACTTCCTGTGACTGATATGATGATGATGATGATGATGAAGCCTTTGGGAAATATTGTTTTTTTTAGTCCATTACGTTGGCTTAATCCAGATTGATCAATGACGTTTTACTAATAGACACGTCATACACTAACATAATGGCACAAAAAAATGGCGCGATGCGTATTGTAATTTCAAATTGGTTCGAAGAAAGAGTAAAAAAGCAAGAAACATATGTTAGAAGAAGATGAATAGACATCGCTAGTTACGTAACAATAAGTGCCGCACGGTTATTGGCCAAAACGCGTGTGACGTAGCACTAAGCATGAAGTACGAGATGACGTGGCGAAAGCTGTCAAACGTCGCTCTGAGAGCGAATTTATGATTTTATTTAATAAAAAATTAAATAAGTGTGTATTTGCGCACTAAATAAAATATTTTTTTTGTTTCACAGTTTCAGAATCATTTGTACATTATTTTAAATCACTCTAATCTATTTTTCCGCATTTGGTTTCGAGAATACAAATAGTCAGAGAAACGTGTATCCGCGACACTGGTTGAAACGTGACTAATTGCAAGGGAGGCAAATACCTTCCAAACGTCTTGCCATTATAAAGCTCGGACAACGCATCTATGCTTTATAAACATCTTAGAGATTGATAGTTGAAGGGTATACTCACTAGCTCACTTAAAAAAGATACGTGTATTTGGCTTAAATAATTGCTTGCTAATAAAGCTATACTGGTGGTAGGTCTCTTATATGTGAGAGGCTGCCTGGGTGGGTACCACCGCAATGTCTATTTCTCCCGTCAAACAGCAGTTTCAATGCACTGTTGTGTTTCGGATTGAAGGACATTGTAGCCAAAGTAACTACTGGACATATTGAGACTTAACATCTTGTGTCTCAGGATGGCGAGCGCAGTGGAATGCCAAGCATTGCTTTGTAATTCAAGGTGTTGTTTGGTTTTGCTACTGTTCATGAGCGGTCGCATCGCTTACCATCAGGCGAACGGCATGCTCGTCCCGCCATTCAATGCAATAAAAAAAAAAAAAAAAAAAAAAAGCTGAACCACCGAAATAAAATCTGTATCAGCCCATATACGCCCCACTGCAGGGCACGGGCTTCCTCTACAATCGAGAGACCGATTGAGAGTGGTTAGGCCATATAGTCTACCACGCTGGCCTAGTGCGGGTTGGCAAAAAGAAGACCTAATCTAATGCGGGTAGACTAGGGCATACTTTACATATATACGTATAAGAACTCTTGTAAAAATCTCTAAGGTGTGCGAATTTTCCTCAAGATTTTTAGAAAAATTATTCAGCATTTGCCAGTTAACAACCTGGCAATAACCCTCCAAATATTTCCTAAAAATTAAATAAATAATTTTGGAGCACAATGTACGACACCTGGTTTAAAAGGCTCTGCAAATGAATTACATATAACGAGGCGGCGTGAATTTTTAATGTTAATTTGAACACCACGAGCCTGCAAGCGTGGGAGCCTTTCATACGTTTACAGAGAGTGTGCCGGTTTGTAAAGAATTTTATATGAGGAACAGATGTATTTTTTATTATTACGACTAATTTCATTATTACAGTTATTGACTTCTGTATTGGGATTACGGTTTAATAATTTTAAGAAAATATGTTATCGTGAAATGAAATTGGTAAGTGTATCATTTATTATATCAGAGGTCGCGTGGATAGGTACCACCGCAAAGTCTATTTCTACCACCAAACAGCAGTTTAAATGCACTGCTATGTTCTTGTTTGAAGGACATTGTAGCCAGAGTAACTACTGGATAGATAAAGACTTCACATCTTATGACTCAGGATGGCGAGCGCAGTGAAATGCCAAACATTGCTGTGTAATTCATAGTGTTATCTAGGTTTACTACTGTCCGTGGCAGTTACCGTCAGGCAAATAGCATGCTCGCCTCGCCATTTAATGAAATAAAAAATAAAAAATGGGAACACAGAGCTCAGAGAAGCCCAGAATGAAGTTGTCAAACTTTAAATAATATGAAGGTGTTTTATTGAAAGTACATATCGACGCAGGAAAGCGATTTTGTCGTATCTCAAAACAAGCAATTTTACACCAGATCCAATTTTTTTTTTATAAATGAATAACCTCTAAACTAGAAAACTTAGGAATACCATTTCGTTAATAATAACATTTTAAAATAAAACCATACAATTTCACGAGGAAATTCAATGCGGTATTTTTTTATGTATTAAATAATATACAAAACGCATATACGCATTTTTGAGATACGACAAAATCGCTTTCCTGCGTCAATATTTTTATAGTTCTAAAAGAACTGTAAGGATAACTGATTGCTTAACTAGTAACTTTCCGGAAGGATCGTTCGGGTGGTGCAAGTGGTCGTGTTTCTATTTACTCTTCAATATTTCACTTAGTGGCTGGTATCTTCCCTTGTAAGAACATAATCTTTAATGTCTTCCTTGACAATAAAGCCAGCGATTTTTTAAATCATATTATTAATCATAATTTGAATAAATCATTATTAATTACAACGAACCTTAAACATTGATTTACCAATGAGGGGCCATGAACAGACGGTCGATAAGTAAATTATTTGTTTCTTGCCTATTTCGGAAAATAAAGATCCTAGTAATTTTACAGCTAAGAAGTGGAACCCACCCAATTCAATCCCAATGTAGTTTGCATACAGAAAACAAGAAGCAAATATAAATTGAACAAGTGCAGCTGAAGTGTTATCTCGATGGAGACGTAAAGTTGCGCGCTACACAAATGGCAAATATCCAATAGTAGGTTAGTTTAGTGCGGGCAGCGCCGCGCGACTATGTATGTAGATAACACTTTACAGTTTTACTGTGTGTCTGGCGCGACTCGGTGCTTATAATGCGCGCTTGCTCGTAACAATTTTGTTGTGAGAACTGCCTTAACTGCATGAAACTGTTAAAGTTCGAAGTCGTTGGTTTTTTAAGCTATTACATAGCTTCTATCGCGGGCCTTGAGCGTGGAGACCGAATCCAGAAATTCCGTAACGAAAATAACCTAAGTCCGATCGAAATTTAAATTTAATATTTTGATTTTGATTATTTGAATCAAAATAAAAATATTAAATAAAAGTACTAGCACATATTTGATGTGCCAGTACTTTTAAATGCGAATTGCAAAGCTATTGCGTGATTAATTGTAATCTAACCTCCTTCGATATTTAGTTTTGCTATCTATTGTTGAATAGCAGAACTTTTAATGACTTTTTGAAATATCACGCTTGTCTCTTTAGTTTTTTATTTTGATTCAAATATGTGCCAGTACTTTTAAATGCGGATTGCAAAGCTATTGCGTGATTAATTGTAATCTAACCTCTTTCGATATTTAGTTTTGCCATCTATCGATAAATAGCAGAACTTTTAATGACTTTTTGAAATATCACGCTTGTCTCTTTAGTTCAGCAACTCGCCTCTAGGTGGCATTGGTTGTATCGACGAGACTGCGCATGCGTAATCCCCCTCTTCGCCCCTTTCGGCGTTAGGGCACCTCCTCTTTGTATTTACTTCATGGTACGACTTTACGAAGCTCGCACGTACAACAGTGAATATCTGTACAATTAATATCAAAGAAAAACAAAGAAAAAAAATATTGCATAAATAAAATATATATAATAAATAAATAATAAATAAATAACACCCAACAGTCACATACATAGTCCTGACCCCACACTAAGATCGAGTCTTGTGTCGTGGGTATCAGGAACTACGAGAGACTTTTCGGTCTCACAAACACCCAGACCCGGAAGAAATATTTGTGGGCCGCACAAACATTTCTCTCGGTGCGGGGATCGAACCCGCGGCCTCTCGTTTCACAGGCGGCGTCTAACCAACTGCGCCACGGAGGCTGTCAAATAATAATAATATATATATATATAATAATATATATATATATATATATAATTATAATTACATAAGTTGATAAAAAATGCTATGCAATAGCTTTACCGCGGCAGTCTCCGAGTGCCACACGTCTTTTTTATATTATTTCAGGCAAGACGATAATTGTAGTGAGGGATCAGTTATATATTCCTGGGACAGTTCAAAAGAAATGTCTGTTTTTAGCAACTGTTTAGTCTGTCCAATAAGCCTATTCCATGTTATGTACATTTTATTTAGTTTTCTGCAAGAGCATGAATAACTACATGAGTAAACCGGTTGGATCGTTCTGATAAGAGTGTCTGAAAGATATCTAACCTCCACAGCGGCGTGCACAGGATTATGACACTGGGTATGCGGCGGAGTACTCGGTCACAAAAACGTTTTCTTTTATAGTTTTTTAGCATAGCCACAGCCACGCGACGGATCTCTAAGTCGGAAACCATGCCAACATAACAAGTCTTAGATGTACTACTATTCATGTCCATCTTCTACGGCAACGCAGACAAAACAGTGATCGATCGTCGCGGCGGAAGAAATTCTAATAAGTAAAATAATAAAAAAAACTCACCTAGAGTTATGAGGGGAGCGAGCCGGAGGAGCTTTTAAAAAATACAAGTGTTCAACACGAGAGTGTATTTCAGACTGACTTACAAATGTTATTCTTATAGCTAGGTTACATGAGTGGTTTAATATTAAATACTGCGAAGACATTAACTTTTCTTATCTAAACGACTTATATCTAAGGGCTGAGCGTACGTAACTCTAGTCAGTTTTCAATTTTCACATATTCAAGGTTCCGGTTAGTTGAGATAACTATACCTATCCCGATGTAAATAAAGGCAAGATTTCGGCCACCTCATTCATTCATTTGATAAACATACATTTTTAACACAAACCTCGCAATCAAATAACATTTAAAAAAATAAACAAACACACCAGTAAAAGCAAATGACTACAATTAATATCGAAACTTAGTAATAAATTGTTAAATGTACACACTTTCAAATGTTAAAATGAAAAATCCGTTAAGAAATCTATTTTTTTTTACAAACATACTAGTATAAAATAGTAAACAATGCAAAAACTCATAAAAAAAGCAAAATGGCACCCGCGAAACACAAAACATTTCTATTTAAACAAATAAAACCTTACTAACCAAAAATGCATAATGTCCATAGGTGATTTATTAGATTCCAGCCTATTAATTTTACTCGGATTATAGGCAACGAACATTTACGATTACTCCCGACAACTGCCGAACTCCCGAGGCCTGCCGCAGGAGTCGCGGCTTTCAATATTCATGGGTGTGTGCGTTTGCGACTGTGCACGGACACCAAAATTACTACACACATGCAAACAAATGTAATGCGGAACGCGGCGGCATGACTTGGTGGATTAGGTACATTATTTTGCTTTGCAGCGCCTCTTGCTTTTCGCGTGGCAACCATAATGGTTGCTTGATTGCAAATAGGTGCTATTTATAAAATATTAGGCGTTTTTAAGTTATTATATTTTGTTTATTCATTTATTTACTATAAATTAAAGTCATCTAAAACGTACGAACGTTATAATAAAATATCTGTGAATGGCAAGTAAAGCACTGCATTTCTGCCTACAAGGAGTGCACGCCCCTGAACCTCCACAAACTATCAATTTTGCTACGGCTTTAGTGCGCTCAGCGACATTCTTAATCCCGACGATCCTTAACACTTCTATAAAATCCGATATCATTTTCCTAACTATGATATTATTAAAAGTAAACTTGCCATCATAATTTTTACTGCTCATTCAAAAATGTTGCACCGACATTCAACCGTTCCGCTATCAAAAAATACTCAAGATTTTAAATCTCGTTCGTATAAGTAAAAGATACGAGCATTCCCAAACCATCGCTCAACTGAAGCCTCGCTGCGAAATATTTGCATGTAGCGAGCATCAGCTGTGTAAATAAGCGTGGTACGTAGTATTGGGTCGTGGGATGTGGATGTGGGATGTGGATGTGGGATGCGAGGTGTGGGGTTGCGAGGTAGCGGTAGGGCACGTCGCGTGGCCGCGCGTTTAGCGTCAGTTCGTTAGGCCGGCCTCGTCTGCCAACATTCTACCTACCTACCGTGTTGTTGTTGCGCGTTTGAATTGGCATATTTACTTGCTTTAACTTGACTAATATGTTGGCAGCAAAATTCCGAGACTATATTTACAAAAATGAGTTTGGATGTTGGTATAGTTTACCGTTTAACCTTGAAATTAGGGCGTCATAAGTTCAGGAATATTTGAAATTTGAACCAATTCGAATTAAGTCGTTATCATGTAAAGAGAAATTCCTTGTCACAACAATGCGACGCGCAGTCTTACATTACCTATGTGTTAATTATATACTTATTGTTTTCATTTTTTCTGTGTTAATATATGTAGTGTCAGTGTGTGTGTGTTGTATTGTGGTGACAAATAAATCTGTTTTCTTCTTTCTTCTTCTTCCTTATTCAAATTTCGAACAATCCTGGAACATCTAGACTATTCGAAAAATTGAAAAATCTTCCTGCTAAAAGATGTAGTTCTCTTTGCATTAAAGGCAACTTAGACATTCCCAGAGCTGAATTGAGCATTGGTAATCGGTGTCAATAAAATGTCAATTCTCTGACTTAAAACAGTTGCAATGGTTGTTGTGAGGGTATGATAATCTTAACCATGTCTATATATTCAAAATTATAAGTAATCCTTTTTTAAAATAAAATGTCATATATTTATTACTAATGCTGATAAATATCACAATTAATCGTTAACCATTACTATATCGTTCACTATACCCACTTGTGCGAGTAACTGGCACCATTCAAAATATGGCACCCAACGCGCATCAAAACGAATTGTTATGCACGTAGTGACGTCAGCGGGAGACGTATCTCGCCGCAAAGTTCCGACGTTAAGAATGAATGTTTGAAACATCGCACATGTATACGCGATTACATGTGCTCAACATTTCAAAAGTCAGAACTCAACTGTACACACGAACAATTTATCTTTAATATCAAAAAGGTTTTTAACATCAAGTGAGAGCTTTTCAGATGAGTAAAAATCTTTCGAATCTTTTTGTACAAGTCTGCGTTTCTTACTTAGTTAATTTTTAACGTGGTTGGCAAAAACTTTTTGTTATGAGTTCATTGCATCAAGTTCGCCAAATACGAATTATATAATATCTGATAAATTCAAAGCACCGTAATCAAAAAATACAAATCTCAAACTTCAAATTCAGTTAACCTCAATTATTATAATGCATTCTTCAAAACCAATATCCAGCGTTGGATCAAAGAATTCTAACCCAGATCTTATTGACAGATCCAACAATTTACATCCCAGGGCATCTTTAAAAATTCCCCACACGAGGCGTGTTACTAAGGCTCTGGGACACTAGTGTATGAGGTTTTATAAAGAATTTAAAGGGCAAGAGGTGTAGGGGTTGAGACGAGTGCGGGGGTGGGGGGTAAGGGTGCGATACATATTCATGCAGCGAGTCGGCGCACTATGAATAATTCCGACACATTATAAAGCGGACCGCGGTGGATTGCGCCCTCGGACATTCGTTTACATCAAACTTTTCGCTGAATTATTGAAGTAAAAAGCGCAGCGTGCTCAGACTCATCAGAGAACAAACATAGAAGCGCTGTGTTTTGTGAAAGAACTTGATGAAATAGTAATATTATTAGTAGTAAGTAGTGTTATTTTATTATCTTTCGATTTTTTCTCAGATTGTAAAATATTGGTATAATGCTTTATAATGTTGTGTAAAACCCGTCGCACAACAATGACTTCTCTAAATGTTTCGGGACCGATGTTCATCAAGCCTGCATTAAGTATATTACGATAAAATAAAACAACGTACGATGTAACGGATACTTTAGACGTTGCTATGAAACCAATGACGCGATCTTATAAAACCTCCAATCATAAACACCAAAATACAGGGCGCACGAGAGGGGTGACGTCACGCGTAACCCTCTTAATTATAAGTGCACAACCGCAGCGCCTGCTTATTTCCATGTTATAAGCAAAAAGCAGCGGTATTTACATGTTATATTGCATATTTTGATCCGCCGGCCCGCCAGCTCGTAAACTACGTCGTGTCCAGAGTCGGAGTAGTAGCGCTAACCCATTGCAATATTGTAACTAAACATAATAAATCTCTGTCTAGTTAGAATATCGACTGGAGCCTTTCGGGATTCACACAATATTTCTGAGTAGTTTAAGAGGGGGGTCTATGTGAAATGGCCTTTTTCACAACGTTTTTTCTTGGTGATCTTTATTATTAGGTCTTCAAAAATATATGTTGATCTACACTATATGGAGCATGGGCCCTTCTTTTCAGAATTCTTAAAAGTGTATTAAAAGTACTTGAAATAAAATTGCAAAGTGACCTCTATTTTCGCATTTACAACGTTTTTTCTCTTAAACTACGAGCACTAGGATTATTTTATTATTATCAGGATATTAAGAAATGCAAGGCGGATGGGACCTTCTTTTTATTTTTTCTAATTTCTGTCTCATTTATTTTTAACGAATTTTTTCACATTATCGATACTCTAAATCGCGAGCACGTCCCCGCTGTCGCCCAACAAATCAGTGCGGGACGAACCGCCGTGCTAAACGGACCTATGTCGCTTGTCTTCGCAATATCAACGTAAATTTAATATTGCTATTTCGCTCGACACATTCATTGAGAACGGTTACGGCCGGTCTAACCGTAGTAAATCACTATACTACGTCACTGCAACTGTGGCGCTGTTGCTTGATACCAAATAAAAACGTGTGGCCGCGGGTTCGATCCCGCATCGAAACAAATGTTTTTATTTATAAATTTAACTATCTACTATCTAACCCATTATTTTATATAGGAAACATTTTATTTCTTGCATTTTTGTAACATTTATATTTTACATTTTTGTATTTTAGATTTTTGAATATTACGATTTTTGTTTATTATGAATAAACCAAAAATTACTCAACCGATCTTAAAATTCTTTTACCATCCGATTCCAACATTATCCTGGAGTAACATAGGCTGTGTATTTGCCTAAAGGGGTTGACATGAGTTAAAATGGAAAATAAAAATCATTGAAGATATTTTTTTGAAAAAGATCTTCTACCATATTTTATAAAATTATTATTTATGCTCTTAGTAGAAAGTAACTGTACTATAATAGTAGATTTATTTTGTTAAAGTTAACGATCATAATATTGTACCTACATAGCAAAATATAAGTAGCGTGCGATGTTTTAATATTTCAATTGAATTTCATGCAACTTATGAGAGACCTACCCAACATATAAATAAATGAATTGTTATGTTCCGATCATATTTGAAATAGTAGGTAACATTTAAACACCAAAATAGGCACTAATATAATAGATAGTTACCGGTAATTTGGTCACCGGGAAGTAAGTATTATTGGCCCGAAGGATTGACCGATCGCTTGATGATTGATGTGGCCGCAGGTTCGATCCCCGCATCGTTACAATTGTTATTGTTTATAAATTCATCTATATGTCTAACCTATAATATTTTATAAAAGAAACATTTCATTTTTTGCATTTTTGTAACATGTGTATTTTTACATTTTTGTATTATAGATTTTTGAATATTTCGATTTTTGTTTATTATGAATAAACAAAAATCCGACGACCTGGTAAAGGTCGCGGGACGTCGCTGGATGCAGGCTGCCTCCAACAGGTCTCTGTGGAAATCATTGGGGGAGGCCTATGTTCAGCAGTGGACTTCCTTTGGCTGATGGATGGATGGATGGATGATGAATAAACCCAAAAATTACTTAACCGACCGACTTAATCTTAAAATTCTTTCACCATTCGAATCCAACATTATCCTGGAGTAACATTGGCTGTATGTTTGGCTAAAGGAGTTGAAATAAGTGTTGAAATGAAAAATAAAAACCATTCGAGATAAAAAAAATTAAATATTTTTATTTTCCATTTAAACCCTTATTTCAACCTCTTCAGGTAAATATATAGCTTCTGTTAATCGGATAATTACCATTAGAAAATCGAAATATTTTTTTAAATTGGTCCAGTAATTTTTGAGTTTCATTGTAAATAAAAATCCAAAAATATAAATGTATCTATCCTCTTTATAATATTACAAAAGAAAAACAAAAATAAAAATATTAAAATCTAAAATGTAATATTGGTATAGATAGATGAAATAAGTAAACACAAAAATTTAACTACGGGGACCGAACCCGCGTCTTTTCTTTTAACAGTCAGCGTTCGAGCAATTCTGCCACGATAGCTGTGACGTTTGTAAGTGAATTAATCATACACTACGGTCAACCGCTCCTAACTGTACTTGATGGGAACATCGAGTGAAATAACACTACGAATATATCGTTTTGTCCGCAGCGAAATAATGAATGAATAGGTATAAAGCAGCGCGCTCGCTCGCACGTCGTGAGCTGGCGTGCGCCGGTGCGTGAGATTTGGTGCCGCCCGTTCGAGCAAGGTCATCGGCGTCTACCCTCCTCTTAAGTTTAAGCCCAATAGTTCCATAAATCGCCGCGACGTAGTACAATAGATACAACTAGATACAGTATCCAATTCTTGCACCATCGAAAAATTTCAACATGTTTTAGTTTCTTCTCACAATTTTGCGACGCTCTCTTAAAAATCAGTATTTCAAAATGCGTAGAAACTACGTATAATATAGACAAAATGATCACACAAAGTCATACTAACTTTAAAACTACAAAGTAAGGAGACTGTCCCGCCCTCACACCCACCACTGCAACTCCTGTAAGCCAGGATCAACAGTGGCACGCAATGTAATGACACTGAGCATTGAAGCTCGGTGAGTCTCCGGGAATGTCTAACTTGTCTTTAACCCGCAACGAAATCAATCAGAAAGTTAAATTAATAGGAGGAGTTGGAAATAAATTGTTGTCCACTTCCCTCCGTGCAAAGCGGGTGACAAAACAATGAAATAAAGAGGTAAATAACCTCGCAAAAAGACTTTTACAGCCGGAGAAGCCAGCTGTAAAGCACCACGGATCAAATCCTTATTACATTTAAATGGAACCTATTATGTGAGCTGTTACACTACAAACTACAAAGTAAGCTTAACTTCAACACTTCCAACATTAAACACAAAAACGTCAAACCAGACATTTTAGTTCAAAAGTCTAAAACACATTGTATTTAACCCATCATTTTCGAGCTAACGTCAAGCATAACAAAACACGACCCCAAGACAATCGCAGCAAATCGGCCCCACTGGCCGCGCCGACTGCGGCCCACCGCCATACACCTTTGGAAAACCATCAAATACGAGTGGAAATAAAAGGATTGACCCAGTTCCGAGGCACACATTCAACTGTGCAATTGCTTTGTATCGCCAGTGAATCGTACGTACCCCTCCCTCCGCCCCGCCGCCGTCCGGGCGCCCCCGCCCCGCGCCCCCCGGCATCTACATGAGTATGTAGTTTTGGCTGCATTTCAAGCGCGGTGCTTGGATTTTCTTGTTGGAAGCAGATTAAATCTCCAAACACGTCGTACGTACATGCATGCAGTTAGCCTCTCCCGGAATAGAATGAAATGTTCGCGTGGAATACTGCAACGGAAACTATTCAATTGATTTGTTCGAGATAAATAGTGGCACTTGGGTGTGTTCTTGTACGTTTATTTGTAGATAACAGGTACATACCTTAAAGCCACACATAGCATAGACCCTACGAATCTAGGTAATGGCCCGGATAGTGACCACTGAATACGGCGGTTAAGGACCCATCATAATTACCCACATAAGCGTGTTACATACACTTAAGGTTTATCCTGTATATATTCGAATACAGTCAAGCCATATCGATGAACCCTTTATTTGGAACAAACATCAATTATTTATTTATTAGGTATTTTCTAGCCTTTAGTGGTCTTGTTAGGTATAAA
Source organism: Hyles vespertilio (assembly GCA_009982885.2). Lineage (NCBI taxonomy): Eukaryota > Metazoa > Arthropoda > Insecta > Lepidoptera > Sphingidae > Hyles > Hyles vespertilio. The sequence continues at coordinate 20,997,791 of CM042814.1, forward strand.
AAATCTAAAGCATCTAACATCTAAGCCCTTGCTTAGTTTTTAAGCATCCATCGCATAAACCTTTACCTTTATATCTGGGGCAAGCAGTTAAACCAAGCAACGGCAGTAAAACCGGCGCAAACGGCCGACGTAATACAAACTAAATATAAAACGCGAAGTAATTGCGTATCTATTAAGTTGTGCCAATAAACTTAATGATTTATAGGCCATAAGGCTCGGCGTAACTTGGCGAACGACGTACAGCCGCGTCACTCGTCACGCGATACTAAGCTATTGTAGTTAAAAAACTGAGGAATTCAGGACTTGAAAGTTTGTGATGTATTCCATGGTAAATGTTCAGGTATTTGAAGCCCAGTTCCATGAATAAACGAAAACAATTACAGAAGAAAATCGAGTAACATTTATTGAATAATTGAGAGCCCGCTTAACAAAATAGATATACGCGATGATAACCTAAAAAGATAAAATTATTAAAATATAAAATGTCTTAGTTAGGTTAGTAAGTCAACAAATGTGCCTGAATTTTTAAGCAAAATTGGCAAATCTACACACTGATTTAGAGGTACTTCAGTAAACATGAAGTCATGTGAATGAATCTATAAAAATAGTACTTATACTAGTAAAAAAAGATTTATGCTCGTGAGCATACGCTAGGTGAAAAAATTATCATTTTTATAGCTTAAGTCTGGGAAATATGTAGCCTTATCTGATTGTAACGGAATAGAACGGGCCTCAAACATTCATGAAGGTGTTAAATTCATAGGCACATTGAAGGCTGCAGCCATATGAAAATGGAGAAATAAAGGACAATAAGTGGAATATAATGAGGTCATTGGTTCCCCAGCAATCTCGTTAACATAACTTAAAAATATCAAGATTACAAGGATTTTTAAAGTATATTTAAGACATTAAGAAGCTTTTATATTTTCAAGAAAACGTGTTGGTCGAACAAACAAGAATACTGGACTAATTGTTAATTTAATGCAATCCTTTGATCTTTACAAGTTATTTTACAAAAGATATTCTATTGAACATAAAGCAATGCAGGTACATAATCAAACAGGCAGCATCCCTATCATAATGGTTCCTAAATCTATCATAATAGAGCGCTTACACAAGAGGAAGACATAATAAAGACGACAGGAGGCACTTTAAGCCCCTTTGCGCCGACAATGGCGTCGCTAACGCGTCCCGTGTGGCGCGCCCGCTCTTTACTGCGGCGTCTACACCGCGCCGCACATCCCCGCTTCTACTACATAGTGTGAAAGTTTGCTATATGGCAAAAATATTGGATTTAATTTTAAATATGGATAATAATGGCAAATATAGAATATTATGCGGAAAAAAATAATGACTTTGCTTAATTAAATTTCATATAAATAATTTAGATTAATATATGTTTTGCATAATGTTTCTTATTGACTCAGTATTGAAACGTATTATTCTTGAATAGTTATTCTTGCATAGCAATCGACTCACTTGAAAGTGCGTTACCGTAGGTAATAGGTATGATGCCGGTCTATCAAAATTTTATTAAAATAGGAAGGAAAAGGATGAAGAAAGGAAATAGGTATTAGTATTTAAATGCCTACAATGTTTACTCATGAACTATCACTCGTATACATCTTTCGACTCCGTCATCCATATTACATCAGCCATTGACAACTCCTTTCTGTATTTAAATCCTTGTTCTATTCTTCTTAATATGCCAGCAGCACCGTCACGCTAAAAGAAGCTGCTGTACCAGACGCACATAAAAATCATCCGTTTCACTATTCTTATTACTTACTGTAGGTACTGTAATTGCCCAAGCCATTTGTCTAAGAATGGGTAGCCACACTAACATTTTCAAGCCACATACTGGAGTTTCTAACCTGCCCTTAATCGTAGCCACTATCGAGAACTCACAACGAAACAAAAAATACTAAGTTCAATCCCGCGATACTCTTGAAAACTAAAAAAGAACACTACATCCGCACAGCAAATACAATAACACTTTATCTAAGTATAAAGGGTCCAATAACCCACGAAGATACAGACGTCATAAAGCACAACGGTATTAAATAATAAAACGGAACGGATTTATAAACACAGTTCGGCTCGGGGCGGCGGCGCTGTCTGTAAACCACTTAACATTTAAAAAGCTTTTCGCCTATAAATCGCTGGTAGGAACAAACACGAAGATAATTGTATGGTCAGTAGGGATGTGTTGGGTTTACTTGGAAAAGGAGATGTGAATAAATTGTTTTAAAAATTATTGATATGTATTAGTTTAATTTTCAATTGGTTTGAAACAGTTAGAGGTGGGTACTTAAATTTATTTTGCAATGTATTTCATAATATAATATTTCAAATATTTATAAATGAAATTATAAGTTCGATAAGTAACAAAATACTTAATTTCTTCTAACAGCTATGAAGTATTGAAAAGCAGTGTTATTGTTAATTGATGAATAATTCAAAGCTCTTGTAAAATAATATTTGAATCGCGGATATTTTATTAAGATCAATTTGCCTACGCAATTTGCTCAACTCAAAAGTAAAATCCCATATTTGGATGTTCATTGCTCCGAACGTGAGAGCGGCGGCAAGCGACTGTTAGCTTTACTCATTTGTTTCGTCAGTGTTAACGAGAGCCCGGCGCCGGCAAATCCGAGCGACATTCCACAAATTCCCGTAGAACCCATGCAAACTCCATTTAAAATCGCAAACTGAATCCAAACGATGCCACAAAAGGAGCATGACACACCCACACACACATACACATAGCGTGTATGAACTATGATTCAGTATGTATTCCTAGGCCATCGGCCTCGAACGGAAACTAGGAGCTGGCCTGTACACATGAGCGGAAATTACAACCAACTGCCATACGTTACTGTCGCGCTAAGATTCCTACGAGGATCCTGGACAAATTGCTATACATATCTAGATAAGGTAATAAGGAGAATACATTTAGTAGGCCTGCATTCCTGTGTCGACCGTTGAAAGATTATAGCCAGGAATGCACTTAGTTTGCCGTATGAGTATGAAAAAGATGTGGGAGCTCATTATGGTAGTTAATCTGTAGCAGTAATAAATAATAGGAGATGTAAACAACTTTACGAGCAAGTATGGTGTAGGGGTCTTAAAAAATGAGATAACTTAAGAAGAATGATTTGAACATAGGCACTAAATAATACCGTGTTTCTTGATATATTAAGTTCCGACTATAAAAGGATTTTGAAACTTGTGAAGGGCATATAAAAAAGACAGCCTCTGTGGCGTAGTCGATTAGACGCAATCTGAGAAACGAGAGGTCAGGGCTCTCCCGCGAAAATATTTGTGTGGACCACAGGTATTTGTTTCGGGTCTCTGGGTGTTTGTGAGACCGAAAAATATCTCGTATCAACTGATACCCACGACACAAGACTCGATCTCAGTGTGAGTTCAGAACTATGTATGACTGTAGGGTGTATTTATTAATTTAAAAGAGTAAGTAATATATTATTTTACTGAAATATAAATACTTTAAAAGATAGTGTTGATAAATATGTGGCGGAGTTATTTCAATCCTCTGAGACTGAAAAATAGATCCTGCTTGACCCTCCTAGACGACCGATGCAAGCTTGTAAAAATATTCACCTCGCAAACAGTTTGCCACTTGTATACAACCGAGATTACTCGCACCGATATCGTCGCTCCTTTAATGTTCGTGTTCATATGAACGCTGTGATTTTTAGCTTTTAGCCGACGATGTTGACGCGGCGGTGTGTTGCTGACGCGTGTCGCGCACAACATTCTGGGTTCGACCGTTCGTATACCACGCGACCAGAACCTTTGATACTAATTTTATGCACTTGTGTGAGAAAAAATATTGTAGGTGTGCGTACGCTTTTGAAATTCTTCTTATAAGATTTAACCAAAAAGAAGAGATTAATAATATAACAATTTAAATACTAATCCACATGTCATATTTCATAATAATAATTATTTATCCCTTTCTCCTCTCCCGTCTCTCCTCCCTGCTCTCTCCTCTGTGTTCTGGGTTCTGTCCTATGTAGTCGCTCAAAGATTGCCTCATGCAATAAGTAATGTATTTTTCCTGGTGTAACTTAAAGAATATAAATAAAGAAACAATATATTCTGATGTAGTCCTTGTTCTGGGGTTCCGACATGTCGCAGCGACGTGAATTTGGAAGAACATAACGCGCCGAATGAACAAAACCGGTGACATAAATTTGTGTATTGAGTTAAACGCAGCTATACCAATATTGTCAGGTATCCTAGATTTTTGTAGTGTTGTGTACAGCCTTACCTCTGTAGCACTGATTTACGCCGCGACCGCGAGCGCCAGCCGAGTTGACAAAAACATGCGGCGTGTTACAGACAGGATGTTACAATGCATTTTTCCACGCCAAACCCCTGTTATATATTATTCCGAACTTCCTATGTACTGGACGAGAGTACGGCTGCTCCAGGAAAATGATAAATCTTTTGAAAAATATTGTTTATGTCAGAAATACTAGTTTCTTAGCTTTAGTTTGTTTGTGATTAATTTCTTTGTGGGATATATGGTCGATCCTGGTTTACAAGAGTTGCACTTGTGAATGTTCTGTCTCAAAAATAAGGCCATTTTGTCGTTGTCGTACTTCACCAACTAAATTGCGACGCTCCGATGGCAGTGTAAAGAAATATTCTAAGACGATAAGAGACAGAATAAATTATCATCTGAACGGATAATTTAGTCGAATAAAACTGTCCGATAGATTGACTAAAGATTTTTTCAATACCTAAAAATATGTGACTTCAACTGATACAAGGAAATGAAACAAACATTAAACATTCCAATGCCAAGGCACAGTTTGATTTGAATCGATATTAAAGCACTTAAACGCTCATACTACTAAATATTCAAGGAACCCACATCAACTTTGGAAGGAAATAAACCTCACTCAGTATTTTAATCAACGACCAAATCAAGACGATTTGACGGTACAACAAAGATCCCAACTTAAATAGGTTTAATTCCAACTTGTATTTCATAAACGATATTCAAAAACATTCGCGTTCCATCTCACGCGCGCCGTATTTATCCATTACAGTGCTCGTAAAATTTCGTGAGGTCATAAAACAATGCGCACATATAGCCACATTACTGCTCGTGGCCACGAGGCTGTCGTGTGACTGCGTATGAATTAACTGGAGTGAACTGATGTATGAGGTATATTTTTATAAAACAACTATCGTCAAAAATATATACTGAATTCAAAAGTTGATTAACTCTGCCTATTGATGTTCATGTTATTTATTATTGGTAATAGATAGTAATCTAGCTTTTAAATTCTGTGAGAACTAGGAAAAATATGAAACGAAGAAGACTATAAGAAATAAATAGCCACTATCACTGTATCAACTGGTAGCAGAGTTAATAAAATTTAGAAAAAAATATCTATATGTCCTAGATACTTCCGTCGCACAAACCACTGAATCTATATTAAACCAATATCATTATTTATATGCCCTAAAAAAACCTCCACCAAAGCTCCGATACTTATACAATTTTCAAATCAATTTCTCAGTTTGGTAAAGCAGCTATTGGAGAGGAATTTAATGAGTGTTGCAGCGTCGGGGGAGCCATCCCTCTGCTCGTGGCACATTTCCAACCGACGCAGATTGCACATCTATCGCAACTTTTTAAATATTTCATGTCGAATTCGTAGTTGTGCCTGTCTACGGTTGTGACTAATTTGTATCAAATTGTATCGCGGAAGAAATTCCATTTCTTTCTAGATACCTACTTATTTATTCAATGTAGGTTTAATCAAATTTCTTAATAGTTTCCATTAACAGTGAGTTGTATCTGATTTTCTGAATTTTCCACTTAATTATCTAATCTAAATCTAGTTTGTAAATGCACTAGACAATGCATACAAAGTACATTGTGGATCTACTTCTTAATGTCAGGCTTTGGGTTTGCTTTGTAAACTCATCATAACTCCTCACTTTAAAAACTAACGGATCACGAAATTACAAAAAGGCGAAATACCTAGGTATAAAGGTGAAAACCTGCAAATCTGCACAAAACTGCGCAAGCCGAACATGAAAAATGCACATTGTAGCTGGAAGTGCGCGGCGTTTCCGCGTCCCAATCATTTCGCCGTCACCGTATATTGTCGCTTCCATCGCTTTTTCATTTGTGTCGGTTGACGTGACGCGTGATTTAAACCTACCGATGGATGGCGCAAACTTTTTGGAAAATGTTATTATAGAGAAAAAAGTGATTCTTTGTAGGCGGTTTTTATTTTTTGCCTAAGTTTTTAATTCACAAAACAAGTTGACTTGGTTTGACGTAACAACCGCAACCGCCTGTACGACAACGATTCGATTGTAGAGGAGGCCCTTGCCCTGCAGAAACTATAGTTTTCTTGGTTAATACATACTGTGATGGAAATCAGTAACCATGGATTGTAACAATTGTTAGAAATGTAGATTAAAATGACAGATTCTGTATCAGCACACACACCTCCTCCACAATCGACATTACGATTGAGAGTGGTTAGGCCATATAGTCCACCACGCTGGTCTAGTGCGGGTTGGCGGACTTACATACCATAGTAGACATTCTTATAAATCGCTATGGTATGCAGGTTTCCTCACGATGTTTTCCTTTACCGTTTTAGTGCATGGTGATGGACTATCAATACACACATGACTCCGAAAATTCAGAGGTGTGTGATTTAAGTTCACGCTGACATTACTTAGTCATGTTATATTCACGATAATTGACGTGACTACGCTTTGATGGCACAACGGTTCTGTTACTTTAGTGTATTTATTTTGTCTACAGACTTGATTCATTCAAATCGAAGTTTTCAGAACTAACTTTGACTTATCAAAGGTTTATTTTTTTATAAAAAAATATGTTATTTGTTATACTCGTTATTATTAAGTCTCGACGTGTTATTTTATTCAAATTTGTTAATTTGACTCACTGCATCCAACTCATTTAAATAACGATTATTTTTCCTTACATTCTTGTTCTCACAGAAATGGATAAACCACATGGCGTTATTCTAGAACTCTTAACAAAAATCGACACAAAAGAAATAATTCCGTTAAGGAGTAGAATCGATTTCCGAACCGATTCCGTACTACGACACCGATGTTACTGCTTGCCCGTTCAATGCATTCCAAATGAATTCAATTTGACCCCTCCCCCTAACCCTCTCCTTGCCAGGCTTGCCTCACCCCCGCGCGTATCTCTAATTCATCGCAAGTCTTCCTCGGAGTGAAATGTTCCTCGCTCCAATCTATCGGAGTAGATTTAAAACTGCGCGGTAACACTATTAGCGGGAATTAGTTTTGCTTCGAGCTTAGTGTACATATACAGTGGCGGCGGAAGACCACCATTCAATGAGAAAAACAAACTTGCCAGCTCTGCTTAGTTTCAAAAATGAATGTCAGTTATTTGCTATTCTAGCTGCTCGGTAGGTATCTTGTTATTTGTAATGAAAAGACTTCGACTTTAATCGTGATCACTGCAAAGAGAAATCCCACTAATTTTTACAGCAACCTGATGAATAAGCCATTTGTCTATACGAGTGTACGTCAACGTTACACATAAACCTTATTATTATTTTTACATGGTCAGCGCGATTGTGAGGTATCACAATATCACCCACATGATTTCCTCCTACCGCCGCTCCTGCACACAGGTTTAAACTACATTAAAGCGTATAAAGCCGCGTAGTGATACTGTGCAGTTTGCTTTTACTTGTTACTAAAGAACTGAAGCTTAGTTACAAGGACTCCTCCTATTCTATCATCGAGTGTAACAGGCGTCATGGTTGTAATAAGCAGATGTGATACACTTTAATTTTGTTTATGGGGCTCTAGTCCGCAATGAGTTGAGTGTTGTGAGTCTAGAAAGGGTTTCAAAGTTTTACGAGTCTGTATAATTGCATGTTGTGTTTTTTTTTTCATTGATTTAGGTTCACAAAACTGGTTACAAATATTTGACATTCTTAAAATACTGGACTTATATGTGTTCACTAGTTTAGTGTCCTTATTTTGTTATTTGTTTTTTTTTTAAATGTGTAATCTAGCATGTATCTTTTAAGGAACATTCAATTTGTGAATCAAATAAAAAAAAAATTGCATTTGTTCTATACTCACTTATTCAATGCAGTTTGTAATAAATGCTTCTAAACTCCCTAGCAGTTGGATAGCCTTATGACCGGACCACGTGTATTCCAATTGTAAAGAAAATTACGTATATCACTAGATGCTTTGTAATTCTGCCAAAAGCCTAGTCTGTCTTTTCGTAATCAATATCTTCGATCGTTTTCTGCTAAATAAAAATGTATCATCTTATAATATAGGATACTGGATCGTGTATCACAATTAATAAACGACAAAAAATAAATTATAGTTAAGTTAACATCCTTACTTCTAATTTTCTAAGTCCCAGTTCCCCACAATAATTCTACTATCTACATTTTTTAACGGAGAACATTTCAGAGTCAAACCAGACCTAGCGCTGCATTAAGGCAATCTGGCGTCGGTACGAGGTGCACAGTTTTATGTGCCTGTAAATCAGGCGCAGAGCATAGCGGGGTGCAGCGGGGTGCAGTGGGGTGCAGGGGGTGCAAGTCACAACTCACAGGTAGCGCCCTCTGTCGGTGATTTAGTGCAGCAGAACACGCCTCCGGACATCTGCTGAACACGAGTTGGGGAGGTTTTGTTTACTATATTGGTTGTTGTGTAGGAATTATCATTTCAAAATAATAGCACAATGATTTTTTTACGGCCATGGTAGATTTATTATAAATCAAGTGATGGAAAGTGCTGACGACACCATATTGCCAGCCTGCTAAATCCAAATTTACATACATGAATCTAAATGTTTACAATGAATCACTTTGGTCTTTGAGAGATTTTATCAATTGTTTACGGTGGTCGTTATACGGGTGGATACAAATATCTTGACACCCGCTTTAGAATTTTCGGAAACCTTATACATACCTTACACGAACGCAAAAGAAAATATTTTACTACACGATGGTTTTCTGTGAGATAGTGGAATATCGAGCCGGAATTTTTGTATCGTATCTTTGCTGCTGCTGCTGCTGCAAGGCTCCACCTTTTATCTAAGTCCTTAGAGTATTTATAATATAGAGGGAGCGCTGTCATACATTTGCGTCGTCAAAAACGTAATATTTTCTTATTCGTAATGTTGGTAGTGCTCCTATAATAGTGAAAATTTAACTAATTATTTAACAACAAATTGCTATAAATTCCTTTGATAACCGAAAGCCCTAAATACTGTTCTGATCATTACGACATCTTGTAATATTTGTCTGGGACACAAAATTATTTTATTATATTTCATGGTGTATCGACCGACAAATAAAATTAATTGACAACTGTAAAGAGACTTTAGCAAAACCCAGTAAGCAATAAAAACTAGCGCAAAGTGAGTGATCTGTAGACGAGTTTCAGTAGAGAAGTTGCGATGTGTCTCGAGGGTCGCGGCGAAACTTTTTGAATTAGACGTCGGTTAGGGCTGCGCGCTGACAAACGCAGCGCTCTTCGTTAGTTTACCTTTAGTACTAAACTTGGCATCCTGTTGCGGAACTTAGGACAAGTACGCAATATAGGTGACACTGTATTTACTTTAAACTTCAATTTAATAAGTTTGTTATTAAAAACAGGGAGTTGCAAGAATCTCCACTGTGTCTCATCGTAACCGGCATAAGACGACGTGGTAGATCTAGACGCAGACGGAGACTTAAAATTGACGAGCTTCTTACTCACTGTCCGGAAATCGCGATAAATCGTAAAGTCTGGGAAAAATGGCAAGGCGTGTGCCCGGGGAATGTGACTCTGAACTCCGAGTTGTGATATTTTATCAAGACCAGAAAAGTACATGTCAACTCAAGTAGTGTTGTGTATTTAAACAAAAATATGCAACATTATTTAAATTGGAGTACGAGAGACATGTCTAAAATATTTAAACTAACAAATATAGTAGCATCATCTTGTGTAGGAGCGCGATGCATTACTCCCAGTCCGCATTCATTACCGAACAAAAAGCCTGAATAAATCTCCGCTGCTTCCCGCCTCAGCCACATGTCGCCTGTGACGTCACTACCCCCATCGCTCTGTACAGGGAGCGAGGGGAGTTTAGACCAGTGATCCCGTTGTTTACAAGACTCATTTATCTGCAGGACAGAGGGACGGAACCTTCGAGCGCGGTGTTTTAACATGAAATGGCTTCATATTTGGCATTGTATTTATTTTGACTGCCCCAGTCGCGCACTTCTACTATGATTACAATCCGATCTAGGTCTGGGGTTCGATTCCTGGGTCGGACAACATTATATTGAGTGTCCTGATATCAATCCTGCCTATGGATTGTGGGAAAAGGCGTGATTTAATGTATATATTTATGTATTATTCCGAAAGCAGCATTGAGCTGGTGATTGGGAAGTTCAATTGTACGCTTTCGGTTTAAAAATTCTTACGTCACATGAAGTTACCATTTATATTCGCGATGACTATAGCTGTATATGGTCCTATATTTGGTCTAGACTGAAATAAAATATAGATAACAATAACCGTGCCTACTGAAATACAGGCGTGAATATAAATTGTGTTTTATTTATTGGAACATTCTACACAAAAGCATTACAGGTCTCTCGATGCTCACAAATTACATTGGAATGACGCATTACGAATAGTGCAGGAGTGTAAAATGTCAGTTCTCGATATGTTAGACTTGTTATATTTTCCGATATTTCGACTGTACCGTTCATATGATCTATCTATATCTATATCCTCCTTCTGACTTTTCCGAGCCATATATACAGGGTATATCTGTGATATAAAGAACGATCCCGTTAAGAAAGCGAAAAATAAAATATTAAGTTGGCTAGAAACTCTTGATTATGAGGAAACAGAGCGATTGGTAACACACACTATTTTGATACCATAATATATATATATATATATTTATGATAAATTCTGTAATATATTTATGCATATATTATATTCATTTTCTCTATATTTTACACTACTCTTCTTTATTTATATTTTAATAATTGTTTAGTTATTTAGGCTTAGCATTTTAAATACTCGTTCTAGTTACTTATTTAACAAATCCTGTAAATGGTCCAAACGGAAACATGTTACATACTTTTTTACTTAGCCTTTTTTATTTTTATATTGTTTAAGAGATAGTCCTTTAAATGGGCCACCTTATATGATAATTCTCATTTTGTATTCGTTTTTGGTATTCCAAGTTACAGGCTTTGCCTAGTTTGGATACCTCTGGTAATACTAGTTGTTTCATGTAATGTTATTTAAATAAAGATTTTATTATTATTATTATTATTATATCAAGACTGCTACCGAAAACGAAGCCGGGTGGTAGTTTAGGTGACTTCAGACACAATGCAACAGAAAAAGTTGCAAAAAAAACCGACTATTTTTTTTGTTATTTTTTTCCTATGACCATATTTGGGTGATAAATGCATTTTTCCTAAAATAACTGTGTATACCTTTTTATTTATAAATAATCTAAGGTATAAAAGAGTCTAAATTATTATTTTAGCAAAAACTATGGATTTACCACCCAAAAATGACGATATTTAAAAAATCATAAAAAATAATTGTGGCGTTTCATTGCGAAATTTTTAGTTGCATTGTGTTTGTAGTCACTAAAACTACCACCCGGCTTCGTTTTCGGTAGCAGTCTTGAGATACCCGGTATATTGATAGTTAATCACCACGCCCTACACCGGGGAAGGAAAACATCGGGAGGACGTATACAGGTCATACCATAGCGATTTGCATGAATTTCTACCACTCTCAATCGTACTTTTCTGCACTGGGACGTATATGGGCTGATACAGTAGTACATTACCATTCATATATATAGGATTTGAATGTTATGATGAAAGATGAGTAGAATGGAACGTTGGACGAATGACTGATATGGAACGTGGTTTGGGTGAAAGAGATGACTAATGAAAGTATTTATGATGGAAAGAGTAATAGGATGAATGATTAAGATATTGAAGTATGCAAGGACAGAATAGAAGAGAACAGTCTGGAAGACGACGTAAGACGGGAAGGACGACTGAGGAAGACGTTATTAAAGAGTTAAGGCGTCTTGTATACACGCATTTATAGCCCTCATAGTGGTCCATACAACACTGAAAACAGTGCCTACACACAATTAACCGTAGATTTTCACGCCAAAAAATGTGTGTACAAAAGGCCTTATTATGGAGAACAGGTATAAATAATATTGTAACATCCTTTTGTGTAATACTGCGACTGTTTTATATTGTAGTGGAATAACTATATATTTTTTTAGTCTTTAAAGCTAATGGAGTTTTTACGACAAATATACTACTTTATACCGGAGTTTTTCTACGCCAACTTTATGAAAGACTATGGAATAACTGTAAAGAAAGCTTCTAGCGTCAGTAGTTACGCTTAGCTCTAAACTACACATATTACTAAACCTGAAAGATGGAAACCAGCATGAACAATATTGAAAACAAAGTCGAAGCACTATCTTCTCCCAAGCGATACCAATGTTTAAAGGAAAACTGACGTGAACTGATATTTTATCGGTGAAAGAAAAAATATATATCAAGTATTAAAGATTTTCATTGAAATCAGTAATTATCTAGCATCAGATCCTTCGCTTACTCATTTACTGAAGTAATTTCATAAAAAAACGGCGGTTAATGTCTAAATACCCGGAAACAAAACCCTACCCTCAATTTCATAGCGTCATAACAATCCACTGCGGAAGTCAACATGTTGTAAAAGCAGCATTCTCTATAAACATGATTATGCAAACTTCGGAGAGTAGAAAGCAACGGTCCCATCTTAAGGTCCTATTCAAACATCGTCAAATTGAGTCACACGGACGAGGGCCGCTCAAACATGCCGGATAAACTGTTTAACTTTTATTTCTGTTGAAAGTGGCTCGGTATAAACCCTTTGACTAATGTGGATATAGAAAACATGTGCTTTGAGAATGGGAATTTATGGAGGAGTTTTGGAGATAAATTGGTATATAGACTATAGGTATAATGTAGGTAAATGTATGCTAATGGCCGTCTAGGTATCGCTTTTGATCTATTTCTATCCCTAACCAGCATTATGTAGGCATGAAGCAAATAACCACCAATAATTAGGTAGGCGTTTTGGTATGAAGGACACCATCAATCAAATTGTTAGCGATAGAGTTTTTATTAGTTTTAGAAGTACTGCTTGGCTTACTTATTTACATTAACTTATTCAGGATGTATTCAAATTAACAATATTTTTGCATGGTATGCACTTAAAAAATCACGATACGTTTCTGCAAAAGTGTGTAAAATTTATTATACAGTAGAAAAATTAGGGTGTTTACTATTTATGATTCGTCAGTCTTAATAATTATGTCAATCCAACCGGGTGTGACAACGTGACACTAGCTTTAGTCACTCCAACGAGATGTGTAGTCAGCGGTCACTATCACTGAATCCAAATACATATCCACAGCTGCACATCATATCACGTCTCTATATCAGCCCATATACATACGTCTCATTGCAGGGTACCGGCCTCCTCTACAACCAAAAGTACGATTGAGAGTGGTGAGGCCATATAGTCCACCACTTGATGGACTTTACATACCATAGTTTATTTTTTGTAATCCCTATGATGAGCAGGCTTTCTCACGTTATTTTTCTCTACCATTATAGAGCATCGTGATAGACTATCAATACACACATGACTCCGAAAAGTAACAGGTGCGTCCTGGAATTCGAACCTGGGACCACCATAAACATGTCGGCTTTTCATATCACTTTACCACATCTTATTATACCTCACCCGAATACAAGGCATACAAACACGTCTAATTCATGCAATATCACGCATGACGCGCGACACGATAACGATCACGAACAGCCACGCAATACAACCGCAACGCAATCTCTATTCAATTAGCGAACTAATTACGTACAGACAGACTGCTCGACGACCACGGGCTAGAGGGGAGTGAGACGCCAGGAGGGGGGAGGGACGAATTAGACGCCGCACGAGAACGCCCTGACTCCGGCCGCGATGTTAGAACGTCTTGTTGGATTAGGATTAAGGAACATATTATGTGAAATAAACAAAACATAAAATTTCGGTGATAGGCGCAGCGGCAAGAAGTCGGCTTTTATGTAGTGCGATGTCGAGGAGTAAATTTACATGTTTGATCGACTTACCGGTATTGGCTCGGATTTACAATACTACTCTTGACACTCGAATTTTTGTAATTGGATTAGAAACTTGCTATTTAGTACTATAGACTTATTGTGCTTACATAGAATGTAAATATAATGAACAATAGAATTCGAATTTTCTCGATCATTTTCATGCATTAAGTATTGAAAACATGAATTTGCTAACAGAACCACTTATAATTTACGGACTGTAGTTGAAGGTCGATTTAGGACTGATTTTTTTTCAAGGGAAGCGTAACTTACCACTGTAATTCTTGGGAATCAGTGATCCTGAATTTATTCTGACCCATAGCTTTTAAGAACCGCCTAGGCTGGCATCGAACACGCCTTTGCAACCCTATTCTCCCAATACATTGGACCCCTAAGAATTACTTTCAGGAGTATCAATGAGATAAATCTGTCCGAGTATGGTATTTCCAACATGATTCGTACATGTCGCACAGTGGTTCGCAGTGTCGCGGTCGCCGGCGGCACGAGCGCTGAATTAGTGGCCACTCGGAGCGCCGCCCGCCTCACACACACTTGTTACTCGCTAATGAATCACATCCACCTTTCTTCTCTACTTACAGGCGGGATCTTTTGAATCTATCTGGACTGTACCTGTAGTCAATTCGAAGTCACAGCAGCAGGTAATAAGCAATTATGACCTCAGCTCAATTGGAAAAACTACCTAAAAAAACGATAAAACTTAATCATAATATAATGATAAAACAATCTTATATTTATTGTAACTTTTTTTTTACCACCTTATCTAAAAGGACAATGGCGAAATCGTATTTCCGTGAACAACGCGTTTAGAAATGTCATACTTGCTAATAATAATATTATTATTTTTCGTGACTTTTCAGCATACTAATTATAGTTGTGTAACGATGTTTAAGTTTCACAATAAAATAAAAAGCTTTATTGACTATTTTGTATGGGAGTGAGTTTTTTTCAGCAATGGCGTAAGGTCTTTTAAGCCGACAAAAAATATTTTTCATTGAATCTCGCAAAATCTTTTATAAAAAAATGCTTTATTTGGTAAAACAAGTGCGGTAAAGATTTATATCATAGCCCTAGTTCACCAAATAACATTTTTAAGAAAATAATAATATTTCAATTGAAAATAACAAATAGAACATAACCTCAATATCTATAAATTAAAAACGTTTAGTAAGTAATGTAGACGTTTTCATCAGTATTTCTCAACACATTATTGTTTAGGAACGGCAGCGGAATTCACATATATTTTTTTCATCAATAAACGCTCTAAATTTACATCAACTAAAATCATGTATGGAAATCTGCCATTGTCCTTCACACTATAAATCTCTATTTCGGTTTTAATTCGTTTCTAGACTAGACAAATCCACGTCAACTTTGCAAATTTTACGCAGATTCTATCCAAAAGTTAACTAAGAAAATATTTGGGGAAATGGTCAAAGCAGTTCACACTGTGCCGGATAATGGAACAGAAGTACTAAAGACATTTTGCACCAAATATAAAAAAGCAGATACATCAGACACATGCTCTCCACTTTGATACAATTTCTAAATTAAACTTTATTTCCATGGTGCGAATCACTTTATTTTTCAATGAAGAGGGTATGAAAGTAACCCGAGTGCCCTTATCGTCCCTCGCCGCGGGACGGAATCCATAGCAGCCCTCATGAGCCCTGTGTTTGAGTGCTAACCGCGCCCTCATGTTTACCGTACTCTGCTACAACTTTATCCTTTTAGATATAATTAATTATCTGAGCTTTGAATTAGATACTGTTTTCATTGATCTTGATTTACAATATTACTTTTTTTTTATAACTCTCTTCATTCATGCATTATTTTTACTTTTTGAAAAATAATTAGAATAACTACAAGCAGATAGCAATAATCTATTTCTGTCATAATCACCTAATTTGGAAGTTTTGCGTCGGCAATTTGACACATGTATTTTAAAAGTAAGTTAGTCAAATTCCTATCTACATTTTCCGTGATGTGCAAAAGATTTTCATTAGTGTAGGTTTAGTAAACTACCTAAGTTTAAAATTAGAGAACCTAGTAGACTTTAATGTCACAGACAAAATAAAAGTATTCTTCTCCCAAAAAACACAAGGTAATATAATAGGCTATTTGACTGTATAAAAAATATTGACTTATTTGTTTCCATCCGTGTAGATAATTTAATTTTAAAACAAATTTCATTATCATACTTTAAAAATATTGTATATTTTGGCTAAAAACCAGAATTACAATTTAATTGATTTTGAGTTCGCGTCACGTGATCGTAAACGATTTTGATTGGCTATGACGTCATGCATTAGTATGAACTACTCACGTACAGGAAATGAATGGGATTGATAACGGCAGAGATACAAATTAAACATTAAAAATACCTTTAAAATTTATACCCGTGAATTAATAATATTAACATATCCAAAGTAATAAAATGTGAAGAAAGAAAAATAATTATATTTTTTTGACAAATACACATTCGGACGATTGATTGGTTAATTGATCTATGGTTGATTTGAGAATGATTGACATATGCGAACGAATCTGTGGAACGGATGTTTACGAACTGACCCCATATTGTCCGACAAAGCGTTTTGACAGTGTAATTATTCAGTGTATTTTGTAAATTTATTTTTAAATTATATAGATATCATAATTATAAATAACCTTTATTTGTAAGGTCTATAGACCCAACTTCATAATGTGGTATGGTTTCCAGAAATTAGTCAAATACCCTATTGGTTGGTTAAAACGGCGACATCTAGCGGTACATGCCCCAACTAGTTAGTAGGTCGAGCGATACCGCTCGGCCTGTTTTAATTACCGCACTCCAACTGCAAACTCCACGCCGCGCTGCGTCTGCTCGAAACACGAGTGTGGCCTCCAATTATATCTTATATTTCTAAAATTATTCTGGTTTGTACCCCGGACGAGATTCTGGAGACATTTGTGAAAATAACAAGGTCTAAATAAACAGTTCCTTCTGAATAAATTTGTAAAATAATAATTTATTACCTAAATGACCATTGTGGCAATTTATGATGATATATCTAAAATATTTAGGAATTCACCTTTATAAACAAACCAGATAATAGGACATCATTAGAAAGAACAAAAAAATGCACTTCATGAAAATAAGTAAGTTGATTCTCATAAAGGAAGGTGCTTTAGATGTGAAAATAAGCTCAAGCAAATCAAAGCATCGATTCTTTGTCGTTGGTATTGAAGTTTTTTACACATCTCTATGAAACGTTTCAACAACTTGTGTAGCATTTTTATGTACTTACTGTTACAAACACTGACTACCTTGGTGGCGTAGTTGTACGGCGATACAGTTACAACGCTGATGTCTCTGGTCCGTATCTCGGGTCGACCAAACTATGTAATATGGGATTTTTCTATTCATTACCAGTCCCAAGTGAGGAATGCCGATATGACGATAGCCTAGCCCCCTATTACATCGTAGGAAGAAATACATAAGGTGAAAGGTGTCTTAGTAACTACTAGGGGAACCTCTGTCTACCCTTTCAGAAAAAAAGTCATGAATTTATGTATGTATGTTATAAACACGACCGAAAGTAGCTTTTGACCTGTATCTTGTATTATCAATTATGCACTATAAATAAAGGATTGTTTTGTGTCCATTGTCCCTTATACCGTTATTAGCTCTTGTAACACAATCCTCTATTTTCCTAGGGTTAGATCAAGTAGACGGTAATGACTAGATAAACAATAGAAATATAAAACCATAATGCTCGCCTCGAGATCTCAGTAAACAACATCTGTAACAATCACATTATCACGAGTATAAAGGACGTAACGAGTGGATGGGGTTACTAGTGGAGCTGCAAATATTATTGTTATGACAAACTTATAAAAAAACGGGGAAATTTTCAAAAAATGATGGAAAATAAATATTTACATTCAATTGGGCGTGATATGATAGAATGGTCATATAAGACAACATGAACATGACAGTAACACAAGTTATTTTTTATATCTACTTGGGTCCCATTGTACTTATCATGGGTCAATAATAAATACCAAAAAATAATAAAAGCAGAACTTACTGAAGCTGCTCTATCAAATATTGCTGGTCTTAGAATATTTACCCTTCTCTAATTCCCTTTCTAACATGACACCCAAGCAACGCGCTCACGACGTCAGTTTTTGGAGAGTTAACCACTATACTATTTCTAAATCAAGAAGTTCAATTGACATATTTTATTTTATTTTTTATTTTATTTGAATTAGGTACAAAAACATTTAACAAAATACAACTTGACTAACTTAAAATAACTTATGCTAATAACAGTGATAAATTTGTTAAACAAAGTATTGTACACAACATTTAATATAAAGTAACTAATAAAATATAAAAAGAAATATCTTAAACTAATGTGATTGTTTATTGATCAATACAATATATCCTATCTATATTATTATCGAGGAGATTCTTTTTAAAACTATTAAAACTTTGGTGAAAAATATCAACATTAGTACTAATAATATAGTTGTACAGTTGACACATTCGATGCAGGGGATTATTAAGAGCGTTTATACCCTGCACGCGCTTTTTGGCTTAAAAACAGGACTTTTCAAATGAGTTAATAGCCACCAATAAACAATTTAAAGGAAAAATAATTAATACTAATTTTAGAAAAGGTTGTCATCTAGGGATTTTGGTGGAAAACATTATGGATTGATGGATAATTTGTGAGTACTATACGGATTACTGAACACAAGTTTCGTTATTTTGACTTTAAATGGCAATTTAGAAGCTTAAGATATCCGAAACCACTAAATATAAGATGAAAATAAAAATATTATCAGACTAATAAGACCCTTATGGAGGGATTTTGCTGAGAAAAATAATCTTTTTGTGTTTAGTTCCTGAAAAATAAAAATTTAAACAATGCGAAATTATTCAGAAACTCTCGTCAAGAACATATTTTTTTTCACCAACTTATCGTACATAATTTTTTATAGCAATTGCATATTACAATAGAAGAATATCTTATCAATAAATTACCATTTTTATATTTTAACAAAATTATTTTTCATGTTTTCTACAAATATTTTAAAAACCACTATAAAACACGCTGTCCGACGTGGATCAAATCAACCTGGTGAGAACCGGCGCGGGTGGCTAACACCCGCCCGGTAGCGGACGAGGTCCTTAGAAGGTGCTGCTGAAAGTTTCTTGCGCCGCTTCTTCTACTCAGCCATAGCACATTCCGAAGCGGTGGTAGGGTTAGGGAATCTGTCCGACCTCGCCTGCACCTCACTCAGGCCCGGGCCTCTCCAGTTGCACGTTGCCTCCCCCGTCAGCCGACCCTCCCATAACGGATGGGCGGGCCGTCTGCGGGTCCCGGTAGCCCTAAGGAAGGATCTCGCTCCGAGCGAGATCCGAACGCGAAGCCACCTAAAGTCCGAACTCGTTTCGGACTTCACCAAGGAACGACACCGTGTTTACGGGTCGCTTGGATAGACCACAATCAGAGGGCTCACGCCCCGGTATTGTTTCCACAACGCGGGACCTCCGCTATCGCGGAGGTCCTGCGTTCGTGAAGGTCTGTTGCCGGATCAAATCAGACCGCCGCAAGGCCTTCTAGAGGGAGGACGTATCGCTCGTCGCTCCGGCCTGGCTGCAGTCGATTATGCCGCGCGTAGTAAAAATAGCCACGCGCGGAATGCGATTACCACATCTTAGTACTTTGGTAGTAAAATATTTAATTATTTTTATTACCTACAATGATTTTGTAGTGAGTATAAATTATGTTTCAGGTAATATAATGGGATTTAATTCCGAGGCTAAATTATGTTATGTATTGTAATATAAAATTAAATATATTTCGTAATTGTAAGGGGTTGTAAGGCCCCTAACACTATTTATGTGTTCAAACACGAAATGATTAATAAAACGTCCGTAGTGTATACTGATTGAATACTGATTTGAATGCAACTTAACAATGTAATAATAACGAAAATATGATTAGTATCCAAAATTTGTATTATTCTTTGCTTGCACAGTAATATTTGTCTACTTATAATGCAAATAAAATATTTTTATGATATTATATTACAGTTACATTTCAATTGAATATTTGAAGCGCACGGATCAAAGTTGTTTGAGCCGATTGTATAGCGAGCCGACGCGGCAGCTTTACGCACACAGCTTTGGTCGCTATGTGTGCGTGAAATTAACAAAGAAATACCTATAGTTGACTTTGCGCGCAAGGTGTATACGCTCTTAAATGCAATGTTGTTATTAGTATGTGGAATACTAAATAGTCGTGGGTTGCGAAATGTGTGCTTAGGAATAGCAATGTTCAATTGGGATAGCAATTCGTCAGTCAGTATTCCATTTGCAATTTTATGGAGCTGATATAGATCTGCAAGTTTGCGTCTCAAATTTAAATTGAAAAAATCGAAATATTTAAGACGATATCTCAACATTGTGAAATAGGGATGATGTCAAATAAATCGGTTAGTACAATATCCGATTATTAACGAGATATCGATACCATTTGTTTGTATTTCTTAATCGATTACAGTTTATATTTTTAGTTTACATTATTTCGTTTTTTTTTAAATGTCGACTTTATCCTAATGAGACATCCACAATTGCATGTCACTTTAGTATTAAGGAACAAAAGCAATGATTTATCTATTACTAGCGACCCGGCCCACAGTGGGTCGAAATGGCAATTTTTGTGACAGGATTTTTTTTCGGATTTTTCAATTTATTTTGACGCCAATGGTTCGATATTATCATTCCTTACAATATTCATTCTTTGTACATTTTTATTTGACCATATAATTTTGGCTAAAAAATATTTTAGATTTTTTATGTATGGAACGCATTATAAAAACCTAAATTTCTACAAAATCCTGCTAGATCCTGCGTTGAAACCTTATTTTTCTAAATCTTGGTCTGTTCTACTACACTTGTATACTTCGAACGTTTGCATTTTTCAGTTATGCAGTTCGAAAGAAATGTTAAATTCAATATTGCCCAAAACTTTTTACGATTATCTTCAGTAAATTTGACACAAATAAAATAAATTAGTCTAATAAATTAACAAATACCAAGGAAAACTTGTATGTGCCGTGCCAGATTTATACGAAGGATACAATTGAAAGCCTTTTTCGCTTGCTGATTCTCTTAGGTTGATATATTGTAACTTCGACAAATTTAGGGAAACAAGTAGCGCCAACGTTTTATCAGCAGTGTATGCAACATATTTTTTTGAATTCATTATTAATTTGCAGCAATTATTTTTATCTACGTTTTTGAAGTACCATCGCTACATGTTTAAATGAATAATTGTTGTTGTGTATCAGCCCATATACGTCCCACTGCAGGGCACGGGCCTACTCTACAATCGAAGATACGATTGAGAGTGGATAGCCCATATAGTCCACCACGCTGGCCTAGTGCGGGTTGGCGGACTTACATACCATAGAAATTCTTATAAATCGCTATGGTATGCAGGTTTCCTTACGATGCTTTCCTTCGCCGTGTTAGTGCGTGGTGATTGATTATCAATACACACATGACTCCGAAAAGTCAGAGCCGATTCGAACCCACGACCACCGTGAACATGTGGGCAGCCGCGTCTCAGTAGTCCGTTTACCAACAGGCCACCACGCACTTAATTATTGTTAAATTATATTATTTTTTTTATTGCAATGAATGACGAGACGAGCAAGCCGTTCACCTAATGGTAAGCGATACGACCGCTCATAAACAGTAGCAACATTCCACTGCGCTCGCCATCCTGAGACATAAGATGTTAAGTCTCAATATGTCCAGTAGTTACTCTGGCTACACTGTCCTTCAATTCGAAACACAACCGTGCATTTACGTAGTGTTGTTTCACGGAAGAAATAGACATTGCGGTGGTACCTGCCCAGATGGCCTTTTATTAAAATTATTATTACATTATTTATTGATGTTTGTTCGTTGACAGTATGCCTATTATAAGCTAATAGTTCAGTACTTTTTAAAATTAAAAAACAACTGGATTAAAACTGCTCGATTATTTTTATATTTTTACCGATTATCCGTATAAATGCGTTTGCATAGTCTCAATTCTACAGATGGAAGACCTTACAACGTGACTATGTAATAACGTCTAGTAAAAAAGTATGTTGTTTAAAATGGTTATTTTGCTTTATTTAAAGGATTTAAATTTAAATTTAGTTATTATGGATTGTAAATCCTGTGATAAAATAAGAATAGCTTCATAATTCCATGGTTTTACGGAAAGTTTTATTGAAATTGTGTGAGTTACGTCTGCACAAAGTTATTTATGATATAAGTATGAAATGTCAAATGGAACTTCTTGATTTAGATATACCGCACAAATGTATGCCTTTCAAAGTAAAAGCGGCAATTTTATCAACTGGAGATTTCTCTTATATAACTCTGTTTGTTATCAAAATCTGCTTCAGTCTTCATTTCATTTCAATCAGAGCTCTGAAATTGGTTAAAGCCACAGTTAAAGCTTACTTTTGTTCTTTCCAAAGAATGGCTTTAGAATTAATGTCACGCCCATTGCGTCGAACTTTTTTCTATCCGAAGATATGATCAGCAACAGTCTCTCGATGGGATAGACCATATCTGTCTATTCTATCCTATTTATAATTATTATGTTCCATGACTGAGAAAGTAATGTGATATCTGTCAAATCGAATATGCACACTATAATATAAAAAAACTAATCTTGGAACCTCAAAACCATAACGCATACGCTATCAGTCAGTCAGTATCAGCCCATATACGTCCCACTGCAGGGCACGGGCCTACTCTACAATTGAGAATACGATTGAGAGTGGTTAGGCCATATAGTCCACCACGCTGGCCTAGTGCGGGTTGGCGGACATACATACATACGCTATCACTAGGCACAAAATAAATAATAACTTGGTGTTGCTTAGGGAATTTCTTACGCCATTTTTTTCACAGCTAAGACACGTTCCGTATCTGTGACATATCAAAAGTCCAGTAAAATACCATTTGAATAATCAACATGAGATTTGGTTTTGATATCAATGAGGCTCCATTTACTACAAATCCCGCCTAAAATAAAACCAGACAGATTCCCATGAACTCGATGGCACGGCGCTGGTTTATGGCGCGTGAAGCTGGCTGTATTGCTGCATATGCGTATTGTTTCGAGTTTACGGCGTCACGGCGCGCCATAAACCACACATCTACCTGCAAATTCACCTACATTACTCTACTTTACAAAATAACAATCTACTGTGGCGTAAGTACGGTTTATACTTTATTTGTTAGTATAGGAAATGAGCCTTATTGATGTAAGTCAAATCTTAAGCCGAGAAATCTGCTTTGTGTGAAGTTTTCTGATTAAGACATCTCATAATTCCCGTTGCTGTAATCTCTACCCTGTGTGTCAGACTCGCTCCCATATTGGGGACGAAAATTGGGACGAAAATACGCTCGGCGAGCCATTGGTATAGGGCTGCGTTAGCAATACCTATGTTTACACTGCCGAAGATATAAAAAGCTTACGTATGATGTTAGCTATCACCACCGACTTATAATTCCCACAATATATTTTAAACCTTTAAATATAGGGATTGAAAAGGTTTGAAAGAGCAATTACAAAATGTTTAAAGTAATGATTACCGAGCATTAATCGCATTTGATACCGAAGTTGATAGTTTGTTATATCATATATATCTGTCTCTGTATCAGCCCATATATGTCCCACTGCAGGGCACGGGTCTACTCTACAATCGAGAGTATGATTGAGAGTGGTTAGGCCATAATTATAGTCCACCACGCTGGCTGGCTGGCTAATGCGGGTTGGCAATCATATATAATTTAACGTTTACTATCTGCAATGTGTCCTGTTTACCTTCTACTAGGAAGCAAAACACCCCTGCAATGTGTCGTGTTGATGGCTTGTATGTACAAAGTAAACGGCGCGGTGGTACTTGAGCGTACGCAAACAAGTTTGTGATGCATTGTGCGCCGCGCGTGTGTTGCTTTTGTACGATGAACGCTGCAGACGTTCTCCACACATAAACACACCGTAGATCAGCTGTTTGAAATACTTTCTATAGCAGAAGTAAGGATGACAAAGTTAAAATATTATAAATATTTATATTTAAACTATTCTAGTTAATATTGTATTAAAGGATTGTTTTAATCTGTGTTCTTTAAATGTAAAATTGTATATAAAATAAATAAAAACATTTGCTTCCTACTACGGGACATTCATTCGCTGCTGTATACCATATTTATAAGATATCCATCAAAACTGTGATAAATCAGATATAGGATTCCATTAATTATCACAATCATGTAAAATATAATCAGAAACTTATGCTAAAAGTAATAGATTAACCAAATACTTGGCTAACAAAAAAAAATATCGAATTTAAATTCAAAATTTACCATACCGCACTAAGAAGCAATTAGCATAACAATAAAATTCAATTCCTTGTTATTCAAATTGAGCTTTATACACACACGGTCTCTTTTACAACAAAAACGTCATTGTCTCGAACCGAAGTTTCACAATGGCTGCGAATTAGATCGCACCTGCCGGCAAATTGTATCATATTTTATTTCCATCGGCGGATCCCGCGAGCTTCCGGCCCGATACAAATAGAAATTCTTTCTCTTGGGTACAGTTTTATTCGTAAGGCCCTACGTGCCTGCGGCTACGTGCCTGCTACATATATACTACTTACCGTATACACAAAGATACCTAATATTATGTTAATTCACACTGATATCTTAGAGGGGATAGATAGAGATGCCATTGCCGCGACTACTTTCACTGGTGGTAGGTCTCTCATATGTGAGAGGCCGCCTGGATAGGTACCACCGTAATGTCTATTTCCCCTGCCAAGCACCAGTGTTAATGCACCATTGTGTTTCGGATTGAAGAAAAATGTAGCAAGAGTTTGGTTTTGCCACTGTTCGTCACTATTTCCATTCGAAAAGGTGAAAGAAACGAGGGTACCATTTTTTTTTACTTTATATCACATTTTTTAAATCTAAATATTTACTTAAAATGCTTGTTCTATGACGGGTATCGAAATGAGGATCTCACGGTTCGCAACTCAAACAGTGGTAGGTCCACTATATAGACCACAGCTGATGCACTATATAAATATCATACATTTGTTAGCCGTCGTTTCAAATGCACAAAATTATGAAACACTGAAATTATGTTCCTTTGCCACAGTTTTTTGGAAGAAATAGATACCCAAAAAAGATACCCCGACCATTCGGAGCTTAATGGTGGCGTCGGGAAAATTTAGGCTTCCTTTTGCGTAGAATCACGTGCCCAAAACAGAGCCTTGTTATTCGAACAACGGCGGGTTTTATCTCAAAAATGTCTAAAAATAAAAACCTTTAAAGCACCATCGTCGTATGATATTGACAATAAAAATAGTAGAATAGGTCCCGCCGGACGTGCAAAGAATCTTAAAATGAATCTTTTTTTAATACTGAGGACGTCGAGACGAGCTTTTCGCCCGCCTGATAGTAAGCGTCATTTATAGCAACGCCACTCAGAATTTATTATTAAATACTGCATGGCGTTACACTACCTAGTCCCCCCGAAATGTTAGCCGTTTATAAGGCCCAGTAATCACAGGGTTAAATGTCGTTCAAACCGAAACACAAAATTTTAATTACATACTTTCTCGTAGAATAAGGTTGCTACGTTTTGGTGATCAACATCATATCAGCCAGGATTAAAAGGTTTCTTCGGTCATATTTTTGCTCCACCAATTTACTACGGAACATAATGCCGACTCATATGCTCTGTCTTTCCTAATGTAATCTGGGGTACTTTTAGTAGAGCATGAAGAAGCTATCTAGCAGGCTGGCATAATTATTGTATCAAATTACAAACGATTATTAATAACCCTCAGTTGTGTCACAGTCACATTGACCAGCCATAGTAAAATATAGGCAATATATTCTCAATAAAACCGTATGAAATACAACAAAATAACATTTTAACTGCATGGAATTTTCCTCACAAGCATTCATAAAACGACAGAACTAACAATTTTCCACGTCCATCAGCGAAATCGTTAAACTTATATAGAGCATAAACTATCCGCCGAACGACCATCAGAGTAAAGCGCCGTTTACTGCGCGCCCACGACTCTCGTCCACAGGCGCCCACCGTCACCCACGGTCGCCCACAACACTATCGCATGTGAGACTGTAACATTTACTCTCTAAGCTTGTTATCGCGTGCCACTTTAATGTTGAATTTTTATTGCTTATATCCATTGTTGGTATTTCATTTTAAGTATTATAGTTTTTTCCGGTAATGCTTTTGGTTTGCAAAGAATAACGAGGCAATTTCAGTTGATGGTCAGTTTTATTTATTTCTTAATGAGATATTAGTTAGTTATCCTACACATTAAATGAAGCAGTAAATTTACAATGTTTTACTGATTTTTACTTATTTAATTGCACAACTACAATTCGGTAAACAATAATTCTCTTTGGAGAAAATATTTAATCTAAATCACAATTAGTGTAATGAATTATTTATACATTACTAGCGGCCCGGCCCGGCTTCGCCTGGGTGCAAATACAGATTCCAGTCCATATTTTATTTAAAATCAATATGACAGCCGTTGTCTAAACTGCTTATCCAATTCCAATCCCATCCTGTACGTATTGTTCTGTCCCATTTTATCCACCTTATATTATATTCTAAGTGCTATGAATTTAGTATCCCTGCAATTATGTGCTTCGTAGACTACCAAAAGGCTTTTGACTGTGTGAGGTGGAAGCAACTATGGATAGTCCTTCTTGAGGCCGGAGTTCCGGCACACCTTGTTTTACTCATACGCAGCCTCTACGAAAAGGGATATGGAACAGTTAAGGTGGCACACACAACATCGGGCCATTTCCAATTTCAGAAAGGTGTTAGACAAGGCTGTGTCATATCGCCAATTCTATTTAACATCTATGGTGAACACATCATGCGAAAGACTCTCGAAGGGTGGAAAGGTGGGATCAAAATTGGCGGTGCTGCTATCTCAAATCTTCGTTACGCCGACGACACTACACTTTTCGCGTCCACAGAAGAAGAAATGGCGGATTTATTAACACGTTTGGAACAATGCAGCAAAGATTTTGGCCTCACAATAAATAAAGAAAAAACCAAACTAATGCTAGTCGACCGTTCAGAGACTTTTGGGAACACAGGGATACTTGGGGAATACGACACCGTAGACCAGTTCTTATATCTCGGCTCTGTATTAAACAACAGGGGTAACTGTGAACCTGAGATACGACGACGCATCGGAATGGCCAAAGCTGCAATGACTCAACTCCAAAAAGTCTGGAAGGATAGCAACATCTCTAATAGAACAAAAATAAGAATAATTGATACTTTGGTGATACCGATCTTTCTATACGGTTGTGAATCCTGGACCGTCAAAGCAGCAGATAAAAGGAGGATAGATGCGTTTGAGATGTGGTGCTGGCGCAGGATGTTGAGAATACCGTGCACGGCACATCGAACCAACATATCCATCCTGAAACAACTGCATCTCGAAAGAAGACCAAAACTTTCTGCAACCTGCCTACACAGAACCTTAAAATACTTCGGACATATCGCCAGACGCGAACCAGACAACCTAGAAAAACTGCTCATTGTTGGAAAATTGAAGGGAAAAAGATGACGAGGACGAACTCCAAAACGATGGGTAGATCAGGTTGCCAATACACTGAAGGTCCCTATTAACACAACATTACATCAAGCAGAAGACCGAAGCTGGTGGAGAGAGGTCATCAAGACAATTGAGAGTCACGATCCTCAATAATGAGGGACCGACTGAAGAGAGAGAGATATTCTATTCTATCCCATCTCTCCAGATTCAAATCATTATTTTGCTAGGGAGATATTATAACACTGTTACTACTCCGACGACATTCATTGAAATCAATTAAAAGATACCATAGCTAACCCGACCACGCTTCGCTATGGCTTAGTTATTATAATATGATAAATTTATATTCAATTATTTAGCATAGCAAAAAAGCCCGACCCACCTTTGCTTGGATGTAGATATTCTTTTATTTTACTCCACACCAAATACATGTTATTTTTCGTATAAGCTCTTGTATACCTAAACATGAATTAGCTATCCTGCTCAATTCCGTCCCATCCCGTCTGTTCAGTCACTTCCCGATACGTCCCGTCCTTTCTCTTCATTAACCATCCCGTCTTAATGCACGGTGCATTTACATTTCGTCATATCAAATCTGTCAGCTATTCCAGTCCTCTCCCCTACCTCCCACTCTATTATATCCCGTTTCTCCATATCCAAATAGTGTGCCTTATAAATTTTTGACATTAAACACTTTAGCGATTTTGATTATCCATGCAATATTCCATCCCTTATTTCACCCCCAATATGCTGTTTTTCCAAAAATATTACGCCATTACTTTTTGTTAGTAATAAAGAGATGAAATATTAATTTTCATAGAAATACACTCACACTCACACACACAATTAATGTAGTAACAATTATATTTAACTGGTTTCTCAACACACAGGCAACGCATAATTATATAAAATTGTTATTTTATTCAATTCTGTTTAGTTTTTATTGTTATGTGTTATTTTATTAAAGATTTTTCATTTTCAAGTGACATTCTATCTTGAAAAGAAGTAAAACTACTTACGTGTGAATATTATTATTTATTTGATTGTCCTATATTTATTTAGCTTCATAATCTACTCTTTAGTTTACACAAAATAAATTTCTGAACGTATGCATAAATATTTGGCAACCAATTTAAATGTCAACCACTTTTCATTGCTGTCATTTAATTTACATCTTTAAAATCTAAAATACGCCATTATTCGAATATTGTGGATATATGTTGTCGATTCGAAACCTTTATTTAAAACTATCTCACCCTTTAAGTTGGAACAAATAACACATATCTACAAAATTTCATTATAATCAGTTGAGTGGTTTAGGAGCCCATCGCGTACAAACAACGTGACACGTGAATTAAATATATTAAGATGAGAAACTTTTTTATGAGTACATCCAGACCTTGAACATCCAGATATTTATATACTTATTAATAACACAAATATTTGTGGTCGGATTAGGGTGGGTCCGGGGATAGAGTCCACGACTGCTTATTTTAGAATCGCTGTCTTAACAAACTGCTATATAGATGATGTCAATCATTCATATACATTTTTAAGTCTTTTTTAACCTTCCAGTTAATATCCTGACGAAATCACAACATAAATTAATGACATGATTTATCAATCGTTTTTACTTTAATTATAATCTTACGTATATATAAGACAAAACTTCATTAACTTTAATATTAAATGTAAGAAATATAATTATCTCCATAACATTATTGCTGCTCCGGTGTCACTAACCCAAGCAACTCAAAGGCGTGACATTAACTTGTCTGGACCTTTTTAAAATTATTCCCGCGATACTCGAGCCAGGGGCCCTACTATATAAATCCGAAATTCGAATCTTCGTGAAGTTTTTCGTTTCGAAACCTACTCTGTAACACGAAATTCGAATCTTCGGATCGAAGAATGAATGATTCGAATATATCGGCAATCCAATCATTTACATTTTTATTTACTATATTCATCCGAAACGAAGTTCGAAACTGCGGACGAACGAAGTTTGTGACGATACGAATGTACCTACTATGTAAATGTTCGTATTGCCGATATATTGGTATAATTCATTCTTCGATCCGAAGATTCGAATTTCGTGTTACAGAGTAAGTTTCGAAACGAAAAACGTCACGAAGTTTCGAACTTCATTTCGGATTTATATAGTAGGGCCCCAGCTCCTAACCCCTTTAGTCCTCGTTAACAGAGTTAATTAAACGCTGGCTAATTATCTCGCGCCGCTGAAGAAACCTACAGCTTCAATCAAAAAGGAGAGCCTTAAAATATTACTAGGATGTGTATTTTCTCGTGAGGGAGAGGACTACAATAAGTAAAAGTTGGAATCTGCGTTGTATTGTTAAAATGAAGGTATCTTTATCAAAATTGGAGCGATGGTCTAGTTGATAGTGATAATCGAGATAAGAATTAACGTTTTTTTGGTGGTGAGACGAGCGTGCCATTCGCCTGATGGTAAACAACACCATAAATTACAAAGCAATGCTTGACATTCCACTGCGTTAGTTATCCAGAGACATAAGATGTTAAGTCTCGGCATGTCCAGTTACTCTGGCTACAATATACTCCAAACGCAAACACAACAGTGCATCAACACTGCTGTTGTAAGCTAAGGAAATATGACTTTTATTTTTTTTAAGTTACGTGTTATAAATATTTCTTATAGAAAACATTGTTAGATAACTTTCACTCTCGTATTTAATTTCCAAAGTAAACTAACAGCCTTTAGCCTACTTAGTGTCTGAAATTCTAAGCTCACTAATTGATACAAGAGCGCGTCCCGGATACTAAAACTTTACATTCAACATTAAAGGTTGAAAATATTGAAAAGGTTATTTGTATACTGAAAGTGACTATACGGCATCTGATGCTAAGATCCGAGCTGTCCAGATAGAACAATCGCTGATTAGCCATTTCGCGTATGTACAGTCAGCAACATAAGTCGCTGAACACTTCACATTTTTTGATAACCTTTTTATGAATTAAAATTTGTACGTACTACTCTGTAGTCGTAAAATATAACCAAGTAAAGTCATCTATACCAAGAAGTGCCATACGATATTGAAAATAATTATTATTTTGGATGATGAGACAATTCCAAATCTCGTGACTGTGTAGCGACTTATGTTGCTGACTGTACACATAATCTCTATGCGCGAATAGCTCGCCTGATACAATTATGCCTTAAAAAAACAGGAT
Source organism: Hyles vespertilio (assembly GCA_009982885.2). NCBI lineage: Eukaryota > Metazoa > Arthropoda > Insecta > Lepidoptera > Sphingidae > Hyles > Hyles vespertilio. The sequence goes on from CM042814.1 coordinate 21,028,969, forward strand.
CACTACAATTGGACTTCATTTTTCACAATATTTTTTCAATCTTCCTTTGGTCGCTACGTTTTTATTATGTAAAATATAATAAAATAAACAATCAGTCACAAAACCATTCGATATACGTAAACCAGCCAACATAATAGAACAAGTCATGCGTTTCACATACTTATTGATTTTCGCTCGTGTAATCGAATGTATGGACTTGAGTATCAATGGAGAGGTGTCCTTCGACCTCAGGATATCTGACCGAGAGTACGAGGGTGGGCCAGTGCCGCTATATGCAGGGGATGAATCAGGGGTTGATAATGCAGTGGAACAGGAGAGGACTAAAGACAGTGGCGAACAACAGGAGGTCGAGGTAAATATTTCTGGGATAGTTTCATATATTTTTTTAATACAATGATAAATTGGTCATTTAGAATTAATTATTCTTTAAATAAGTTGGTATTTAAAGTCAAGTAATTATTTAATCTTAAAACGGACATACAATAAATGCTTGAGCTTGATTGCCAAAAATGTAACATTTTACGACGTCGTAAAGCATACATATATCGCATACATAGTATATAGTACATACAATAAAATTCTGGTAGCTACTGCTATAGCACACGATAGGAAAACTAGTAAAATTATGCTAAACGCAATAAATTCATGCCAGTCTATTACTTAGCACTGAACCTTCGGGGAAAACAGCTGTTTTATTCCGATTTGTCATTCATCAAATAACAAAGTGTTAGTATTCATCAGCTAAAATAAAATCGAAAAATCTAATTGATTCCCTTTTATATTCACTCAGTTAATATTTTTATTGAAGGATTAATACTATCGTGATTACAAATTTTTCAACTTAAGACCCCGTGAATATTAACAATATCGATCAAATTTAGAGACAAGCAATAGAAGTAGAAGAATGCAGCAGACAAGTTCCGATAGTAAGTAGTGATAACGATAATTTAGCAGGAGACAGAACCCCCAGAGAGCCGGCAGATGACTGCGGGAGCGATGGTGGAGTGCTTGTACCAGTACCCTGAGAAAGAGCAAGTCAATGCCATGCTTAGCAACATGATGAACCAGCTTACTGAGGTACTCATTACTCCCTATAGGTGCTGGGATGTTTGTATACGATCGGTTAGCGTACCCTCCCGAAACCCGATTACGTAAATTCGTTGGTAGTGGTAGCCCAAATAGTGTCCATGGTACAGATTGTAAAATTATAGTGATTCATGCCAAATGTGTAATTAAATTCGACTCCAGGTCTTTGGATTTTGGATCGTCAGCGTAATTGAATCGACAGTAAGAGGTAGACAATATTTTTATGTGTCCGGATAGCACCCATCATAGAGAGAAGTGTAAAATTATAGCACTCCGCGACAAGTTTCCTACGTTGTTAAGTTCGTCTGCCGGTAATCGGCTTCTTTATGGTGTTCACCACCGGTTGTTAATGGATACTTATCTGAATTGCAATTTATTTAGCATCAAGTGCATTGCACTCTCTATATTGTGATATAGAAAAACCTACGTAACATTATTCACCTGCTAATTAATAAATTGATTCCACAAACAACTGCTTACCCGCGATTAATGGATAATAAATCCTCTGCGAATGCCAATATAATATTCTTTGAATATCATCATTCAATTGTAAAGCCCGAGGAGTATTTAACGCCAAAGGATGGTGTTTAAACTTGGCCATTGTTCTCCTAGAGGACGGAGGAGGAGGAGGAGGAAAGGAGCTAATTATAGCTCATAATCGCGGGTCCTTGGGGAGAGTCGGGAAAGGAAGGAGATTATAAATACTGACCTGAATCTTCTCAGTAGAATAAATCAACTTGACATCATTAAGTACCAAAACCTTTTTAACATGTTCTATAGAAAGAAGACAATCTATTCAATCGGTAAAAACATATAGCACATCAACTGGTGCCCAAAATATATTAATTTACAGTTATTATTTTTTATAAATCTATGATATTTTTTATAAGCCAATACACCCAACAGCCACATTAAGATTTGTCGTGGAAATCAGAAACTACAAGAGACTATCCGGTTTCACATACAACCAGACTCAACACAAATACTTATGCCTACCACATACATATATGTATATAGGTATAATTGTCTCGGTTCGGAGGTCTAACTCACGATCTAGCAGAAAAGGACGATTCAAAAGATCTTGTGAAAGACTATTTGAATAAAGAATATTTTGATTTGATTTGATTTGATTTGATTAGCGTTGCTCAGCAAGCGTCTAAGCAACTGCGTTACGAAGGCCATTGAAATTTCTGAGTCATAATATATTTATAAGACTGTTTACTTAATTTATTTTATTAATTCGGTTATGAGGTATTTGTCCGCGTACACGAGTACATAACTGAAGAAGATGCGCGGCGCCTCGACACTCGGTTCAGAGTGGTCTCCAAGAAGGACACCGGCTTCTTCGAGAACATATACGCGAACATGTCTCAGGAATACAGGTATGGAATTGTAACATTATTTTAACTTCGGCTATCGATTTTTTTTTAATGTTTTTGTAAGTAGAGCAATTCGATTAATTGTCACAAACAACATCTTGACTTGCCAGTAAAATATCAAAAATGTCGTGGGTGTCAAAAACTACATGCTACTTTTTCAGTCCCACTATGTGTCTATATGGGGCTACTGTCAGGGTTATTAATATAATATTTTTTGTTGTGTGCCACAAATATTGATATCCAAGCCTGCAACTACTCGTTCCATCGCCAGTCCTATAAAAACGAATGTTTGCTTTACGTGACCATCTTAATCGCCACATCTACTTGTAATAAATTCCTTATAAGCATTGACAGCCTCTGTGGCGCAGTCGGTTAGACGCCGCCTGTTAAACGAGAGGCCGCGGGTTCGATTCCCACATCAAAAACAATTGTTTGTGTGGCCCATAAATATTTCTTTCGGGTCTGGTTATTTGTGAGACCAAAAAGTCTCTCGTAGTTCCTGATACCCACGACACAAGACTTGATCTTGTGTGGTCAGGACTATATATGTTACTGTTGGGTGTTGCTTAATGGTTTATTGAGCACTACTTTTAAACTTACTGGTATATGAGTTGTCCTTCCAGACAGTTCTACAACAACACGGCTCAGCGCGTGGACCGCGCCGCGCGCGACCCCTGCCAGCACCAGGAGGAGATCAAGCAGATGTGGAGAGAACTGCTGGAGAAGTCTCTAGCGTCACTACGACGAGCCGCCTCGCAGTGCGTGGCGGAATACTTGAGGGTGGGTACATTGTACCAACTAGTATTAGCTTTGGGCAAATAAATAAAACAATAAGGAGGTTCATCGTAATAACCACAATAATTGCTGTCTAGCAGGTAATTCAAGTAAGAAACTTTCCATTATAAAACTTTTAAGGATGTCACACTCTCTCTCTCTCTGTCTTGAGTTGTGTCTCCCGAGCCATGTCCAGAACAGTGTTTTGAGGAGTATGTCCAAAGCTGTGACAAAGCTGTTTCAAATTGTGTCGAGATTGGTTTTGAGCTGTCTCGACCTATGTTCCGAGCTGTTTTGAGCTGTCTCCCGAGCTATGCTTTAGGCAGTGAGTCCGTGAGCTGTGTCCACTGAAGCTGTGTTGGCTCGAGTTTTCTGATTGCGGTAAAGTTTACTGTAAATTTTGCGAGTACACTAGTTTGCCCGTTTCCGAGCAAAATATTAATTAACTATTCTGCGTCAGCCGTCATTATCAACTTCATTATTCTTGAATTGACCAAGTTCTAACAACACATAATATTCCGTTCTTGCTACATGATGAGCCAAAAATAATATTGATGCTTATGTCAGCGTTTTTTAATCAATATTCATTAAAATATTATTTTCAGGTACAAAATAGAAATTCAGATGTCAAGACACGTAGCAAACTAGGTGTGTTTCTATCGCAAGAGATGAGCAAGGTAAAATCTAGCCAACTGGATGTGTTGTGTGACAAGTTTCAACTGTGCTACAATGAGCTGTTATAACATTAAAGCTTTATGTATCTAGTGTCATGCAAATTATTCCAAAAAATTGTTTTAGTGCGAAGGAATCGCTCCGGAAGTGAAAGGAATCTTGCTTTTTCTTATTAAAACCTTAATTTCATGTTTCAAGTGTAGCACATAAAAAATAATGGCCACACGCTGTCTACCTTTTGGTTTATTTGATTTTTAATAGCATTAAGTATACTAAGTTAATATAAACATAGATGATAAAGATAATCAACTAATATAATCAACTAAGATAAATCATCAAAACCAATAATGAATAATTATTTTGCGTCTTTTTTTAGGCATAGTATTTAGTAGGCGTCGTCGCGTCGGTCATATTTTTTGATATGTGCAAACAAGTCGTTTTCTTTCGAAGTGTAAGCCCGTACAAATAATTAAAATAAAATTCGTCTTGTTAATAATTTATTGATTATTACCTAATTTATGTAGAAAATAACATCATACGATAGAATAATCCAATGTCTTAATCCGCAGCTATTTTCTATAAACTACAATAATAGACGGATTTTATACTGTTAAAAATATCACTCGTAATGACACGAATATATGATAACCACACAACAAACAGATTAATAAACCAGTTAATATCACACAATATTTAAACAATACAAAACAAATATACATTATTTCATTAGCATTCTGAAATCATATGCTTCACGGGTTTTAATTCATTCATTTAATACTATTCACACAAAATTGATCGATTATTATGTATTCATATTCAAAATGATATTTAATTACACATTACATAATATTGCACTTACACCTTTTTACTTGCACTTCAGTGACAAATAATTTTGCGAAAACTGTAGCTATAATTGCCTATCTATTTGAATTTAACAAACAATTTTGGTGTTAATTTTGCCCAAGTGTCAACACCATTGACTATGAAAATCGAATAGGATAAGTCCTAGACACAATATCTTTTGTATGGGCAATAATTTATAAACTCAAAGACGCACATTAAACGCTTTTCCTCACATCAACTTCCACAGGACTTTCATAATTAATAACAAGTTCACATCACCAGAAATATAACAAAAAATACTTTCTTCTAGCACTCAGCGTAATACAACAAAACATTAAATCTACAAATCAGAATACTTTTTCAAAAAGTTAATGTGGAATCTCCTGATGGAGTCCATCATGTACTGGAACTCTTCCTTCGGGTGCAGGATTGTGGTTCTGAAGTGGAACGTACCGGGCAGCTGGCCGAATCCAGTCCCCGGGACTACACATACACCTGGAAGTTAATACAAATATAAGTGTAAGTAAATACACCCAAGAGTTCCAATAATATTGTAGTTTAACCGCACAATTAGACACCACGCTTCGTATCGTAGGTATGTGAAAATGCGAGAGACTTATTTTCTATGTTTATTGGTCGCAACACAAAAACCGAAACGAATGTGTGCCAAGCATGTTTCCGTCCCAAATGCAAGAGAAGCAAGTATGCCCCCATCCCGGCTACAATTGCACTAGACCAATGAGGCAATAATAATTTATGAGCGAAATTACTTGGCAACAGATTGGAAAAACTTATGCCAACATTTTTAATATATCAAACACATTCCAAATCCATACTTATACTAACTTATGTAAAGAAATTTTTAATGAGACGAATTATATATATTTATAAATTATTATTCATTATCATCTGAGCCACAGGATGTCCACTGCTGAACATAGGCCTCCCCCTAGGATATCCACATCGACCCGTTGGAAACGGCCTGCATCCAGCGACTTCCTGCAACCTTAGCCAGGTCGTCCGTCCACCTTGTAGGCGGGCGTCCGACATTTCGCTTGCCTGTACGTGGCCTCCACTTTAGAACCTTTTGGATCCAACGGCAATCGGTCTCTTATATTATTATTACCAAGTGCTAGTTATGAGCTTTACCTGTTTCCTCTAGCAGCGTCAAGCAGTAGAACTCGTCGGGACTCATGTTGTGGTCGCGCGCGGCCAGCTGAGCTCTCTCGGGCATATCGATACGAGGGTACGCGAACATCGAACCCTAATTTATAAATCACCAATTAGTTATGTCTTCTTATCATTCGGTTGGACTTAAGAAGCATTCTAATTTTCCCATAACGTCATAGCCAAGATTTTCAACTATTTCAACTATAGTTATTCGTTATGCTTAAAATATTACGAGCACTTATATAGCCTGTTATCATCACAAAAAAAAACACTCCTAATATATTTATTGTAACTGATGTCGCGAGACCATTTGTCCATAAGTATTATTTGTTATTAAAATTCACCCATTCCCTATGTTTTGTATGGTTTTATCCAATTATTTATTATCTTTGAACCCAGTGAGTCCATACAACTAAAAAAACTTACATCAATAGGATTGCAGAAGTATCCCGGTATAGAGTTAAAGGTTTCGTAAGCCGTCTTGGTGCGTTCAGTGAGCACTCTGTGGATATCTGTGGTCTCCTTCACGAACTGCTCGTAGGAAGGCTCTCCCGGTTGGGGTGTCTTCATCTGAAATTACATCACAAAATATAACATTTTAGTTACATAATTCTATATCTCTTTGGCTGAAGGCAAATTAGAAATTTTCGGATCGCCCTGACTTAAAAAAGTTGTAGTGGCGAGTGTGATGAGGTCGAAAAATTCTCTATAAGTATAGTTCTATGTCTCAAAATTTTACTTTAAACGATGCCAGTATATACCATAACAATGTTCTTGCTAAATTATTTTTTTACTTATTTTACGTTTTTCGCATGAATCTTTAAGCCTGCCATAAAATTAATAATGAATATCGGTTATTATTTTAAAAATATACTCTGAATCTGTATCTGTATCAGCCCATATACGTCCCACTGCAGGGCACGGGCCTCCTCTACAATCGACTATCGATTGAGCCATATAGTCCACCACGCTGGCCTAGTGTAGGTTGGCGGACTTACACTATGAATACAAAAATCTATTTATTACTAGAACACTACTGAAGTCCCGAATATAACATAATTTGCCAGCACGACAACCAACCAACAACCTTTGTAAATTTTCAAGGAAATGAAAAAATAAATCACTATGACTAGAACTTACCACACAGTCTAGGATACACTGTCCCAGCACAGTGGGGCACTGCATGACAGCCCTGGAGGTATTGAACGCCTGCTGCACCCTGGGCTGGAGGTTCACCAGCTCCACATACCCTGACCGTAGCCCGCACTCCGCAGACCAGCCCTTCGACGCCGTCACGAAGCTCGCCAGCTCCATGCTGGAGTACGGAGCGCCCATTTCGTGCATTACCTGGGTTGAAGGAATTAATAGATTTTATTACTGCCCATCTTAGTGGTGGATAGCCTATATGTTTAAAGACTAGAAATAATTATCTATGAATTTTTGCACTATGTTAATGATACCATCAAGTACCTACCTTACTTATAAGTCACTTTACGTACCATAAAAAACGACAGTAAATTAATCTCATGCGATAAAAAAAAGAACTGACCTGACTAACTGAGAATGATGTACAACTTTTAAACAAATATTACAATAGTTAAATATGTGATCAATAACACTATAACCTATGGTGTAAAAAGAAGTATATCACAAAGGCCAATAATATGTCAATTAGTTTTACAAAAGATCGAGATATGAAAAAATATTAAAGTAGCTTATTATACTCGTAGAGAGCTTTCTAAGAATCTCTTAAGCGCCGAGAAAGTGATTGAAAGTTTAATAATATTCCGCCTTGTTAACTACCGAGGCGTTTAGTATCGTTTGATCGTTAGCTTATATTGCAATATTAATCCACTTTTCAAGTAAACTTATTTCGTTAAGTATAAAGTTATAACTATTCCTTTGTAATGAGAGAAGGCTTCTTACCTTTTTGAAGGAGAAGAACGGTTTGCTCACAATGTTTTCTTGGTACACTTCGTCAGCCATCACGAATAAGTTGTGTTTGTACGCAAACTTGATGATTAGCTCGATGTTTTGGCGAGTTAAAACCTGGAAACAACGCGCATTTGTTTCTTATTCTACTTCTATAATACAATACAAGTTACAGCAACAATAATGATAACGTAGACGCGTAACTAATAACACTTTATTTCACTTCACTTGTTTTGAGATGTAATGCATCTGCACACATTACCTGTCCCAGTCAACTCTTTTCCGAACCGAGTGCACGACCTGCTAGGCAAAACCAAGATCTCACGGATCACAGCCTATATAACATAGTCTAAATAAGCAACCAACCATAAGTATGTTTAACAAGATGTAATTTGTGTTGCAAAAAAATTGCCTTATAATTTTACATCCAGACGCCCACTTGACATTAATCCTCTGCAAATTATCCACTCAGAGCAATTCAGGTTTTTCACGTTAAAAATCCCGCATAAGCTGTATTGCCCTCCAAACCGCAATCCAAGTATATCTTCGCTAAATAAATTATGCAATTCTTAATTATAATTTTCAAATGTCCTGAATAATTGTTATAGACTTTCCTAAGAATTTGCTCAGCGAACTAAGCCTCCTTAAAGTGACCAATATGCCACGATTTCCTACTATCTTCGGAATCCGTCCCAATTCTAGTTTTCGACTGACGTTGGGCTTTCCAAATGATGCAATGCCAACTAGATAACTTCGAGATTAGATAACTTAATCTCGAAGTTATCTAGTTGGCATTGCACCGAACTAATCAAAGGTCAGAGGTTTGCAGCCAATGTATGTACTTCTCACGCCACGTAATAACACGCAGATGTGTAAATATTATCGATCATATTATTGAAACGAAACTTGCGTGCCTGGGAGATGTTTACATTAATTAGGATATGAAATGTGTATCACAATTCTTCATTAGGCTAGCGTGATGGGCAGTATTCTTAATCATTCGTTTATTAAATGAGTCGTACTGATCTCATTCCGCCTTCTTCGTATCGTAGCACATTATATAGACTGTGAGCCATATCGAGATTTATAGGTACACTTGGAATAATCTCATATGAGTTGTCTGAAAGTAGAATATGTACCAGGATTGCTGGGATAGACCACATTATGTCATTTTGGACGGAAATACGTTTAGCAAATCATAGGAGGCACAATCACGTCGGTATATCTCTTCGGGGATATAGGATTAATATAGGCGTATGTCTTTACCTGTCCCGTAGGGTTCCCAGGGTTGATGACCACGATAGCCCGCACCCTCGAGTCCTCGCTCGCGTCGCGCCAGCACCTCTCCAGGTCCGACTCCTGCAGGGCCCACTCGTTCTGCTCGTCCAGGTAGTAGTTGGCCTGGCGAAGACCAAGCTCCGAGAGAGTGCCGGAGAATAGCGGATATTGGGGTATGGGAATCATAATCGCTGAAAAATAATATTTATATTTTTTTGTTTCCTCTAAAGTACTAGAAATAGGGACTAAGAACAAAAAATATGCAAAGCTGCTTGCAGTCCTAACGGCTAATCGTTTTATTGGCTCGGATATTTCAGCGTCAAAACATGTTATTCACTATGGGAAAAGGCAAAAGCTGGGAAAAACATCGTCTTTTGCTTTTCAAATGATTTCAAAATATTATACCAATTACCAGGATTAAACTAGAGGAGTTATGTGAATTCAACATAGATAAGGATATTTTGATGGACAAATAACTATAAATCAAATAGGTATAAAAATCATAAGCCATGACATGTTTGAAGATGTTTGATAAGGCATTTTGTGCTCACATGATTGTGGGATAAGAAATAAAAATAAGGGAATTAGGATATAATTATAGTTCAATATTTGAACCATCCTTACCAGGTGGTTTTCCATCGATATCCTCAACAAACATGGTTAATACAGCTTTGATGACGTCAGAGGCTCCTGATCCCAGGTATATGTTGTCTGGATTTGATGGAACGCCGTCTCTTGCCTCAATGTACTGCGCCACGCGGGCACGAACTATATTCAGACCGTTCGATGGAGAATAGGATCCCACTGAACCTTGACTGGTGGAAAAAAACAAAATTAAATATAAGTATCAGTCACATGTAATATTAAACGTTTGAAACACTCGCGCAGCATTGGGGAGAAAATTACTTTTCTAAATTTTTATTAGTATTATGTTTGGGTGCCAGGGAAACTTTGATTTTGTATAAATTATTTTAGGATTACTGAAATAAGTAAATAAATTATCAGGCTTGCAATTTTCATCAGTTTTAGAAAATATTTAGTGACTAGTCATGACCAAATAAATCGTGTCGTTCTAATGGAAATGAGGTATAGATTAACCGATCTCGAAATCAAATCTTGAACTTTACTATTACAATCCATACCAATTAACCACTGGCAGCTAAGCATCTTTCAACATTGAGAACAAATTGAAGGCAAATATTATCCTTTGAAGTCCTAACATCCGCCAATTCAAATATAGCAAATCTGACTTCAGAATTGTCGTTCTTCGATAAAAAGCGTCCCATTTGTGCTAACTCTACAGATTTCTTTGGATTTACTAAAGTCCTTTGTTTGGCATTGTGGCGCGTGTCACGTGGCTAAGCGCGCTGACGAGGGTTGGCGTATGGAAACGATTTCAATCCAAGATTCATTGGAACACTCAATCGTGGGACTTTATCTCCCCGCAGTGCGTTTTGAGTTGGATCTAGACGATTATGAATGACGTTAATGGAATTTACTCGCTTTATTCTTTGAGTTTCTTCAAATGCTATGGAATAATGAAGGACCAATTAGATATAATTTACATTGGAGAAAAAAATATCGACGTAGGTGTAATTGGTGTCCGTTTCTATTTCTGTTTAGATTTTTTTTAGTTAAATTTCATTTTATATTTATAATGGATTAAGTTATAGCAGTTTTATCCCAAGGCTTCTTATAACTATATCAAAACATTATAAGCTTAGCTACAAAACTTAGTTTTTTTTTTTTTTTAATGTTGTGTTATGGCGAATGCCGTAATACATCATTTCAATAACGATCTAGCCTTATGACTAATAAGTTATTTAAATTTAAACTAAGCTTCTAAAGAGACTACGACTAAGAATATGTCCAATAACACGTTTCTTATTGTCTCTATTAAGGGGAAGACACAATGTTCGCGTGTTCTTTATCACTAGCGGTTTTACTAGTAGAGTATCGAGGGGGAGAATTTTTTAAGATAAAAAAGTCTATTAGGTCTGGGATCTTTGAGGTATCCGTAGGCCAGTAAGTAGGCTTTCCTGTAGATATCACATCACATTTGAGTTCTCTAGCGGCTGATAATAATTCTCTACCTTTGGTTGTCGTGAGTCTAGATCCCCAGAAGGTATTTTTTGCATTGAAGTCACCACCGAGTATAAACCTGGAGCCAAGTTGTTTAAACATATGTATATACGGCTCAGCCTTTAGTGAATACCTAGGTGGGGAGTATATAGCAGATATAGTAACAGGATAGCGTTTTGTCTGTATACAGACCGCCACAGCTTGTATGTCTTCATCCTCTATCTTGGATTGTTCGTAGTGACAAATGTTGTCTTTTATTATGAGAGAATTGCCCCCCCCTTAGTGTGTTGTAAGGATGCAAGGCATGGTAAACTTTGTATCCTTTTATTTTTATTATTGTTTCTTTCGTACAGTGCTACTCTGATATGAGGCAGACATCAAAGTTTTCAGTGGAACTTAGAATTTTGTTGATTTTGTCTTCAATGTTATATTCTTGTGATTGTGGTTTCTGTTGTGACTGTGACAGGACCTGTGGCTGTATTTGCATCTGTCCAGCTTTTGCCATTTGTGAATAGGTCACATCTTTTTTAATACTCTGAGTGTTTATTATTTTTTTAGGTGTATTGGTGTCTGGAGTTTTTATTGTATTTTTACTACTCTTCATCACCTTATTTTTCATATTTTGAAGTTCTTTGGCTACTATGCACCCTCTGTAATTAGCAGGATGTGGTTCACCACAGTGTATGCATTTTGGCTTAGCATCCGCTGGTTTTGGACAGTCACGAGTAAGATGCTTACCCGTACATTTAACACATCTAGGCTCCTTACTACAGTATTTTTGAGTATGGCCGTATGCTTGACATTTCTTGCATTGTGGAATCAGTTTAGATGTTTTGATTGGCTGTATTCCCACTTTGCAGCCGAGAATTGAGCTGATATTATAGATATTGTTTATGTCTTCTTCTTTTTGGAATGACAGCATAAACATATTGAGAGGTTTTTTAGTCCTCCAGCTTCGTTTATACACCGCTTCTGTTATTTTAAAGCCTTTAGCTATAAGGTCTTCAATAATTCTTCCCGGTACATTTTTGCCCTTACTCTGATCGGTCTGTCTTGTTTATTCTCATAGGAGTGCCAGTGATTTTTATTGTCTACTAGTAGTTTAGTGGTGGCCTTGTATGAGTTCTTGCTTTTGGTATTAATTTTGGCCATATCGCCTTTCATCATTTTAATAGTGAATGATTCACTAGGAATACTGTCACTGAGAAAATCATAAATTTTCTGGAAGTTCTTGATTCCTTCCACAACGATAGGAGGCGGTAGAAGTGCCTTCTTTTCCTTTGGCTTCTCCGGGACTTTTTTGTTGGGCTCGACTTGTTGTGACGGAGAAGGTGTTAAGTTCCGCTTTCTTTTCTTCCTACCCTCTTGTCGTATCCACTCAGTTTCTCTCGCGAGTTCCTCATCGTCTGTTTGGTATTGAACTTCAGAGGGGACTTCTTTATTGACTCCTGGTTTGACGCAGGCTTCTTTTTTATTGCCTTCTTCAGCTTTACGCAATTGTTGCTGGAGATTTTCTACTTTTATTTGAAGCTCATTAACTAAGCATTCCAATTTTTCACGGAGATGTTTTTCTTCGTTGAACAGCTGGTACAACACTTGTTCCGTTTCAGTCTTAATGGTGATAGTGCTTTTCGGTTTGGCCATATTAATTGATCTAATTAATATAGCTTGGCCTTAACAGTTGTTAGTTGTTTTTGTCAATAACAGTTGTTAGTTTCGCATGCGTTGCAGAAATGATTTCTGGGTCATCGCGGCGATCGCGGTCCGCAGCCCGTCGCGACGGCGTGATTGCTGCGTCAGCACTTTACCCGAGTAAAAGCTAGAGCAACAGTACGACGCAACCGTTCTCTATAGCTGTCTAAAAAGAACTGTTTAAAATATAATATAAAATTTCTTGAACGGTAGTAACTAGCGTGGTAGGTTGTTAAAGAAGTGTATCTCATAAAAGAATTATTAATATTTCTTCCTTGAACTCAAGCAAACTTAACTTGTCTAATCTGCAACAAAATTAAAAAGTCTCAAGTATATAGTTATCTATTTTTATGTGTAGTAAATGCGACACATGCATATTGTGTATATCTATGACTTGTTTACATCGGCCGTTTCGTGGCGGAAAGAAACCCTGAATTTTACGCTACATAACTTTATAGTTAGTACCGAAAATATGTAAATAATTTCTTCTATCCTTATATTCCAAGTTAACGAACCGAAAAATCAGAAAAGGCACTCCACATTGATGGAAGTCCTCATAAAAACAGAAAAAAAACATGAAGTTTTACACTCAGGGTAAATAAGCCACTATGGTCACGCTATAACATTACCGAATCTCATAAAATGGACATGAATAGGCGGTTTTTCTTGACATAATTTTCAAAAAAAAGGGTCATATACTTACTATACTTTGTAGCTATTTTTTTAGCTCTACCCAAGTAAACTGTTTTTTTCGGTAATATTAATAAGGATTGTTGCAGTCACATTCATAGTCCTGGCCCCACACTTAGATCGAATCTTGTGTCGTGGATATACATAAGAGAGACTTTTCGGTCCCACTAACACGCAGACCCGGAACAAACACCCGTGGATCGCACAAACATTTGTCTCAGTGCGGGAATCGAACCTGCATCCTCACTTGCACAGCCGGCGTCTAACCAACTGCACCATGAAGGCTGTGAAATACGTAGTGTTAACTTCCCAACGTTTCTATAACTTTACAGCTTTCGTAGATATGGGGCTGAAATTAAACCAAATCCATGATAAAATACCCACGTAAAAAAAATATTTTATTTCAATGTGCAAACTCTGCAACACTAAAATCTAACAATTAATGCGTACGTAACACCCTAATTGATTAAAACTAGTATTTAATATCCTAAAATTTCGAACAAGTGACTACAAATTAAGGAAAAAAGATCACACATCGAGTGCGCCACTACAAGCAAGAGCTAATGCTCTGCTGATTAGTTTCTGTAGTGTATGGCGTCGGAGGGGGTGAGGCGAGGGGCAGCGGGCCACGGCGATTGGGAGGGGTGAGCCAATTAAACCAACTGTGGATCTTTGATTAGGGATACTCGATGCTCATGACTGGACGGTATGGGTAATATCGGTTTGATAGGATCGATATAAATATTTATATATGAAAATTGTACATAGTTTCATGCGGTGCTTAGCCGGATTGAAAACAAGTGGGTGTGCGTTCCTTACCACAACTAATGTAAGTCGGGTATTATTAAGGCTGAAACATCTCGTATATTTTCTGAGAATCACAATAGTTGCCAGTATTACACATTTTAATACCCAGAGAAAATCAGATATCTTTAAAATTGGAATTTGAAAAATGTAAATCTCTCATCGCTTTTGATACCAACGACACAAGACTAGAACCTCGAGGCGGGTCCCTCTTGAGTACTGAATATATTTGTTTATCATTGAAAATGAAAATGAAAAAACTTTGTTTGAAAATATTAATATTAAATGGGAAAAATATTGCATTTGAACATGAAACTCACGTGCAATCAGCCAGTATCTCTTGCACTCGCTCCTTCACGTCTTCAGGTATATGTGGCGAGCTCATCAGCTGTGGACACGATGCCAGCGCCACCACCTGCACATATACCGCATTTACATATGCATTCACGACCATACCTTGATGGGGTGGACAGTGTGTCATAACAGCTTATCGACATCTATATCAGCCCATATACGTTCCACTGCAGGGCACGGGCCTACTCTACAATCGAGAATAAGATTGAGAGTGGTTAGGCCATATAGTCCACCACGCTGGCCTAGTGCGGGTTGGCGGACTTACATACCATAGAATTTTTTATAAATCGCTATGGTATGCAGGTTTCCTCACGATGTTTTCCTTCACCGTTTTAGTGCGTGGAGATTGATTATCAATACACACATGACTCCGAAAAGTCAGAGGTGTGCCCTGGGATTCGAACCCGCGACCACCGTGAACATGTAGGCAGCCGCGTCTAGTCCGTTAACCAACAGGCCACCACGCACTATCGACATATCGGGCACAAATTCCTAATCTGGGTAACTGATAGGATAAAGCATAAAATATATTGTCCGACCTGGAAGTCAAGGTATGGGCCACGTGGTTGTTACCAAAGGCAGCCTAATTATTTATTAAATACATGGAAGACTTGCAGCCAAATGCAATCAGATAATTATATATTTTAATAAATATTGAATTGAAATTAAAATATGAATACGTGTAGATTTCATAACAGCAAATTTTCCATTGAAATTGGTTCCCGTACATCTCTAGAATCTATCTCGTTACGAAATATCCATGATGAAAAATATTGAATATCATTTTGGTGTAGGTAGGCGTGTACTACTTATACGAGATAAAGATTTCTAATTCCAATTAATGCAATAATCTCTCCATTAACCTGCATATTAAATATTAATATATTCTACATAATAACCGTAAAACTCATACATTTTAAGGGCTTACGAAAGTTCCAAAACATCCGCCCACGTGACCCTTCACCGTTTAAATTAAATTAATCCAAACCCACACAAATTAGTTTACAAACTATGTCAATTTACATACAAATAAGGGAAGGAAAGTAACTCAATCAACGGTGAGCCATGTGGGTTTTAACCTGTACTTCACTTTACTCTCAGAACTTGACATGGCTAATTAACATATTATCACATCTTATTTATTACATACGTATAAACTTATGCCTTTTTCCTAGGAGTAGGTAGACGGGATACCAAAGCACACACGTTTCGCTATATGCGTTCCATCCCACGATATGATAGGGAGCGAGCCTATCGCAATATCGGGCAAAAATTAGTGCCTCGGGGTTAATAGAAATAAATAGAAAAATCCAAAATCACATTGCCTGACGTGAGCCCCGGTGTTATAATCGTACTGTGGTAAACCTCCGCCACCAAGGCAGTCAATCTGATAAATTATAATTATAGTAATTAATGTAAGTATTACAACAGCCATAGATCTATTTCTATGAGTATTACTATCGCAATATACATACATAAACAAAATCTTTTTTTTGTTTTGACTACCGTTTTCAATGGGTGCATCATAACCTCCATGGTTTACTTGGTTAAAACGCTGACTATAATCCGTGCGGTCTCAGAATTCACCCCAGCATCGAGTAGTTATATTGAGATAAAATGATATTGCGTAGTGTAATGACCTTACCTGTCTGATGAATGTAATAGGCTTCTGTCCCAGTGCATGACAATCTCCTATATTGGCTCGAACAACGCGCTCGAACGGTTTCGGGACACCCTGGAAAATATAAAAATACTTTAACTAATTTATCATAACATAAGTTTAACACTTAAATATGTCATTATAAAAGCTATTTGGAAAAGCCATAATGCCATAATTTGGAAAAACATAATTGTATCGAATGTCTTGGGACTGTCGTCTGATGCCATTCGATACTCTGCCTGGACAGCATTCGCGCTTAACATTAGGCGCAATGTTGTCACTGTGCCGGGCCAGATAAAAAAAAATCCTAAATGAATGCTCCCGCTCCGCTAAAAATCGGGACACGTAGAGACGCATAGCGAGAACGGCTGCCCAGCAATCGGCCTAGACATGACCACAGCCGCTCTGTCAAGAGTGTACGACTAAGAAGAAGAATTAGGAAATGGCGCGGTTTGACGTGCATCAATTTACACACATATTGGCATAAACTCCTGCTCGGGGTAAGTCATTTAAGCTTGATCGCATCCAAAACTACACAAAGTGGAATACCCGACGTGGGTTTTGAACTCAAGACCCAACCCGTTCACAAGCACACCACGCTGCTAAACCAATAACGAAACCAATGGGCGAAGTGATAGGTTGAAAGCAAATATTAAGTGAATAATATTTATTTATTATTTTTTACCGAGTTTCCTTTAGTAGCGTGCTCCTCTGCCGCAAGTCTTAATGGGTAATAACCTCGACAGAGTATAAGATATATATCGCGAATAAATAATAATCGGGTAAACAAAGCTCCATCCAATTATCCTGTTATAATCAGCGGCAAAACATTCCCGATTCGACCTCGAAGATCTTACAAATAACGCAGTACGCACAATATCTTACAAATATTACACATCACATTCTATTTAAATAAAGTTTGTACGTTTGTAGGCTGTGACTTGAAAACATGTGGATAAAGGTAAAATATAAATTAACATGAAAACCAGAGTAAGTTACGCATACAAATTTACCGCAGTTCAATTTTTACCTACGTACGTTTCGAGCAACTTAGTATAATCGTCTGTACTGAATTCATTATTATCAATATTCTCCTACACTATAAAATCTGTGGATGTCAAACAAGAAGGGTTCGAATCCCGCCCCAAAATAAATATAGGTATGTTTCGATTGTGGTTGTTTTGGAAGCAAAAAATCTCTCATAGTTACTCGCAATTTTAGAATATAGTTTGGACTATGGGAAAATTTGATATATTTATAATTTCTCCGAGTAAAGCACACACAATCACTACTAGATGTAAATAACAGTGATAGCACGTGCACCCCGCAGACAACGGCTACTGATAAACTCGGGTTCATTGCAATAATTATAAATCCCTACATGTGGGTATTTTAGCTGACCACTCTGGTTGGTTCTAGGAATACATTAACTATGATTTAAATAACTATAAAATTCTGATATTAGTTAAACGGACATATATTTTAAGTAAGTATAGGTTAAAATAAATAATAAATAAAGTATTGATAAAATACTTTTTAATAATCAGATGTTTATATCCATTTGAGTCATAGCCGTTATTCTGCATATTCACTTTAGTTTCAAATTTAGATAAATAACATTAATCTAAAATGAATTTAAAAAAAAGTGTCTTCCAACTATTAGATGAATTACTTTCTCAGTCAAACACCTTCATAAGTTTACATATTATTCTAATGTAAATTATAGAAAAAAATTGAATATTAAGTTCCAATTTCACCACTAGTCGGGCACATCACGCCTCCGCACTGTAATCGGATCACCAAGAGAGTGTGGGTGATCATTTGATGTCCCTTTGATGGCATAAAAGTGTCTCTGAATATCTTAATATTAATGTGTAATTTTGTAACAGCATGTAGGTGTTGAGAAAAGGGCATTAAGGTTTTTAGAGTGCCTTCGGTTACACAAACGATAACTGACTTTGGATGACAGTTTATTTCTACGGGCTACTAAATTATTGAGTACTGATCATCTACGCTCTGTTGGCATCCGAATGCATTCTTTTCAGATGATTTTACATCAATATTTAGTATCATTTATAATTGACAGCCTCCGTAGCGCAGTTGGTTAGACACCGGCTATGAAACGCGACATCACGGTTCAAGATAAAAAAGATAAATGAATAGAAGTTATTTCTCCATAGCAAAACCTCATATTCCTTCACTGATAACATCGTATTTTCATTTGTTTAATCCCCATCTTCGATTCAACTACTCCGTATTCGTAATCCCTTTTATTTCCAAGTTGCATCCCAGAAAACCCCCATAATCGTAATCCTATCGCATAAAAATGATCGTGAAATTTCTCGCAGGTACAAAGCAAATATTTTCCGCAGCATACACGCTCGGGGAAAGCTAAAAATTGTCGGCAAACGAGCAAATCTACGCGACGAGGCGAGACGAGCCCGGGGCAGCGCTAGACGCCGCGGGAACTGCGCCGGGTGGTCAGGGAAAATATACTTCACGGTTTTATGAATTTAAGGCTTTATAAAGATTCCTATTTATAAAGATTTGCGCAACAGAGGCTGTCAAATGTAATTCTGACTCTGAGGCAAAACATAGTGATATATTCGAGAGAAGTGAAAAATCAAATTTAGTTTGAAGCTCTTGGTAGGCAAGTAAACGCAAATTCACATTACGTTTAAATCTTTATGTTTACTAAGATTTCGTCAGTCGTGTTGGGAATCAAACATGCGTCGATATCTAATAGTAGATCCTGATCAATTAGTGAAAGAAAACAACCAATTTTGAAACCGTTTACTATATATAATTGATATTTTTCTATTTTATTGCAATAAATGGCGAGACAAGCATGCTTTTTGCATAATGGTAAACGATTCGACCGATCATGGACAGTAGCAAAACTAAACAACACCATGAATTACATATTGCTTAGCGTTCTACAGTGCTCGCTATCCTGAGCCGTAAGATGTTAAGTCTCAATGTGTACAGTAGCTACTCTGGCCACAATGTCCATAAAAAAATATTTTGCATATCCTAGAGATTGAAAACATCTATAGCCAAGCAACACTAAGACGTAGGTGCATTGCGAAAATTGCATGAGTCAGCGCGGGGCGGCGGTGGATAGAACTCAGGAGTGCCTCCACACCTCTTACCTCTCGTCGCCTCTCCCATCGCTGACCCCGATGCCGCTAGTCCTATGTATCCATGTAAAATAACACCTTTAAATAGTCTGGTAGCCACCTTGGGGTAGTTGATCAGACGGCTGTGCAGTGTGAACAATGACGCTCTCACCCCAAATTCACATCAATTAAATCTTGTGTCGTGGATATTAAAAACTATGAGAGGTTTTTCGGTCTCACAAACACAAAGATTCCAAATATTTGTGGGCTGTATTTGTCTTAATGCAGAGCTCTTGCCTGCAGCGTGTCGTTTCACAGTCGGAATCTAACCAACTGCGCTACGGAAGCTGTCAAATTCATTCCTGATTTCTGATATCCATTACAGATGACTTTAACCTTAGTGGGGGTAAAAATATTATTTGAAGCTATGTAATATTATTTGTATAGAATTTGTGGGTTCTGCGTTCACTTATTAAATCCAAGATGACATGTAAGGAACTATAATTTAATATAGAAGCACGTAAACTTACATCATACGATATTCAAGTCTCAATTATACGCCTTCTTAGTTTCAGAAATGATGACAAAACTTTTTGAACCCGTAACACACAATCCTGAAAGATACTAATAAAGTTCTTGACGTTAATGCAATGAGTATCTAATAATTTCTCAATTTCGTTCATGATGCAAATATTATATTATTCTTTGGAATTTAATTTAGACCCAGGAGAAAAAGAGAAAGAAAATACACTTATTCAATTGAGAGTAATATTATTTCATACGTATTCAAGATAAAAATGGCATTGCAACCTTATTAGATAAAGTAATGTTACACTAGTATATTAAAAGAAGCAATTAAATTAGCGCGCATCTCGTTACAACTATCAACTGGGAATAAAGTGAAATAAAAAGAAAAAATATAAAACAGATAACAATATAAAACAAAAAACTTGAATAATATAAATAGACACCACCCCGAATGCTCCAATAAAATCATTTTTCATTTGTATCTGCTTCGCGTGTCAGTGGGGCTCTCTTGCGAGATTTAGCTTTGTTCCTGGAAGTGCTTCTGTCATCCTACACCAGTTAGCTCCGATATTAATGTGTGTTTTGTACATTATCAGTTTATATCTCAGTGTTATTGATGAATTTCTTTAATTATCAAGGTTCAGTGCGGATTAGACTTCCACCTTACTTTGAATGTAATCTTAAGAGAACTATTTGACTTTGTCTTATTATTATCAAAGCGTTGGACGGATCAGGTCCTCACCATACTGAACATGAACGTGGCTGAAGCGATTAAGTCGACAAGTTTTTTTTTTTAATCGGACCAAATGGCGCGTGTGCGAAGGATTATTTCGAAATAAGTCACGATTGCAGCTTTAGGGAATACAAAATGTTTCATCTGTTCATTCCATTTCCAACCAAAGTTATCTATATATTAATATGTGATGCAAAAACTTTGGACCCCTTTTTACGAAAATTGCGCGGACGCAGGAGCATAAAATTTGACACACTTATAGTTTATGTGTAGGAGAAGTGCAGAACGCTAATATTTTTCAATAATAATGCTTATAAAGTACATTTAATCAAAAAATAAAACATTACACACACTCCATGCATTTCACACACACATACATACACAAGTATTTGTAAACGCATACATATGCTGGTGTAAAATTGTTTCTTTTGTTTTTCATTTTGTTCTTCTGACATAGACATATAAAAGAAAGTTTTATTTGCCACATTTAATATAAAAAAGATTTTAATAATAATACATAAAAAGTACATTAAATCAATAAATAAAACATTACACAAACCAGCATGCATTTGACATACGCATACACAAGTATTTGTACACGTATACATACTCTTTGGTCAAACTGTTTCTTTGGTTTATTATAGACATAGTTGAATGTCAATCAGAAAAGTTTGTTTACTGCATGTTTACTGTGGTTTTATTGAATGTCAAACAGAAAAGTTTTATTTGACGAATACTACGTGAAATACTGAGCGCTTATACAAATTGTGTAACAGTAAGATACATTTAAATGTACACGGACTATCATTATATGCATAAAGAAAGTTCTGTAGCAATCTGCAATAACAACATTCAGGTACAAAAAAATATTATTTGCTATTGCTGGTTCAAAGCAATTATTGTAGTTTACGATTTCAGTAATTGCATATACTTCAGAATAAATAAATGATTTTGAGAGATGCGTACATGTAAATGTGCACGAATTATCAGAATAACAACATCATCATACAGGTAAAAACTTTTTCGAATTTGGTCGAATTTCGACCGCTGGGCGACCACTAATATTTATTAATACACAAAATTAACATAAAATGAAATAAGACCTTACGGAAATAAAAAGTAGGTTTTCGTGACAATGGATCATTTGTCATGTGTAAGTAATATACGAAACGAATTACAGTTTACAATAACAGTACTCGCAGTTTTACGAGGGTCACGCTATTCCTTATCGCTTTTCAATCGCGTGTTTCTCAAACAATACTTTACATAGTTATTATTAACCGACTTCTTACTATTTATATTTTATATTTGTAATATAATCGGTAATTTTCTCTAATAACAATTTATATTTCAATGATGATCTAGCCTCTCGAGTTTTTCTTGTTATCCGGTTCTTTATAAATAAATAAATAATTTGTTAGATAGGTAAAATCTTCATTATTGACTGTAGTAGATTTCAAAAATCTCCAAATATGACTAAATCGGATAAGTTTAGATTGAATATTAAAATATATATATTTGTTTCCGATACTTATAATCGACCTGCGAACACTATCTTAATGGTATAATAATTACCAGAAGCAAGATTCAATTGCAACATTGTATTGCATATTATTTCAACAGGCATTCATCATTGCGACAGAAAACGTGCTCATTGCCATAATTTAATAAATATTTAAAAAAAATGCATGGCCTATATGATGGTGTGCTATCAGTTTAGTTTATCACACCTCTCTCATCTCACGCCACATTCTTAGATTTGGACAGATTTTCAATTAAACTTTAATCGCAATTAAATATCTCAATTATTATTTTTTTGAATTTTCGAATAATGTGTAAACGGCATGTGATAATAAATACAGTGTCTTAACTCTTCAGTAATTGTCGCGTTGGGTTAAATGTAAGTCAATGACATGGATAATGTGACCTTCATTCCACTTATACCAATATTACAAAATACCCTCATAATTGGAAAATTAATACCACTCAGATCCTACAATTTGGCCAAGACTAAACCTACCAAGCTAACCCGTATTCCACACGATAACCATTAGTATTAGATACAGTCATCGGCACTTATCGGCCAATGTAATGAGACAATAGGTTATCGGTTGATCGCAGACGATTATCTCTCACAATTACACGTAATTATTGAGATCAATGTCAGGAAAGAAGTCGATCAGAAAATCATTTTGCATCATACGTAAAAACAACGTAGGGTTAACCCTTCATGCCTATCGGGTATTAGAGATATCCAAAACAAAAGCAAAAATATAAAGAAGAACTGAGTTCCGTACAATAGACATCAGGTGTTGTGATCTGAACTAGTGCCAAGGTTCTCATAATATAATAGTCAATATATGCCTAGTTCTGAGCACGGCACTTCACAACCGAGAATTGGATAAAGAAAACTTAAGGAGGAGATCAAAAAACACCACGCTAGTCGATAACGGTTAACGGACTTAACACTTTCTCAACTTATAGCTCGAAAATTGTAGGACAATGTTGTTAATTAATTTTAGGGAAATATGTATCTGTATCGGCCCATAATAACAGTCTCTCTGCAGGGCACGAACCTCCACTACAAATCAATTTCTTTAATAATATTGAACCCTTTTTTCCAGATGAATGATTTCGAAGACTATGCATAATTTTGTAGCTAAAATGAGACTTTTCCCAGCGAAATCTTTTCAAACCGTTAGATGGTAAAATCCCTGAGAACGATCTAAAATCCTTATTGATGGCTTTATAATTTGACACTAGTCTAGCTCATACTTGAAGCTTCAAATCTTTGATAGGTTTCAGACAAATTACATCTTTGCATTTCGTAGTTCACCGAAGAATACCTAAACTAATCCGGAGGGTTTGTTACAGTTGAAAATAATATACCGATATTACAAGTTATTTTAATTCGGATAAAAGATACGATTGAATAATAATTAATTGTTAATAAACAATTAATCGAAAAGTCATAAAACATAACTAATAATTATTAATAACCTATTTAGTTATCGCAGAACATGTGAACCAAATGCAATAACGTTAGAGACAGATGATGCTACTGCAAATATTATGTAAGTGTGATAGATATTATCATAATACCCTGAGGCCCTATTTATTTTTCCTCATGCCATCCTTAGTCCGCTATTTTTCTTTCTTATTTTGGACTGACAACTCACTTACGATCCAAGTATCTGTTCCAGCTGATATACGTCTTACTGCATGGCAGGGGCCTCCTTAACATTCACGAGTACGATTGAGAGAGGTTAGACCATATGTATATTATTATGTAGTTCAGGTTTGCGTCCACCGATTCAAGTATAGCGGTATTTTCACCGCCACGGTAATTGTATACCATTAGATGGCCTGTTTGCTTCTTGCCAGACCAAAAAAATATTGTACTTAAGTCAATAAATACATGTCCCCCAAAATTTAAACATTGGCATCCACTAGCAAATCTAAATAATCTCCGACATAATTCTCTGATATTCCACTACAAGCGTCCTTATCCTGTCGACAAGAAGTTCCTCTAAGAACCGACAAACACCGCCATAAATCTACCGCATCTCTGTGACGGGGTGGCTGGGGGAACAAGGGGGAGGGGGTTGTTATTTATACGTTATTATTGTGGCGAACATGTTTGAGAATATGTAGAGTTGTGTCAATATGGATTTGCCTATCTATTATGATTTCTTTTTATTGAGTGAATATTTTGCGATATATGTAGAAGTGAAAAATACTTGGATCTGAATTGTATTGGTAGTTCATATTTTGCTGTCCTTTTTATATTGCTTTATTGTATTTGAGTATTCTTATTTTGCTTATTGTATTTATCAGATATTCCCTTATACCATTTACGTTAGTTGCAATTTAGCTTGGCAGGTGATTTTATGGTTATCAAACCTTTAAAAATTTACATAATATCCTCTGTAGCGTAGCTGGTTAAGAATTAAGATTTTGCTTACGGAATCGAAATACCTATTTACAAAGTTTGACCTACTTAGAAAACAATTTCAGGAATAGTTATTACGTACACTATCACCAAATCCATACTAAATATTATATCAAAAATATTATATTTTGGTCAAAATAAAAATGTTCAATTAATCTATAATATAATTGCGTATAAGCGCATATGTATTTCATAAATATAACAAAGATTTCAATTTTAAAAACCGTGTTTTAATTAAGAATTAGTAAAAACAATTCGGAAAACATTTAAAGGTACAAACTGAACACTAGAAACAAGACTAGAGCCAAATGAAGGTAATAGTAACAACAGTTTTGTTACGAGAAACTGGTAAAAAACACAGTACCTAGTATAAATTATATGATTTTATAAAGTTTAAGAAGTTGATATTACTATTTTGATATATTTATCATGGAATATCTATTACTTATTTAATTCCTATGGGTTGAATGGAGCTATCAAAAATTATCAACGCGAAATGCATCCGTAGATTTATTTTTATAAAAACCTTTTCTTATCTTTGGATTTCAGCTTTTACTTATTAGATATCCCATCCTTGGATCATTCATTAGTTATTATTATTCAAGAAATATCTGGCTTATACTAAAATGGGGGTTGTTTAAAAAATATCGAAAAAGTAACTGACCTTTTGCAATTCCCTTTCAATCTGTGTAGCTCGTTGCACGATAGGTCCTCTCACAGCATATTGAATGTTCAGCAAATTCTGGTTGATGGTCTCCGAGGTTAAACTCTTTTCTAGCTTCATCTTATTATATCACGTGTGTAATGTATTGTGAGTTGTCGACGCGAGCGCAGTGAGGTGCAGGAATGCGTCGGCGCACGAGCATTCGCTTCATTTATGCTTAACCAATACCCCACATAAACAACGGAATTAAGGCGACGAACTATAAAAGCAAAATGTATTTTGATTTAATCTCATTTATTGATATAATATATTATAACTCATTGTTTTAGTTTTATAGTTTAACCATGGACCTTTTAGTGTGTATAACGTATTGTAAATGATGTATTGCACACTGAACTAAATTATAATATCAGTTTAATCATAATTTTGTTGTTTATGTATATTATGTCGTTAAAACATTATATATATTGCAGCTTGATAATATTCAAGCTGCAATATATCCCATGGTTGAGCGTGCAACGTCTCTAATACTAAGAATGAAAGTGGTTCAAACCCTATCCGAACATCCTGGTCGTGGCAAAGAAAAAGCCTTATTTTCTACTCGTTACTTCAACCTATGATAATACATCTCGACTTTACACCAGTGAAGCTATTACTAATAAAAAATGATGTGTGTAATGTGTATATTGCCTAAATCGTATCGACTACCGCCTATTCATACTGAAGATAACACCGACTGTCGTACAATGTAATGATTTATCAACAGGTCGCGAACAAATCCTATTTCGTGCTAAACGAGGGTTTTCTTGCAATTATGTCATGCAGACCTATAAATAGGTCGCGTTTCGTTGTAGGGTGGGTACAAATCCTAGAATTATGAAAATGTAACTTTCATTGTAGAATCCCAACATTGGATTCGTTGTAACATATTTTGCCCATAAGTGCAGCCGCGTATATTCATCAAATCTATCCACGACGTCAGTATCTATTTTCCGAAACAATATTTTCGCCAGCCCAAGCTATCCGATATTACTAAAACTTCCATATTCTGAATTAAACCTAGGTTTATGGCACCTTGCGGCTCAGGTGGTGGAGTAATAAAGAATCAGTCCTATAGACAGGGGCAGACCAATAGTATTCGGCCGGATAATGGTTACTACACGTAGAGGAAAACCAGAGAGTAATCCACACGAATGTATAGCGAGTATTGGTTGTGGAGCAAGCCCATATAATTGAGGCGACCGGAGAGAATTAATTCCTTATCTGTGGATATTGTATTTGGATAGCAATACAACTACATTCAGGTGCAAAGTAGTCACCTTATCGAGCCAATAAACAAAGCCCTTATACAATTTAAGTCATCTTTTAACAGCTTAATGATTGTTGTGCCTAAATAATGGTTCCTAAACTATGCCGTCGGCCCGGCCGAAGACTAAGCCGCAGACTAGTTTGGCGGCAATATTGCAGGTGTTTGAGATGCCGTTACCAAAAAACGAGTTGCTAGCATGGCTATCGAGATATGCCTGCATCTTCTCCTAAATTGTGTTTTTTTTTCTAATTAAAATTATTATCACGGTCACCGGCGATGTTGATGGCTTCTTTGTCCATCGTAAATAATTAGAAATACAAGGAGTATATTTACTAGTATTCTACACAGCTTTCACAACTGAGATAGTGCTCTGCAGCATTGTGCCAGGTTTCGTGTCAAATACCACTGTGATGGTGTTATGTGCTAGTATGGTGTTTCTAAAGCCAAAGTCTCTTTATTTTCTTATACCCACGAAGGAAGGTCCACCTAAGAGTGGGGTTAGAACTATGTATGTATGTGACTGTTGGGTTTAGTTATCTATTTATTTATTTAATAACTAAACTGAATCTGGTATAATGGTTTCTTAGATTTACGCGAATGTTAGACATTGAAATAAAACTATTATTTACGGATAAAATATTGAAATTAAACTCATCCAAATTTCCATAGGGAAGATGGCTTGAAGCTTGCACAAGCATGGGATCCAATTCTACACTTAATTAAATCGGAACCCAAAAGACCAACTGTTAGACCTCAAGACACAGTGAGCTCCTTCTGCGTGGATCGGAACGCAAAAACAGATTGGTTATTTGAATTAACTTTTTAATTTAATAATTCAAAATTAAGGGTAGTTAAATTGTAACTTCTCTAGTGAAAACCGCTTTCCGAACCGGGTGGTAGATAAAAAAAAATTACTGAATCTAAACGATGTTGAACATTTTAATGGATTCAATAAATTATTTTCATTTCATTTCATTTCATTTCATTTCATTTTCATTTCATTTCAACAGTCACTGAGCGGATGACCACGAAAGCTGTAAAGTAATCGAAACGTCGGGAATTCAAAAAATGTAAAAATTAAACCAAATCCGCGATAAAATCCCTAAATAATAGTTTTATTTCAATCTGAATCTGGTATTTACAACGAATTATGAATTTACTGAATTATTTACCTGTAAGTGGCAAACTATGCCCTGCTGACTACACAATAAATGAGAGGAGTCAACATCACTTACAAATACATAAATAGAAATCAATAACCAATAACTGGAGTTGCGGCAGAATTATAGCTCCACTCGCTCGGAACAAACACCAACTAATGATATAATCGCGTAGATTTATTATATTAGGCTATTTGTACCATCGCAATTAGATTCTTAAGTTGTTTCGAATTATTGAATATAATAATAATTTTCTTTTTCTCTACTTATATTCAAAATTTCAAACACATTAAGTTAACAATAACTATCAATTTTTTTATACAATTTCCAATTAGTAATACTTTCTGCGTTTTAATCGACTTTTTATGCATTCTCATTGTTTCAAGGCTTTCATAATCTGCCCGAGCAATTACTTAAATGGCATACTGGTGGTAGGTCTCTCATATGTGAGAGGCCATCTGGGTAGGTACCACCGCAATGTCTATTTCTCCCGTGAAACAACACTGCTTAAATGCACTGTTGTGTTTCGGATTGAAGGACATTGTAGCCAGAGCAACTACTGGACATATTGAGACTTAACATCTTATGTCTCAGGATGGCGAGCGCAGTGGAATATTGCTACTGTTCATGAGCGGTCGTATCGCTTACCATCAGGCGAACGGCTTGCTTGTCTCGCCATTCAAAGCAATAAAAAAAAAATACATAAGTTTGAAAAATATATTTAAGAATATATTAATAAGTTGTAGGTACCCCGTACCTTTATTTTCAATCGGTTGCATTTTTATCAAATTATATTACCCTAAAACTATTTTGTTTTTATGTATTAAAACATGTGTCTTGCCCTTAACATGCATTAGGTCTACTTTGGTGCATACCCTCACTATGATTTTCTAAGATTCCCCTCTCCCTAAGCGATAACCTATTGACACAAGTGTTTGATAACTTAATTATTGCTAAAACAACTTGCAAACTGCGCCAATTGTTATGTTTTGACGTGAGCATATGCTGCGGATGAAGTGTACAGGGCCAGATAGATCATTATAGTTTAATAATAATTAAACTTAATAAAATTAACAAAAAAAATTATTGAAGCCTGTGTTATTAATATTTAGCCATAAATACTAAGTTTTATTTAATAGAACCAACAAACAATTTGAACGTTTAAGTCAAGTGAGTAAATCGTCGAAGTTTTTGACATTAAACTTTATGTTTACAAAATTTAAAATACCGTTTATACTCGTATTTGGAAATCATTTGTATAGCTTTTTGATTGATTTAAAACCTCCCTAATGTGATTTTCATTATTGGAGCTGAGTAATAATTACAAAATTTCGGTTTGTTAACATTACAGACTTTCCAGCTCCTCTTATTCGTTTTGAGATATTTAACAACATCCGTGGCGCAGTTAGTTAGACAACAGCTGTGATACTAGAGGCTGCGAGTTCGATCCCCGCACCGCGACAAGTATTTGTGAGGTCCACAAGTATAAGTCTCGAGATTTGAAAATTGTCTCGTAGTTTCTTATGTCCATTGTCCACGACACATGACTTAATATAAATGTGGGGTCAGGACTATGTATTTGAATGTTGGGTATTAGAGACTTTCCCACTCTCACACCCACCACTGCAACTCCTGTTAGCCAGAATCAACAGTGGCACATAAAGAATTGACACCGAGCTCCGGAGCTCGGCGAGTCTCTCAGAGACAGTAGCTTGTCTTTAACCCGCATTGAAATTAATTAAGAAAGGAAAAAAAAATTAATCAAGAAGAAAGGGGTGTTATTTATTTTCTGGATAAATAACGATTAAAATACGTATGCCCTGTAACAGATCCGCTGAACTTCAATGCTCTGTCCATTCTTGGTGTGCTATTGATCCAGGGTTTTAGGAGTTGCCGTAATTCTCACGCCAGTTTCCCAGTAATCTCACAATACCTTAGTAATCGTGCAATAATATCGTAATATGTGTAGTAATTGATAACGCGGTGGCAGATTAGCACAAGGCAAGGTGATCGACATAGACAGCAGATATAATTACCGAGGGAGATCCCTGCCTTGTTTACACTCTTATCAGTTGTTCGTCAAGAGGCATATATTTATTTACTTGTACGAGTCTGGGGGTTTTTTGTTTTGTTATTTGTGTTACAAATTAAGTAAAGTACCTATCGTTCTTGCCTTATTGATTTCGTTTTGGACGTAAGCTGTGAAAGGGGAAGTATTGGTTTTAAATTCTGAGATTACATATTATACTACTTTCTTTCGGTTCCACAATTGAATGTATACAGAATTGAATAGTTTCGGTACACAGATAATATTTTTAATTTTGTAAATCGTCTGCGATATGCCTTCGCCCAAAAGCGCTGTTGCCTGTTGTGCAAAGTAATAAGAATAATTTTTCTGTCTTCAGATTACATTTTATGAGGCATGTTATTAGGTATTTGATTACGAGTATAATTATTATTAATGTTCGTTCGATATATCAAGATAACATCCTATTTAATTTTATTAATAATAAATAATGAGAGCATAAAAATGCGTTAAACAAAAAATAAAGATTTTTCATTTTCATTTTTCAAATATTTTTTACTATGATTTGTAGTTCCTAATTTCTACACGCGTCAATTTATGGTAGATACGCTGTAAGTCTTTTTTTTTCTGATAGCGACTACCGTACACTGTGGTCATAGACTCAGTCATAGACCTACGTAAGTGTGTCACCTTTCGGTTTCACCCAGGGTGTATGATGTATCACTGGTACAGCCAGGCTGGTATACATCGCCGTGAGATGAACATGAGTTTTACTGGTGGTAGATAGGTCTTCTCATATGTGAGAGATCGCATGACTAGGTAACCGCAATGTATATTTCTCCCATGAAACAGTAGTGTAAATGCACTGTTGTGTTTCGGTTTGAAGGACATTATAGCCAGACTAACTAACTACTGAAAATATTGAGACTTAACATCCTATGTCTCAGGATGGCGAGCGCAGTGGAATGCCAAGCATTGCTTGGTAATTCATAGTGATGTTTGGTTTTGCTACTGTCCATGAGTAGTCGAATCGCTTACCATGCGAATGGTATGATCGTCGCGCCATTCATTGGAATAAAAGACGGTTGATTCTCTATCTGGACTACACCGCGCCAACCATCAGGCGCACTGTAGCTATTTCGTGCCAGCATAAGCATTGGAATGGAAATAAACTTAGAGAACAATCATAATCATCAACCTAGTGGTTCACTGCTGGATATAGACTTTCTCCAAATTGTGCCATTTTAAATAAATAGGTCCCACTAAAATCACCTCTGTCGACCCATTATTGGAAATTCACAAGTGAAAACTATAGGCTTTCCTATTATTAATATTTCGCGTTCAAAAAATAATTTTATATGCAACATTTCCAGATTCTTCCGTACAAATGAAATCACAAATATACGCTAATTGAAAGATAAAACCGAAAGGGTCTTTTGTCCTATAACTTGTTATTGTATAAATTATTACAACTTCGACAAGCGCCATCTTATGGTAGTTAACTAAACTCATAGACCAAGAAACCTACTTGGCAATGGCATTTTAACAGACCCACTATCATTGTAAATTTATTACTTACCAATAGAGGGCACTGTAAAAACTCAAAAAATTCTCAACCACAAAAAAGTATTGTATTGATCAAACGATTACGTAACAATAGATTATTTACTCAATAAAGTTTATGGAATAAAATAAATACGATATTATTGTTGAATTAATTTATTCAATATAACAATAATAACAAGTTGTAGTATAACAAAAAAGCTTCGCATCAATTCCGTTGGAACATCAACGCAAACATTCGATCGCTTCACAAAAAATATACAAAACAAATAAAAAATAAACATTTTATGTTCTTAAATGAGTAATGGGGGTTATAGCGATACATACATTATAAATAAAATTAATTTCAAACCACAATAATATCACCAAGACAATACTTTAAATTAATTGAAGCTGCGTAACTTTACTCTCCAAGATTAGCAACAATTTTAACATTCGAAACTTTGACAATAAAAACGAAATTACATTACTAAATTAATGGCGTGAAATAAGGTTCTACAAATAAATGTTGAACATTAAAATCAACACCATTTTTATGTGAATTAGTAACGTTCTTAATGCATTAATTGCATGACGATAGTTTGGTAAAACGAGCTTTAAAAAAACATATTATGCTACAAATTTTCGTGAAAACCGAGCCATCAGCGTCAGGATACCGTTGATTCCTCGGCAAATTATTTTTTAACATAATGTCATTTTACAAAGTGTCGTGAAATTTGTTGCAGTTGCTTTGCTTGCACTTGCCATTCTCGAAGTAGTTTCGTAACATAAATTCGGCTTAACAAATGCGTATTTAATATCAAATTTAAAGATTTTTGTGTCTTTTATTGTCTAGTATACATAATTTCTACATTGAACACAATAGAAAATGCAGGTTTTATAGCAAATACATTGTTTTTTTAATGCACAAGTTAGATGAAGACCTTTAAATATGTTTGAACAGGAGTTATAGACTGACTACTTAATGCAAGGCCCTTCTAAACGAGAAAAGGGAAGGGATATTTATGTCACTAGCTTACATTTTTTATACGAGTATATATTTACATAGGATCAAATATAGTACTCATTTTTCTAAGGAACATTAAAATAAGTAGTAAATATTTATTAAATACAATAGAACGCGTGCAATACAAAAACTTCGGTTCTTTCGAGCCCTGCCATTTTCTCTTCATCTTTAGTCTTCCTTTCTCTTCAAATTTTGAAACACATCACGCATGAAGTTGTAAGTCTACAAATCCACAGTATACACAACCGCTGTGGTACATCTAACTTACTTTATGTCTTTTGGCTTTAAAACTGAGTATGAAATCCTGCACTCAATTCAAAACGTTTGTTCAAACGTTCGACAGTTAGACGTCGAACGTCCAACCCAGACGAGCAGCGACTAGTGTTTACATACAATCAATATACATACTTAAAATAAATGTGACACGGAAACTTGTAAAAAACTCTAATAAGAAATAAATTTAAAATAATTATGTTTTTCTAAATTATATTATATACAGATTATCGGCCGATGCCAATAATCAATCGAAAAAATTAGATTGAAGTCAATCTGGATTGTTTTCTACTTTTCGATTGGTCTCTTGTCATGTTGCCATAGTTTTTTCACTACTGAGATTGATTATTGGCAATATAGTATCAGTAAAAAGATTGAGCTGTCAATCTCAAACGGCAAATTTTGGATTGGGATTGTTTATTGGCAGCGGCTGTAAATTTATAAAAATTAAGGGTCGATTTTTGATCTTCATAGTTCAGCTAGAATCACATCACATCTATACAATGTGTATGCTTGCAAGAATTGTAACTGATGTATCCATAATAACTACTTTAAATATATAACAAGAAAATCGAAGCTGATAGTAGTGATGCAGGTTTTATCTATAAATTAAATAATAACCTGATTGAATGCTGGGTATCTCAAGACTGCTACCGAAAACGAAGCCGGGTGGTAGTTTTAGTGACTACAAACACAATGCAACTAAAAATTGCGCAAAGAAACGCGACAATTATATTTATGATTTTTTAAATATCGTCATTTTTGGGTGGTAAATCCATAGTTTTTGCTAAAATAATAATTTTATCTTTTTTATACCTTAGATTATTTATAATTAAAAGGATATAACACTATTATTTTAGGAAAAAATGTATTTACCACCCAAATATGGTCATAGGAAAAAAATAACGAAAAAAAAAATTGTCGCTTTTTTTTTGCAACCTTTTCTGTTGCATTGTGTCTGAAGTCGCTTAAACTACCACCCGGCTTCGTTTTCGGTAGCAGTCTTGATATACCCTGTATAAGAACAACTAGACGATTCATCACATTATAAAATCGGCCCTAACTCAGTTAAGTAGCTATTTCAAAGCTGACAATAAATATATTTAAATATCGTTAAAAAATTGAATTAAGTAGGTAAAACTGACGAGTGGCAAAATTAATTCAATGTAACCAAATATAAAAAACCCTAAATATTTTTACACCTGACGATATGGTAACATTATTTAAATATTTCAACTATTTACTGTCTTCAATATTTAATTTACTAAAAAAATACCTGCAATAAGTAAAAATATCCGTGGCCCTTAAACAAATATAATACAAAATTAAACAATAGGGAAAATAAGCGGTGATGCATTGTTAGTAAGCCGTGGCTCTATCACAAACCTTATTGTTCAAAATGATCAGTAAACAAAACTACTGTATAGAGACATATCGCATATTAACTAGTTGATCTTAGGAACGTTTGCACCCTCACATTAAAATACTAAAAGTACTGTAAAGCATAAAAAAGTATAGTTAGGGACACACTGCTTTGGTCAGCCATAAATCGCAGATTGTAATCACATGATTTTACATTTATAGACCCGAATTATCTTATGATGGTTCAAGAAACCATTGTTAGGAAATTTTATTTGTAAGTTTCCTATAAGATTTCCAAAAGTATACAAAGTTTATTTCCAATCGTTATAGAGACCCATGACCAGCATTAGGACGTGTTTAGGCGAATACAACAAAGCATTTATAAATACTTTTAGTGCGATGTGGATACGTCTCCATACAAATGTGATTAAATGACAATGTGATAGATTATATTATAAATAATATCAACACGTATTGCTTGGGGTCTCGTGTTGTTTGGTGTGTAGTCTCATATCTGTGTTGTCTTATGTCGTTTAGTGAATGTACTGTCGTCTTGTGTTGTGTAATTTTATGTTGTATTGTGTCGTGTCGTGTTGTGTTGTGTATGTCGTGTCGTGTTGTGTTGTGTATGTCGTGTCGTGTTGTATATGTCGTTTTGTGTATTTTTGTGTACTATCGTGTTCAACCCGAGAACTCAGCGGTGAATTTCTTGTGGAAGGCTTGGAAGATGTCGAGCATCTCTTGTAGCAGCTCGGGTTGCGGCAGGATGGTTGTGCGGAAATGGTAGGTGCCGGGTCGCTGGCCGAAACCGCTGCCGGGGACTATGCAGATGCCTGAAACATTTAACATTTACCATGATAAATCAAATTGTTGCTGGTAGGAGCCACCATCGTACATATAAAATTGTGGTTAAGGACCCAACATAATGACTCACGAATGTATGTCGCATTCTGGATCCATCCTGTGTATACAGGGTATATCAAGACAGCTACCGAAAACGAAGCCGGGTGGTAGTTTAAGCGACTTCAGACACAATGCAATAGAAAAAATTGCAAAAAAGAGCGACAATTTTTTTTTGTTATTTTTTTCCTATGACCATATTTGGGTGGTAAATGTATTTTTTTCCTAAAATAATAGTGTATACCCTTTTATTTATAAACAATCTAAGGTATTAAAGTGTTTAAATAATTATTTTAGCAAAAACTATGGATTTACCACCCAAAAATGACGATATTTAAAAAATCATAAAAAATAATTGTCGCGTTTCTTTGCGAAAATTTTAGTTGCAATGTGTTTGTAGTCACTTAAACTACCACCCGGCTTCGTTTTCGGTAGCAGTCTTGAGATACCCGGTATAGGGATATTATCCAAGATGGAAGATTTCACACCAGGTGATAGCCTCCATATGGCCTTCGCTGCGTTTGGCGCAGGCGCAACTTATTCACTTTATTGTGTCCATAAATATAACACACAAATATATAAGTGATTGGGAGGTTTGTTGGTAACGAACTTTTTACTATTGCGAGTCATGTGTATTGATAGCTGTCAATCACCACGGACTATAATGGTGAAGGAAGACATCATAAGAAAACCTAAATACCATAGCGATTTGTATAAAAATCTAAGGCATGTAATTTCCGCCAGCCTGCACTAGGCCAGCGTAGTGGATTATAAAGCCTAACCTCTCTCAATCATACTCTCTATTGTAGAGGAGTCTCTTGCCCTACAATAGGATGTATATGGGCTGATACGAATAGATAGTACAGTTGTGATACTGACCGGTTTCTTCAAGCAGTCTGAATGCGTAGAACGCGTCAGGTGTTTTTCCGTCCGCCTTGGCAGCCTCGATCGCCTTGGGAGGCAACTCGAATCGCGGGAACGCGTACATGGCACCCTGAAATACACAAATATGTTTCAATTAGAATATTTATTAACTTATGATTATAGAATTTATTATTGTTTAGAATTTGCTGGATAGAAAACAGTGGCCGCCATTTTGAACTTTTTGTTCATTGATCAGATTTATGTCAAATTATTATTTAACATACAGCGACCAGTAGGCAATGACTAATATATAAAAAATTTGATCTGTGAATAGATTGTTATTATTATTACAATGCTGGGCAAAGGCCTTCTTCCGCTTGTCGTGGTTGTGTAAATAAAAACCGACTTCAAAACAAAAAACCGCTAAAAACCAAAAAATAACTAAATAATAAGTACCACTGCAAAGCAAAAAAATAATATTTGTTTCATGGAACTTGCGCTTGTTGATTAATTTGCTTAATGACTTGACTAGCCAACAAATCAAAATATATGCATAACATATCGAAGGCGGGCCGCCAAGTACCAAACATGTAGGACCTATGCCTTATATTAATTTAAATATCTATATGTTTGGTACTGGGCGACCCGCCTTCAATATGTTATGCATATATTTTGATTTGTTGGCTAGTCAAGTCATTAAGCAAATTAATCAACAAGCGCAAGTTCCATGAAACAAATATTATTTTTTTGCTTTGCAGTGGTACTTATTATTTAGTTATTTTTTGGTTTTTAGCGGTTTTTTGTTTTGAAGTCGGTTTTTATTTTTTTATTAAAATTTTTGGTTATTTTTATCTTTTTAGTGTTGATAGGAATCAAAATGAAGAAGATTTGGTCCCCACAAGGAATATGTTCTTTCCGATGTTAATGAAATCGCTAAAATCGGCTAAAAGCTGCCAAAGATATTGGAGTATTCATATGTTTATTATTTTTTCTACCCCTCCCCCCCCTCCCTTTGCCCCTACCCCCTTTTCCCACCACCACTGTAGCTTAGCTTTTATACTGAACCCAATGCAAAAACAACCATTGGAATCCTACTAAAGTTTGAAGAGTTCTACACTCCAGGTCCGAAAATGATCATCAGATCTCCATGTTGTGTTCCTGAGATCAACCTGTCAATACATTCTTTCCAATGAAAAAGAAATCACTAAAATCGGTTAAATCCTGCCGAAGATATTAGAATTTACGTGTATTTTAATTTTATCACCTACCCCCCCTCACCCCCACCCCTTTTTCCTCTCTCACTGTAAATTAACTTTTATAATGAACCTAATGCAAAAAGAACCATTGGAATCCTACTTAATTTTAAGGAGTTCCCCTCTCCAGGTCCGAAGATATTGCTCAGATTTTCACCATATTTTTATGGGACCAAATGACAAGCATCAGCTTTCAATCAAAGAAAGAATGGTCGAAATCGGTTCACACAGTACAGAGAAACGAGGTAACAAACATAAAAAAAAAAAAAAAAACAAAAGCAACATACAGTCGAATTGAGAACCTCCTCCTTTTTTTGAAGTCGGTTAAAAACATAACAACCCACAGTCACATACACAGTTCTGATCCCACACTAATATCGAGTCTTGTGTTGTGGGTATCAGGAACTACGTTAGACTTTTAGGCCGCACAAACATTTCTCTCGCTGCGGCGATCGAACTTGCGGCCTCTCCTTTTACAGGCGGATATATAGGCTATAGTTAATACATTAGACTATAGTTAATTTTGACAGCCTCAGTGGCGCTGACGGTTAGACACCGCCTGTGAAACGAGAGGCCGCGGGTTCGATCCCCGCACCGAGAGAAATGTTTGTGCGGCCCACAAATATTTTTTTCGGGTCTGGGTGTTTGTGAGACCGAAAAGTCTCTCGTAGTTCCTGATACCCACGACACAAGACTCGATCTTAGTGTGGGGTCAGGACTATGTATGTGACTGTTGGGTGTTATTTATTTTTATTTATTTATACTAATAGTATATACTGGCTTTATATATAATATAAAACTAATATTGACCTGCACTACATTGCACTTGAATCCATCCATGGTGTTGAACGTGTCGGCGATCATCTTGGCTCGCTTGTTGAGCGACTCCAGTACGGCGGTCTTCTCGCCGATGTACTTGTTGTATGACGGCTCGCCTTTTTGTGGCGGCCGCGCCTAACCACACAAAATATACATTTATACCATACTTTAATATAATACTAACTTACGCTACTTTCACACGGCAACATACCGTTTTTTGCAGGAACAGTTTTTTGCAGGATCCCGTTTAGTAGTGTATGTGCTGGAATACTAGCATTCACACGATTATTCTGTTTACAGTATCCAGCAAAAAAAACGATCCGTCCGAATTTTACATTCGGTTTTGCCACTACAAACTGAATGACAATGTCCAGTAAAATGCAGAATCCAGTTTAATTACACGTATAGTTTAATGGGAGTGTTCAAACCAGCTTCCTGCATACTGTTTTTTGCTGGATCGGGTGCCATATACCGCTTGTTGCTCTACCGCAAAAAACGGGATGAAATTGCTGTGTATGAACACAGCAATGATTTTTGCAGGATTCAGTAAAAAAACCGTTCCCGCAGAACTGGATGCCGTGGGAAAGTAGCCTTAGTTGTTACATTTTTAACACCGCCCTTTCAAGCCTCACGTGATCAATGGAATATTATACAATTAACAATTATTAAATTTTTAAAAGTTGAGAAAATCAGTTGATTAATATTAGTAAATTATGAAGGTGGCTTATACAGATTTAGTTATTTTTATCACTTAATTCAATAGTAGTTAATTAAATAATTTTTGATAGGTATAATCATATGAATGACAAAGGTTGCCTATATAGGCAACCTTTGTCGTTGAGAGGTTATTCTAACTAAAAATTAGCTGCGAGATTAAATTTTATGTGAGATGAAAATTAAACGTAATACTGATCGGGTATTTCCACTTTAATTAGGTTCCATGTATTTAAAAAAGGAAATTGAGTGGACTGTATAAATGGCTGATCTAGATATTCTCATTTTTCGGAGACTCGCCGAGCTTCAATACTCAGTGTCATTACATTGCGTGCCACTGTTGATTCTGGCACACAGAAGTTGCCAGTGTTCACAGAAGTTACAGTGGTGGGTTTGAGGGCGGAACAGTCTCCAAAAAAATCTCATTTTACCATTTTCCGCTACACTTAAAAGTTTGGTTTAAGGCTTCAAAAATAGCAAGGTACTGTTTTTAATTTGAAATAGCAATAATGTTTATAACTCACGACACAATCCACAGCAGTCTGTCCCAGTGTAGACGGGCACAGCATGGCACTGATGGCCTTGTACAGGTTGGCCTGCACATCCGCGTCCATGTTCAGCAGCTCCATCCAGCCGCCGCGCAGGCCACACTCGCCCATGTAGCCCTTACTCACCGACATGAAGGACGCTAACTCGATGCCGGCGTATGGAGCGCCCATCTCACGTAGCACCTGGGGTTGGATTATTGTAATTATATAAGAATAGTTTCAAGTGCGTGGCGGCCTGTTGGCAAACGGACTAGACGCGGCTGCCAACATGTTCACGGTGGTCGCGGATTCAAATCCCAGGACACACCTCTGACTTTTCGGAATCATGTGTGTATTGACAGTCAATCACCACGCACTATAACGGTGAAGGAAAACATCGTGAGGAAACCTGCATACCATAGCGATTTACAAGAATTTCTATGGTATGTATGTTCGACAACCCACACTAGGCCAGCGTGGTGGACTAGCGTGGTGGTTACGACCATAAGTCAATAACGACCATAAGTAGATACATTCCTATCGTCATAAAATTCGATCGTCCAAAGATTCGAACTGCGTTTCAAATTTTCAGAGTTGGGCCCCTTATTATCAGACATGCCTGTAGCCAATAACGCCCCTCGAAACTTTAATAGTTTTAATTTTATTTATTGCAATGAATGGTGAGACAAGCATGCATTCGCCTGATGGTAAGCGAAAAGACAGCTCTTGCACAGTAGCAAAACTAAACACCAAGAATTACAAAGCAATGCTTGGCATTTCACAGCGCTCACCATCATGAGACAAAAGATGTGAAGTCTCAATATGTCCAGTAGTTACTCTGACTACAATGTCCTTCTAACTGAAACACAACAGTGCATTTACACTTCTGTGCAGCAGTACCTCCATTTTCTGGACAATTAGGTCCGTTCAACGAATCGGTCTACTACCACGTGGCTTTAGCCCTCCATTTTGGATTTCCGAGTAGGATGGTCTTAACAGATCACTGATATATAGAACAAGGTATATATCTTAATATATATAATTCACGTGTCACGTTGTTTGTCCGCGATGGACTCCTAAACCACTCAACTGATTATAATGAAATTTTGTAGATATGTGTTATTTGTTCCAACTTAAAGGTGGGATAATTTTTATCTCGATTGAATTGACGAAAGTATAAAAAAAAGGAATAAACATTTTGCCATACAAAATGTTCATGGGTTTGTAACTGTCAAAGATTTAATGTTCATAGCGTCGATACGGTAAACTCTTCCCTAAAATTAAATAACGTATTTAAATAAAGGTTTCGAATCGACAACACATAGCCACAATATTCGATTTATGGCGTATTTTAGATTTTAAAGATGTAAATTAATGACAGTAATGAAAAGTGGTTGACATTTAAATTGATTGTCAAATATTTATGCATACGTTCAGGAATTTATTGTAAACTAAAGAGTATATTATGATGCTACATAAATATAGGACAATTAAATAAATAATATTCACATGTATTAAGTTTTACTTCTTTTCAAGATAGAATTTCACTTGAAAATGAAAAATCTTTAATAAAATAACACATAAAAATAAAAACTGAACTGAACTGAATAAAATAAAAATTTTATATAATTATGGAGAATATTGCAGGGATTCTCAAATTAGGCGTTGCCTGTGTCTTGAAAAACCAGTTAAATATAATTGTTTCTACGTTAATTGTGTGTGTGTGAGTGCATTTCTACGAAAATTAATATTTCATCTCTTTATTACTAACAAGAGTAATGGCGTAATATTTTTGGAAAAACAGCATAGTGGGGGTGAAATAAGGGATGGGATATTGCATGGATAATCAAAATCGATAAAGTGTTTAGAAAGTAGAGAGAAACTGGATATAATAGAGTGGGAGGTAGGGGAGAAGACTGGGATAGCTGACAGATTTAATAGGACGAAATGTAAATGCACGGTATAAGACGGGATGGTTAATTAAGAGAAAGGACGCGACGTATCGGGAAGTGAATGAACAGACGGGATGGGACGGAATTGAGCAGGACAGTAGGATAGCTAATTCATGTTTAGGTATACAAGAGCTTATACGAAAAATAACACGTATTTGGTGTGGAGTAAAATAAAAAAGTATCTGCACCCAGGCGAAGCCGGGCCGGGCCGCTAGTAGAACAGTATATTACCTTCTTGAATGAGTAGAACTTGCTGCCCGGCGCGTATACGTTGTCTTGATACACTTCGTCCGCGAATATGAACAGCTTGTGTTTGTGCGCGAACTTTATTATCGACTCGATGTTCTCCCGAGTCAATACCTAAGTACAGAAAATAATAGTAAGTGGTGGCAATCGAACTTTTTAATGGTCTTTTTGTTTCACAATCTTAATAACCAAAAAATGTAAAACGTAGATGGTAAAAAATTGTCTTTGGCATGTCATGGTTCACATGATGTCATGGACATTCTTGCAACCTACCAATCGAATCAATATATTTTTCAGAGGCGAATGGATAGCTAAGTTTCAAGACCAACCAGGAACCAGGACAAATCACTTTAAAATCTGAATGTTGTGTATATATTTTTGTATATTTATGATAAACATGGTGCACAAATCTACATACAAACGAAATCTGCACAATATTTATAAAGGCACTTGATGTCTACTAACTGGCACCACGGTAGTATTATTAGCTAAACTGAAATGAAATGAAATAAAATGAAAATATTTATTGAATCCATAAAATGTCATACATTATTTAGATACACTACCACCCAGTTCACAAGGCTGTTTTCGCCAGAGAAGAACGGGCAAGAAACTCTAGCGTTGCTCTTTTCAAAATAAGTTGAAACAATACAGTGATCATACAGGAGTTGAAATTCAGAGCAGTTCATAAATAATTTATAATAATAAATAATTGATAAACTAACCACAAAGCCACCACAAACATCATCATTTATGCAATTACCGACCTGTCCAGTAGGATTGCCAGGGTTGATGACCACCAACGCCCGCACGTTGCAGTTCTTAGAAGCTTCTGCCAGGGATCGTTCCAACTCAGAAGGGTCGAGGCCCCACTGATGCTCTTCATCCAGGAAGTATCCCACTTGCTCCAGACCATACTCCGCGAGAGACGCCGAGTACAACGGGTACTGCGGGATTGGGATCATCACACCTGGAAAGTAATTATAATGAGTACCTAAATAAAGTATTTTTATGTGTGCGATGCGTGTATTGCACTTGTTGGTAAAACAGTCCAATACATATAGACTATTTAGTGATCAAGTGATTATGTGATAGCAGAACTCAAAAAAATAAAAACCGACTTCAAAACAAAAAACCGCTAAAAACCAAAAAATAACTAAATAATAAGTACCACTGCAAAGCAAAAAAATAATATTTGTTTCATGGAACTTGCGCTTGTTGATTAATTTGCTTAATGACTTGACTAGCCAACAAATCAAAATATATGCATAACATATTGAAGGCGGGTCGCCCAGTACCAAACATATAGATATTTAAATTAATATAAGGCACAGGTCCTACATGTTTGGTACTTGGCGGCCCGCCTTCGATATGTTATGCATATATTTTGATTTGTTGGCTAGTCAAGTCATTAAGCAAATTAATCAACAAGCGCAAGTTCCATGAAACAAATATTATTTTTTTGCTTTGCAGTGGTACTTATTATTTAGTTATTTTTTGGTTTTTAGCGGTTTTTTGTTTTGAAGTCGGTTTTTATTTTTTTATTAAAAATTTTGGTTATTTTTATCTTTTTAGTGTTGATAGGAATCAAAATGAAGAAGATTTGGTCCCCACAAGGAATATGTTCTTTCCTATGATAATGAAATCGCTAAAATCGGCTAAAAGCTGCCAAAGATATTGGAGTATTCATATGTTTATTATTTTTTCTCCCCCCCCCCCTCCCTTTGCCCCTACCCCCTTTTCCCACCACCACTGTAGCTTAGCTTTTATACTGAACCCAATGCAAAAAGAACCATTGGAATCCTACTAAAGTTTGAAGAGTTCTACACTCCAGGTCCGAAAATGATCATCAGATCTCCATGTTGTG
Source organism: Hyles vespertilio (assembly GCA_009982885.2). Lineage (NCBI taxonomy): Eukaryota > Metazoa > Arthropoda > Insecta > Lepidoptera > Sphingidae > Hyles > Hyles vespertilio. Next base: position 21,072,222 of record CM042814.1, read on the forward strand.
TTCCTGAGATCAACCTGTCAATACATTCTTTCCAATGAAAAAGAAATCACTAAAATCGGTTAAATCCTGCCGAAGATATTAAAATTTACGTGTATTTTAATTTTATCACCTACCCCCCTCACCCCCACCCCTTTTTTCCTCTCTCTCTGTAAATTAACTTTTATAATGAACCTAATGCAAAAAGAACCATTGGAATCCTACTTAATTTTAAGGAGTTCCCCTCTCCAGGTCCGAAGATATTGCTCAGATTTTCACCATATTTTTATGGGACCAAATGACAAGCATCAGCTTTCAATCAAAGAAAGAATGGTCGAAATCGGTTCACACAGTACAGAGAAACGAGGTAACAAACATAAAAAAAAAAAAGCAACATACAGTCGAATTGAGAACCTCCTCCTTTTTTTGAAGTCGGTTAAAAATATTTCTTCTCTTTCTTTCTTCTATTTTTGGTTCATTTGTTCGGAATATTCAAAAAATCTAACTATAAAGTTTTGTCCGTCCCATTTTGAAATTACGACAAATATCTCCAAAAGCTTAAGTATTCCAGGTATTTTTCGGGTAGTTTTCATTGACCATTATACAGGGTATATCAAGACTGCTACCGAAAACGAAGCCGGGTGGTAGTTTAAGCGACTTCAGACACAATGCAACAGAAAAAGTTGCAAAAAAAAGCGACAATTTTTTTTTTGTTTTTTTTTTTTCCTATGGCCATATTTGGGTGGTAAATACATTTTTTCCTAAAATAATAGTATATACCCTTTTATTTATAAATACTCTAAGGTATAAAAGAGTTTAAATTATTATTTTAGCAAAAACTATGGATTTACCACCCAAAAATGACGATATTTAAAAAATCATAAAAAATAATTGTCGCGTTTCTAGGCGAAATTTTTAATTGCATTGTGTTTGTAGCCACTAAAACTACCACCCGGCTTTGTTTTCGGTAGCAGTCTTGAGATACCCGGTATATCATACTGTCACTTAGGCCCGGCGCCCATTATCGGCATCGGTACGACTGAGGATTTTAGGTGGCAAATAGCAATATACTATAACATAATGGCAATAAAGTAGAAATTTCCGTGATATGTGGTCGTAATAACAAAAATACCGCTTCGGTATGCTTGAGGCTGGTGTTTGGGCAGCCTTGAGAATGCTTCAGGATGCTTCGGCATCCTTCGGCAACCTTCGGTACTCCGCCGGCGCCGAGGCAACACTCGGGAGATAGTTTGTCCTGCGGGGCGAGGGGAGGCATCCGCCATTTGCATCATTTGACTCACACAACACCAAAGAATAAAGTAAGTATAATGGAGAAGAGTAGCAACTCTATAGTAAAATCACTCTCCAGCAGTTTGTCATCAACAGCCGCTACCCAAGCAGCACACAAATCAGATCGTGTGTGAAGATTTGGAAGCGGGGAAGTGGTACACCATGTACAACTGAAAATGCAGTTTAATTAATGTTTAAACAAATCTACTAATTAAATTAAATTTAAAATACGATATTGAGACGCTTCGGCAAGCTACAGGACGGTGCGGCATCCTTAAGGACGCCTCGTAATCCCTAAGAACTTTGCAGCATGCCAAAGCATAATTGCCGATAGTGTGCGCTTGCATGTAGGATGCCGAAGGATCCTTTTCCTTGCCGATGCCGATAATGGGCGCCGGGCCTTACTGTGGGTTTTTTGTCGCACCAATGTACACTAATAAAAATCATTGAATTTGATTCGTCGAGTACAATATCATTGAGATACATTAGTATGTAATTGGCGGCAATTGTATAGCGTGGACAAGTAGGTTCTCGTGCGATTCATTCAACCTTCAATACAATGAATACACTATTCACAATAGGGTGAACATTTTTGATACGGTACGCTACATGAAATTATCCGAAACTTAAAATTGACTGAAGTACAAAGGAGCCATCGAGGCAGTCAGTTTGCAAAAACAAAGTTAAATTATTCCGAAAATCCGCCGTGAACTATACTTGTTGTAAAATCATAATCTTATATATAAAAATGAATCGCAAAATGTGTTGGTAACCGCATAATTCAACAACGCCTGGACCAATTTGGCTGATTTTGGTCTTGAAATATTCGTGGAAGTCCTGGGAAGGTTTTAGGGGTGAGAAAAATAGGAAAATTTCTGAGGAAGATACTAAAAACCTTTTTTTTGGGTATCGTTTAAGCGTGATGCATCCAGCCAATATAGGATGATCTTTGTTTATTTGACGGGAGACGTAAAAGACGGTCCAGCTTCAACTACCATCCAACGTAAAATGATCTATCTTTCCATTGTCTTTCATTGACGGCTGACGAAATAGAACAAAATTAAAAAAATGTGTACATCGTGTATATCGTGTATATAATATTATCTAGATACGGCGTCTTGCGCATAATTTTGTGAAATGTAAATTGAAATCATGTCCATATCTACCAAAATCGCCCATTGTTTTTTGAGATTATTGCAACAGTTTTAAACAAGGTATACTCTATCGAAGCGTTTTGCCGGAGTACACCAAAATATATCTAATTATAATTTTTCGTTTTCATAAACGACATTGTTTTTGAATTGATACTTTTAGATGCGCTGGGGGACATATTTAAATTTCGCATTAATATTGTTTTTAGACTCAAGAATAAAAAGAATATTGGTACGTTGATGCCGTATCTAGACATTATAACGAAACGATATGCAGTTTTATATTTTTAAATATTTGTTCTATTACTTACGTCACCTGGTAAGGCAGTATGAAGGTTTTATTAATTTGTGTATGGTAACGTACTAGACGCGACTGCCAACAAGTTTACGATTGTCACGGGTTCAAATCTCAGGGCACACCTCTGACTTATCGGATTAATTTCTACGTCAAATAAAATCCGCCAACCCGCACTAAGGCAGCGGGGTGGACTATATCTTCTTCTTCTATAATATAAAAATGAATCGCAAAATGTGTTGGTAAGCGCAAAACTCAACAACGCCTGGACCAATTTGGCCAATTCTTTTTTTTAAATGTTTATTATTACTTTATTACTAACAAAAAGTAATGGCGTGCAATATTATTTGGAAAAACAGCATTTTGGTGCTGAATTAAGGGAAGGAATATTGGATGAACAATAAAAAACGCTTAAGTTTTTAATGTCAACATTTCATAAGGCAATCTTTATATGTACATGTATATGGAGAGACGGGATATAATAGAGTGGAAGGTACGGGAGAGGACTGGGATAGCTGACAGATTTGATAGGACCAAATGTAAATGCACGTTATAAGACGGGATGGATAATAAAGAGAAAGGACGGGACGGATCGGGAAGAGATTGAACAGACGGATGAGACGGGATGGAGCCGGACAGTAGGACAGCTACGTCAAGTTTAGGTATACAAGAGTTTATAGGAAAAATAACATGTATTTGGTGTGGAGTGGAATCAAAAAATATATGCACCCAGGCGAAGCTGGGCCAGGCCGCTAGTTTATAATAAAATTTCCATCTCAAAACCGATTAGTCAAAATGTCAACGCGACGCAAATAGATTAACATAAGTGCTGAAAGCATCATCAATTTCCACATACATTACACCTTTAAGATAATGAGAGTTTTCCTTCAACGTACATCACCGGTAATGTATGGTAAAGTGATAAATCCGACGTGAGAACAGGTGTGTGTGTGTGTGATGGCGGTATTCAAGGCCACATGTGAATGAATTCGACAACATTTAATATATTCAAGCAGTTGTAACTCTTTTGTGTGGTTGCCAAGTGCCAAGTCATACTGCTAACGGTAATCAGCAAATTAGTATTTTGAAGCTCTAAAACGCAGGGAATTGTCTGCATAAAACATTGTTTTTAATCGTTTTGCGTTATAGGAAATCAATGAACTTTCTATTACTACTTAAATATTAAGTCACTGTATTGTTGTAACATTATTTGGCTTTAGGTTACTTTCATAATCGCATCATGCAGTTACTACCTGAAACAGGAATGGCATAAAGTCTTGTCTCCTTAGAAACAGATGTTGCCATTACAATTTAGATGATACCTTCTACATTCAATTGAAGTATTATACGTAAATGGTACCTACCTATTTGTGGCGCAACATTCAGCTCTGGCATAGCTCCTTATGCTACATATTCGATAGACCAGCGTAAATGAGGTCGAGTCGAGAGATAATAGCCCTTGACACACTGATTTAAAAACTAAGGGTAGGCTTTCCAGTACATTTGGAGTAAAAAAAGATGATCGCGAAAATCATGCCAAAGTAAATATTAAATTAACTTAATTTAATTGATTTCCTCTAAACGGTGATAAGAATTGTTATTTTTATTGTCATAATATTATTATCTAAATATGAGCAAATATTATGAAAATCCTTTGAAGCGATGAACTGGAGCGCGCGCACCACTTATACTGACTGTACATTTATGTCAATGCCTTGGCAATTAAAACTTTCTGGGCAGCACTTGCCTTACCCTGGGATCGAGTGCAGTCACTGCTATATTTTTACTGGTGGAAGATCTCTCATATGTGAGAGGCCAACTGGGTAGGTACCACCGCAATGTCTATTTCTCCCGCCAAGCAGCAGTCTAAGTGCACTGTTGTGTTTCGGATTGAAGGACATTGTAGCCAGAGTAACTACTGAACATATTGAGACTTAACATCTTATGTCTCAAGATGGCGGGCGCAGTGGAATTTTGCTACTGTTTATGAGCGGTCGCATCAGGCGAACGGCTTGCTCGTCTCGCCATTAAATGCAATTAAAAAAATGCTGAAGCACAAAGTCATATAACACATGAACATGAAGAGTAATGTCTCACCGGAAGGCTTTCCACCGATATGATTGCAGAACAGTTGCAGACAGTTCTTGATGGCGGTGGAGGCGCCTGAGGAGAGGCAGATGTCCTGCCACCTAGCGGGGTGGCCGTCGCGACGCTCGATGTATTCCGCCACGTGCCGACGAATCAACTCGATGCCGTGAGACATCGAGTATGAACCCACTGACCTACCTCTGTGGAGTGTAGCTAAATCTTAGTAAATAGTAAATACATCACTGTATCAGCCCATATACTTCACTGCAGGGTACAGGCCTCCTCTACAGTCAAGAGTACGATTGAGTGGTTAGGCCTATAGTCCACCACGCTGGCCTATGCTAGTTGGCGAACTTGACATACCATACGCGTTATTGTAAATTGCTATGGTATGTAGGTTTCTTCGCGATGTTTTCCCTCACCGTGATAGTGCGTGGTGATTGACTCATCAATATTCATATAGTATCAAAGAATGTCGCTGTATGTCCCTATATATGGTTAGGTCTTTAAAAGACAGACAGAGATCAGCGAGAAATAAATATAGCTTGCGCATGGAATATCAAACAGATCCAGTGATATCTAAATTGAGTTATTCGAAATGTACATTTGCCATCAGGTGAAAATCAACATTTATCAACTTGTAACAAAGTCGGTACTAATCTGGGGGCGCGGCCGAGCCCCCTCCAAGTCGAGCTATAGGCCGTAACATCCTTTTCTCGAAGCAATTCAGACCATTTTCAACCGCCCATAACTTCGTTGTGGTTAAAGCAAGAAGCCTGAATTTTCCGTTACTAAGTAGGCATTGTGTAAACACGGTATATTTAAAATTTCATTCAATTTGAACCAGTAGTTTAAGAATTATAATGTGTCAAACTTTCGTAATTTTGTCACTCACTGACTGACTGACCGATCATCAAAAGTCTAAGGCACTTCTAGCAGACATAGAACCTTCAAATCTTATATATAAAAATGAATCGCAAAATGTGTTGGTAACCGCATAATTCAACAACGCCTGGACCAATTTGGCTGATTTTTGTCTTGAAATATTCGTGGAAGTCCTGGGAAGGTTTTAGGGGTGAGAAAAATAGGAAAATTTCTGAGGAAGATACTAAAAACCTTTTTTTTGGGTATCGTTCAAGCGTGATGCGTCCAGCCAGTATAGGATGATCTTTGTTTATTTGACGGGAGACGTAAAAGACGGTCCAGCTTCAACTACCACCCAACGTAAAATGATCTATCTTTCCATTGTCTTTCATTGACGGCTGACGAAATAGAACAAAATTCAAAAAATGTGTACATCGTGTATATAATATTATCTAGATACGGCGTCTTGCGCATAATTTTGTTAAATGTAAATTAAAACGATGTCCACATCTACCAAAATCGCCCATTGTTTTTTGAGATTATTGCAACAGTTTTAAACAAAGTATACTCTATCGAAGCGTATTGCCGGAGTATACCAAAATATATCTAATTATAATTTTTCGTTTTCATAAACGACATTGTTTTTTGAATTGATACTTTTAGATGCGCTGGGGGACATATTTAAATTTCGCATTAGTATTGTTTTCAGACTCAAGAATAAAAAAATATTGGTACGTTGATGCCGTATCTAGACATTATAATGAAACGATATGCAGTTTTATATTTTTAAATATTTGTTCTATTACTTACGTCACCTGGTAAGGCAGTATGAAGGTTTTATTAATTTGTATATGGTAACGTAATAGACGCGACTGCCAACAAGTTAACGATGGTCACGGGTTCAAATCCCAGGGCACACCTCTGACTTTTCGGATTAAATTCTACGTGAAATAAAATCCGCTAACCCGCACTAAGCCAGCAGGGTGGACTATAATATCTTCTTCTATAATATAAAAATGAATCGCAAAATGTGTTGGTAAGCGCATAACTCAACAACGCCTGGACCAATTTGGCCAATTCTTTTTTTAAATTGTTATTATTACTTTATTACTAACAAAAAGTAATGGCGTGCAATATTATTAGGAAAAACAGCATTTTGGTGCTGAAATAAGGGACGGAATATTGGATGGACAATAAAAAACGCCAAAGATTTTAATGTCAAAATTTCATAAGGCAATCTTTATATGTACATGTATATGGAGAGACGGGATATAATAGAGTGGAAGGTACGGGAGAGGGCTGGGATAGCTGACAGATTTGATAGGACGAAATGTAAATGCACGTTATAAGACGGGATGGATAATAAAAGAAAAAGGAAGGGACGGATCGGGAAGAGACTGAACAGACGGATGAGACGGGATTGAGCCAGACAGTAGGATAGCTATGTCAAGTTTAGGTATACAAGAGATTAATACGAAAAATAACATGTATTTGGTGTGGAGTGGAATCAAAAAATATATGCACCCAGGCGAAGCTGGGTCGGGCCGCTAGCTTAGAATATAATTAGTGTTTAGTGTCTAAAGTAAGGGAAAATTCAAACATTTCATAATTTGTGTCTAGTTTTCTAGATAGACCAACTGCGTGAATAACTTTGTAATCCCATATAAATGTATAGGATTACAAAGTTACATTTGCAGTTAATGAATCATTGTACCCGTATATAGTGGAATAATAGTTGTAGATATATATCTATATACATGAGGCATAATAGGAGGGGATATAGAGAGGGAAATGGTGTATTCAGCCCATGAAACTGTACAACATTTCTCTAGAAAAACATGACGAAGAAAAACTTGCAAATAAATAGATTAAATAACTCGAAAATATCAATTACAATGAAAGAAAGAACATTAATAATCAAATCCGCTATATTTGTGATAAATTGATACCTACAAAAATAAGAAAAATCCATAAGACAGAGGCTTTAAGAAAAATCGTTAGTGATATTCTAGAAGTAAGAAGTACCGAAAAGGAAAAAAAGTAGGATTCTACAAAAAGACGTGAGATCCCATCAAAAACATCCTGTAAAAAAATTCCAAGTCTCGCAGCTCAGGTATTCTACCGCAAAAAGTTGTGAAATGCATGTAATACCAAGTCAATTAATTTATTTAGTCCTTGCTTAAGGGACCTTCTATAGAAAGTTATTACGTTAGTTATTACCATATCAATATTAAAAATTCTTTACGTTTTAAATAAATAGATCGACTTGGCCAGTAGCATTATGTATAAATTGTACGATACATTATGTTTTCATGCGATGGCCAAGTCGATCCATTTTTGCGGTAGAATACCTGAGCTGCGAGACTTGGAATTTTTTTACAGGATGTTTTTGATGGGATTAGATTAATGATACCATATTTGAGAAATAACATACTTATGAAAATGCAATGTCTCGTTGCAACATTCATGCAAAACCTATTACATATATACACCTATTACATGGCCTCTCATTATACAAATAGAATAATAACAAAGGTTGAAACGTTTTCCCTAATAACGCTATAAAGTAACAATCTACATAATCTTAGTATTTTAACCAATAATAAATCGAAGACAATTTCGCATAATGATGAATATTATTGCCTCATGCTGGTGTAATTTTATTACGCGAATAAATATATCAAATCCTTTCTCTTCTTCTTCTGTCTGGAGTTATCTCAACCAACCGGTTAGTTTTTTTCTATTAAACCCTATCGTGGCTGGCTCCAGTAGTCGCCTACGTAGTCTTTACCACTTCGCCTAATTTTCAGCATCCTTATTAGTAATCTTAATTGTGGAAAGTCAAGCATTCCACTCTTTGTAAATCAAGGTGTTATTTGTTTTAACATGTCTTACCATCAGGCGAACGGCATGCTCGCCTCGCCATTAAATGAAATTAAAAAATGCTATAGGCTCTCATATCGTCCTAAATAAGCCAGTTATTTTACTATTTCATGGCAACCAATCATGATCTAATACAAAGTCCTTTATGAAGTGTGCTATAAATTCTTAAATTAATCTATAGTAAACTGCAAACTGGAGCATAAGTTCCGTCGTAAACACAAGTTTCTAATTAATCAATCAACTTCCATTACTTTACTGATAGCACAGTACGCATAACATTGGTACTGATTGATGCATTACCTACTTATCAAAAGGAATTCATTGATGTATCTACTGACATTTTAACCGACAATCGATAATGCATTCTGGGATTTCCTCGTGATAGCAACTCAAAAACCTAACCTCCATTGTGACTACGACCATCTCTTAAATAGAAAACAACAAAGAAACTACTTTACTATAAATAATACTTTGGTATTAGTTTATACTGGTGGTAGGTCTTTCATAAATAAGAGGCCATCTGGGTAGGTACCACCGCATGGTCAACCAGAATTGTAGCCAGAATAATAACTGGACATATTAAGGTTCGATCAAATATACACTAGATACAACATGAGCGCTCAGAAAATGGCACCAAAAAAGAGTGATTTTTATTAATATAGTCATTACTATCTAGCTATTCATAATAATAGAATGAATTCTCTAGCCCAATGCCTAAAGTTAATCCTTCGCTCATCCGAGTTTAATAATGAGGCCCCTTATGTCTCAGAATGGCGCGCGCAAAGGAATGTCAAGCATTGCCACTGTTCATGAGCATTATAGCTTACTATCAGGCGACAGAAATGCTCGTCTTACCATTAATAGCAATAAAAAAAAAACTTCTTGAGGCAAGGAAAACATGGTACTAGCCAACCTGTTGCCATAGTAAATGTAAAGCAATCTGTCGCGCTGGATACTCAGTTGAAACAGCACAGAAACAATAGTAAATGAATGAATATTGAGTACCTACCCACACGCGTCTAGGATAGCTGTGGCCCTGCTCTTCACATCTTCGGGGAAGTTTCCTGTCTCGATCAAGTCTGGACATGAGACGCATGCCAACACCTGAAACAATTTAATATCAATTTAGTCACTACACTTTGGGAAACCAGTTAAAAAAACATTTAATTTGTCAAGAGTTATCTAAAATTGTGAAACGGGGCTTCCTGACTTTCTATGTATGTCGTTTTGCAAAGATTGTAATATCCTTACTAATATTATAAAGGTGAAAGTTTGTATGTATGTATGGATGTTTGTTACTCTTTCATGAAAAAACGGCTCAACAGATTTTGATGAAATTTGGTATAGTGATAGCTGACACCCTGGATTAACACATAGGCTACTTTTTATCCCGAAAAATGTAGTGTTCCCGTGGGATGAGTCAGGAAACCAAATATACATATTTTCTACTCTTTCAAATTCAAATTGTTGGCACGGGATGTCCTCTCCTACGGAAGGGAAATATAGTCGACGGCACGCGGGAAATATAGTTAGTAAACACGCGAAATAATATGTTCTTGATGTGGATTGGACTCAAAAACTATCTGCACCCGGGCGAAGCCGGGCCCGACAGCTAGTGAGATATAAATTTGCTCGCTTTATCCTATCTTTATACAGCGTAGTGTAATTATCTTTTTCAGCCATATTGCAGAAACCCTTTGAGATTATAATTTATGTGTATCAAATTCTACAATGCAACAGAATTTAAGAGCGTATACACCTTGCGCGCAAAGTCAACTATAGGTATTTCTTCGTTAATTTCACGCACACATAAGCGACCAAAGCTGTGTGCGTAGAGCTGCCGCGTCGGCTCGCTATACAATCGGCTCAAACAACTTTGATCCGTGCGCTTCAAATATTCAATTGAAATGTAACTGTAATATAATATCATAAAAATATTTTATTTGCATTATAAGTAGACAAATATTAATGTGCAAGCAAAGAATAATACAAATTTTGGATACTAATCATATTTTCGTTATTATTACATTGTTAAGTTGCATTCAAATCAGTGTTCAATCAGTATACACTACGGACGTTTTATTAATCATTTCGTGTTCGAACACATAAATAGTGTTAGGGGCCTTACAACCCCTTACAATTACGAAATATATTTAATTTTATATTACAATACATAACATAATTTAGCCTCGGAATTACATCCCATTATATTACCTGAAACATAATTTATACTCACTACAAAATCATTGTAGGTAATAAAAATAATTAAATATTTTACTACCAAAGTACTAAGATGTGGTAATCGCATTCCGCGCGTGGCTATTTTTACTACGCGCGGCATAATCGACTGCAGCCAGGCCGGAGCGACGAGCGATACGTCCTTCCTCTAGAAGGCCTTGCGGCGGTCTGATTTGATCCACGTCGGACAGCGTGTTTTATAGTGGTTTTTAAAATATTTGTAGAAAACATGAAAACTAATTTTGTTGAAATATAAAATGGTAATTTATTGATAAGATATTCTTCTATTGTAATATACAATTGCTATAAAAAATTATGTACGATAAGTTGGTGAAAAAAAATATGTTCTTGACGAGAGATTCTGAATAATTTCGCATTGTTTAAATTTTTATTTTTCAGGAACTAAACACAAAAAGATTATTTTTCTCAGCAAAATCCCTCCATAAGGGTCTTATTAGTCTGATAATATTTTTATTTTCATCTTATATTTAGTGGTTTCGGATATCTTAAGCTTCTAAATTGCCATTTAAAGCCTAAATAACGAAACTTGTGTTCAGTAATCCGTATAGTGCTCACAAATTATCCATCAATCTATAATGTTTTCCACCAAAATCCCTAGATGACAACCTTTTCTAAAATTAGTAATAATTATTTTTCCTTTAAATTGTTTATTGGTGGCTATTAACTCATTTGAAAAGTCCTGTTTTTAAGCCAAAAAGCGCGTGCAGGGTATAAACGCTCTTAAAGAGCCTCGAAATTCATGTCGAGAAATGAGAACTTAGGGGTATGCTGTTTGCTCAGAATGTTTTCCTTCTGTATACAGGTAGCTTTGGAATTTAGAAGCTGCTATTTCTCATTTGTCAGTACGCTCGGGTGGTCGACGCGATGGCTGGGGGTTAACTCTACGATTTGAAACGAAACTCGAATGTTCGAACGTTGTACGTAAATCTGCACGAATATGTCTAGGTACTTCACACAACCTTTGAATCCCCTATCGTATCGTAATTATACACTACCTAACTTCGGAGGAAATGGTGAGTATCACACAGAATAGTATAGATTTTCGAATATTCGAGTTTCGTTTCGGATCACAGAGTAACCTCCCTGGATAGTGGCTAATGAATAAGCCGCGACTTTAATATTTAAGATTTCCTATAACTGGACAAGCAAGTCGATAAATTTAAAAACAAACTTGGTGCATTGCAGGTGCGTGTTCTACTTCGCGGAATACTGTCTGCGGGCTTTACTACCGTGTTACAAAATACCATTTGGCAACTAACTTGTATGCGGAACGTATGTTTAGAAATATTATAGCGTTTAGAGTTATACAAGTTTTCGTCTTATTTATAAGTGCGTGGTGGCCTGTTGATAAACGGACTAGACGCGGCTGCCAACGTGTTCACGGTGGTCGTGGGTTCGAATCCCAGAGCACACCTCTGACTTTTCGGAGTCATGTGTGTATTGATAGTCAATCACCACGCACTAAAACGGTGAAGGAAAACATCGTGAGGAAACCTGCATACCATAGCGATTTATAAAAAAATCTATGGTATGTAAGTCCGCCAACCCGCACTAGGCCAGCGTGGTGGACTATATGGCCTAAACACTCTCAATCGTACTCTCGATTGTAGAGTAGGCCCGTGCCCTGCAGTGGGACGTATATGTGCTGATATAAAAGCGATACGACCGCTCATAAACATTCCACTGCGTTCGCCATCCTGAGACATAAGATGTTAAGTCTCAATATGTTCAGTAGTTACTCTGGCTACAATGTCCTTCAATCCGAAACACAACAGTGCATTTACGCAGTGTTGTTTCACGGGAGAAATAGACATTGCGGTGGTACCTACCCAGAGGGCCTCTCACATATTATGAGAGACCTACCACCAGTAAAATGAATATCACAATAATATTACATAGAAAATAAAAGGTCCAATTAATTTATTACATCTTAAGTATTGCCTAAACTCTGCACCTTTTCAATAGCCTCAGTAGCGTATTTCGTTAACTAGTTACTAGATGCCGCGGGTTTCGTACCCGTATTGAGGCTAATTTATTTTTATTTAAGCGCTTATGTATATCCTTGTGTTTGTCTGAATAACAAACACAAGGATATACATAAGCGAAACACAGAGTACAAAAACTTGCAAAATCCACAATCGTATATAGTGGTCGCTATCCTTTCTATATTCTGTATTCATGTTGGACGTATTACTTATTACAAAACAATGAAACAAATTATTTCCATACAAATCATTATCAGTAAAACTAAAAAAACGATAAGAATTATGCAAATATTATTTGAAGAATGACACTTTGTAACAACATAGATTACGAATATAATACGCGATGATTTATTGTTTAAGTTGTGAGCAAATAAAGAATAACAGAAGTCAAATATATTACGCGGTGGCGAAACAGATGCATCAAAACATATCTTACGCTGATAATGTTTGAAGATAGGCAAACAAAATGCATGCGATATAGCAGCAAAACTATTTCTGTCAAATATAACTTAAGACATTGACTTATATTCTACCGATAGACGAGGCGCGTCATAGAAACTATTTGTCCCGTATTTGTCAAAAGCTCAGTAGCGACATCTACGACGTTTACTTTAATATTACAAATTACGATCAAAGATTATTAGACAGACAAGACAGTTCATGTCAATAATAGCTTTTCCTAAGATACTGCCTAAGTATCAATACCGTCATAGCAATAATATTTTTTGTAATGTTTTTTATTTATTTACGTGAATCATGGAAATGATGTAAATGAAATTAAATACTCTGACAAGTGTATAAGTCTGACAATCAGTCAATCAGTGTACAATCAGTCTGACATTTATTATAATGACATTTATGAATTTTTAACAAGCTGATAAACTTTTTTCGAGACTACTAGACAGAAGGAATGGTATAATAGAAGTTTTCAAAAATGACCAACTCATTTGGAATATCTGAAACCATCGTGTCGAAAATGAATTGAACAAATATACCGGGTATATCAAGATCGCTACCGAAAACGAAGCCGGGTGGTAGTTTAGGTGACTTCAGACACAATGCAACAGAAAAAGTTGCAAAAAAAAGCGACAATTTTTTTTGTTATTTTTTTCCTATGGCCATATTTGGGTGGTAAATACATTTTTTCTTAAAATAATAGTGTATACCCTTTTATTTATAAATACTCTAAGGTATAAAAGAGTTTAAATTATTATTTTAGCAAAAACTATGGATTTTCCACCCAAAAATGACGATATTTAAAAAATCATAAAAAATAATTGTCGCGTTTCTATGCGAAATTTTTAGTTGCATTGTGTTTGTAGCCACTGAAACTACCACCCGGCTTCGTTTTCGGTAGCCGTCTTGAGATACCCAGTAGGTATGTTCTCATGGTAGCCACTTATATCCGTTCCAATAATTCTGGACAAATATTATAGAGATCTCCTTTTTTCGTAACCGACGAGTAAGAATATAAAACATTTTTTAATGATATTAGTCTTCAATAACAATCAATGGATTCGAATAGTCCATTAAGTAATTCATATTAAGAAATGGGGTCTAAATACTAGCCACTGTTTCAAAACATACATACAACACACATATTTTGAGTTATTAATTAACAACATACATACAACATACAATCATATGATTAAAATAAAATACTGAAATCAATTGGCAACTACATTCTTCCTACATATTTGTATTTGTAATGTATTGGAATAGTTTATGCCTATTTGGTCGACTGATTTGAGTGTCCCTTGAATAATCTATATCTTATATAGTTCGTCTCTCTCACTCGACGGGCAATTTTTATGCGCGGAAATGAGATATACGATTAAGGAGCTCACCTTGTATTTTAACAAGCTCTAAAATATATTTAATCCATTAATAAATAAAAGATCTGTATTATCGGCATTATTCTGCAATATTATATCACTTACGTTGTATTCTATAATTATATTGTAACTTCAGAAAATTTCGCTGTCGGTTTGACGGGGAAAAGTCAAAATAAATTACTTATAAATACAAACAAAGAGGCGTACTATTGCGCGGCCGTCACGCGGCAGACTGATTAGTGATTCGTGTGCGGTGCATGCACCGCACTCGGGTGGGACACGTTTGTTGCAAAGAACGTCTTATCTAGTGTAACATTGATATCGATGACTTAAGAGCGTTTATATACCCTGCACGCGCTTTTTAGCTTAAAAACAGGACTTTTCAAATGAGTTAATAGCCACCAATAAACAATTTAAAGGAAAAATAATTATTACTAATTTTAGAAAAGGTTGTCATCTAGGGATTTTGGTGGAAAACATTATAGATTGATGGATAATTTGTGAGTACTATACGGATTACTGAACATAAGTTTCGTTATTTAGGCTTTAAATGGCAATTTAGAAGCTTAAGATATCCGAAAACACTAAATATAAGATGAAAATAAAAATATTATCAGACTAATAAGACCTTTATGGAGGGATTTTGCTGAGTAAAATAATATTTTTGTTTTTAGTTCCTGAAAAATAAAAATTTAAACAATGCGAAATTATTCAGAATCTCTCGTCAAGAACATATTTTTTTTCACCAACTTATCGTACATAATTTTTTATAGCAATTGCATATTACAATAGAAGAACATCTTATCAATAAATTACCATTTTTATATTTCAACAAAATTAGTTTTCATATTATCTACAAATATTTTAAAAACCACTATAAAACACGCTGTCCGACGTGGATCAAATCAGACCGCCGCGCCGCAAGGCCTTCTAGAGGGAGTACGTATCGCTCGTCGCTCCGGCCTGGCTGCAGTCGATTATGCCGCGCGTAGTAAAAATAGCCACGCGCGGAATGCGATTACCACATCTTAGTACTTTGGTAGTAAAATATTTAACTATTTTTATTACCTACAATGATTTTGTAGTGAGTATAAATTATGTTTCAGGTAATATAATGGGATGTAATTCCGAGGCTATTATGTTATGTATTGTAATATAAAATTAAATATATTTCGTAATTGTAAGGGGTTGTAAGGCCCCTAACACTATTTATGTGTTCGAACACGAAATGATTAATAAAACGTCCGTAGTTTATACTGATTGAACACTGATTTGAATGCAACTTAACAATGTAATAATAACGAAAATATGATTAGTATCCAAAATTGTATTATTGTTTGCTTGCACAGTAATATTTGTCTACTTATAATGCAAATAAAATATTTTTATGATATTATATTACAGTTACATTTCAATTGAATATTTGAAGCGCACGGATCAAAGTTGTTTGAGTCGATTGTATAGCGAGCCGACGCGGCAGCTCTACGCACACAGCTTTGGTCGCTTATGTGTGCGTGAAATTAACGAAGAAATACCTATAGTTGTTTTTGTGCGCAAGGTGTACATACGCTCTTAAGTACAACAATGTTTGATTTGTGTAGTTAGTGGGAGTTATTCAGTATCAGACATTGTTTTTTGTAAGTTTGATGTCAATCAGGACTTCGTTTTTACAATCATAAATCAAACGAAGCTATTTTTTTGCCTTTTAATTATTATCCTAGCATTAGTTTAAAGAGATGATAAAGGGTGTTTTAAATCACACTTTAAAGACAACAAGTCTTCGCAAAGTGTTTAAGCAATTCTTCAGAGATTATAAATTAATTGGCCGTTTTATTTTCTATGTAATATTACTGTGATATTCACACCACGGACCATCAAGAAAAATATGTATACATCTCTTCAAAAAATTATGAATAATTTTGTGTATTTTTGCATTGCATGTATTACTCATCGATATGATTCAAACAAACCGTTCACTTTTCTTAGAACGTTGGACTAATATCGATCTTTGAACTCGCATGAATTTATCATTAGTACGGAACAGTTTATTGTACGCCGCAATGCTCATATGAAATTTATCTTCAAACGCCACTCGATTTTTTATCAGGAAAACGTTACACTCAACCCATTGCACATTAATAACATTATTCTGACAGTCTCCGTAGCGCAGTCGGATAGACGCCACCTGTGAAACGAGAGGCCGCGGGTTCGATTCCAGCACCGAGAGAAATGTTGTGCGGCCCATAAATATTTCTTTCGGGTCTGGGTTTTTATGAGATCTCGTCTCTAGTAGTTACTGATACCTGCGACGCAAGACTCGATCCTATTGTAGGGCCAGGACTATGTATGTGACAGCTGGGTGTTATTTATTTATTTATTCATAGATTTTTTTAAAACCCATTTAAGTTACCGGATATTTTGAATTCATCGCTCAAACTGAATTCAACAGCCATTTGAAGAGGACAGAACCTTCGATAACTAAGCTGGGTTTAGAACTGCCTATGAATACGGCCCTAAGTTTTGTAGATTATATTACCCGGTTTAAAATACTACTGAAAACTTGTGTTAGAGAAAATCGTATGAACCGTATGGTTCTGTGTATACACAGAACCTTTTTCCCGAAGGATAAGTTAACATTCGTGAAGAAATTAAATTTGATCCCCTCCTCTACTTCCTTTTAAATAAATAGATTCCTTAATAGAACCACACGTACTAAGTTGCGAAGCCAAAGTTGATAGTCCGAACCATCTCGGAACGAACCAAAAAGTTCGAATTTTTTTTGTGCGATATCTTCAAGTTTTATAATTGATAGCCATCACGCCTATTCCCTCCTTCCTAAAATTCTGGGTCCTTCCGACATAGTCTGAAGGGGCATCTTAGCAAGCCGGCATAATTTTATCGAATGGCATTCGATACTCTTTCTGGACGGCATTTGCGCTCACCATCAGGTGCAGTGCAGTCATTATGCTAGGCCAAAATAAACATTACATAAGTGAGTTATTGACACCGACCTGTCTGATGAATGTGATAGGCACTTGTCCCATAGCGTGCGCATCTCCGATGTTGGCTTTGATCACCCGCTTGAACGGCTTCTGGGCTCCCTGCAAAACGAAATATTGTTATCAAGATTGTGGAAAAAAAACAATCGGAAATGATATGTTATAGTTTATACTTATGTCACCTAGGAAATAAGGTAGGATATTTTTGAGGAGAATTTAAAAATTTTATTACGTCTGCACCTCCAAATATGGACCTATGCAGATACTGTAAGCCGTAATTATATCCGTTTCATTACCGTAGTTAGCTTACCTTTGGTTATGGATATTCAAGGAAAATAGAGAGACATAAAATTAGAAGAGGAACAAGGATTAAGGATTAAGTTGAAAGAAGAGGGCAGAAAATATGTGAATAAAGAAATAAATTATGTACTTAATACTCTTGCTTGTGAATCTCATAATGTTCATAGCCCACCAATGAGTACTATAAAAGTATTTTTTTTTTAATTTTTTTATTACATTGAATGACGAGACGAGCAAGCCGTTAGCCTGATGGTAAGCGATACGACCGCTCATATACAGTAGCAACATTCCACTGCGCTCGCCATCCTGAGACATAAGATGTTAAGTCTCAATATGTCCAGTAGTTACTCTGGCTACAATGTCCTTCAATCCGAAACACAACAGTGCATTTACGCAGTCTTGTTTCACGGGAGAAATAGACATTGCGGTGGTACCTACCCAGATGGCCTCTCACATATGAGAGACCTACCACCAGTAGGCAGTACCACCAGTAGTAGAGTAGTAAATATAGGTCTAAAGCCATTGAAATATTAATGAACACCTTATATGTGAGCATACGGTAGCTGCTACTCGTATTCAGCGAAACACCTGCATTGCGGTTTTATTGCTGAAAAAATCAATATTCACGCTGCATATAACTCGTCTAACGATCTAGATTGCGCTCAAGTACCTTACTTTTAAATTATAGGACTTGGAAGCGTTTAAAAAACAATTGAACTTTAATTTAAATTTTATTGTAATTTTCGGTAAGTTGCACACTGCATGTCTAAATGCATGTTTATAGTTTAAAATATTGTGTGAAGTCTTAATTATAATAAAATAGTTTTTTTTATAAAAACCTATAGAAGACTCTAAGTTAGCCTTGTTACTAATTTGTTACGTGAGCCAAAACCGACCTAGATTTTAGTATTAATAGTAGTAATTCATTTAGGTTGAATATCTGATATTTAAAATATATAACGATTTAAACGCTTAAGATAAAAGAATCAATCATGAGGAAAATACTTCCCGACACACAGATCTTATTACATACAGATGCTGCAAACCGGACTGCAGTTTCATTCATAAATTGACGTCATGGCGGTAAGTACATTTACTCATGCATAATAAACATGTTTATATCAGACGTCTCAAACAAAGTGTAAACGTTATTTAATAGAATTAACTTGATCGTAACAACTAAGAAGTCAAACAGTCTAATCAAACAACATGAACACATAGAAATCACAATGGAAATGTTAATGAGAGCAAAGATATTGCGCCATGTGTAAACTCGACACGGTTCCTTATCAGAGTATTGTCAGTAGAATTGAAGCTGATAAACTGGACCGGTTGAGTAATGAATCAAGTCGAAATGTGATGTAATTGGAACCAGTGAGCAACTGCGACCTTTCTCTTTGTGTCCTTTGGAACTTGTGTGATTTTTTGTACTCATACAAGGCATTGACTTTTTGAGTACATTAATAGCAGTAAGAGCTAGTAAAACTTTATAAAACATTTAATTAATGCTGTAAATCATTGCTATTTCATTTTAAATAAATAATACTAGGTACTTGGCATTTAATGCGCAGTCAAAGAAACAATATTTTATTTTATACACTGAATTCATATTTACTAAGTAGCTGTAGTTGTTTTAAGATAAATGTAGTATAGTTAAATATACAAAGACCATTTATTTGGAATTTGTTCCCACATTTATTTTCATAAACTCATTCGCAGACATCACCGCACACTAAGCTTCCGAACCTCCTTTTATCAGAGTCTAACAAGCTACAACAATGGATGCATATTGTACTAACTATGTTTATTTTTTCATTTAGCTTCGTTTGAATTATCTGTTAATTTTAGCATAGACCATCTTGTCCAGTACACTGAAATCCTTATCCCTCTCATTTTGCCAGTAAATAATTGAAAATATCGATCAATTCCCTTAATGCAAATTATTATGCGGTAAAACAGATAATTTGCAAACCACAACGATTTATCAATAAACTTTCAGCCTATCATCTTACAACCAGTTCTTTCACCACAGTGTCCAGTAAACTTTAACAAGCGGACAACCAAGAGCAATCACCGTCCATTATTCCATTAGCGAGGCGGCCGCGGTGTATCTCGGATGCAGACTAACCGCATGATATCCTTATCAACCGCACCGCGTATCATTCAGCTGAGCCCTTGTTTATTGCCTCGTTTATCTACAAGCACATTTATTAAGTAATCGCCATGGATCAGATTATATTAACACTTGTTGACGATGACAAAGTGAACAAACATGAGTTAATTGTTCAAATTAAAAATTATAACGGTGTTGTAAAATGTAACGGGTGATAAACTAGTAAATAGTGAATCTATTGGTATAACCTTAAAAGGGACGCGCGAATAGAATACAGTTGGTAGCAACTTAAAAACGGCTTTTTATTGGTGCTAAATGCCTTTTACATTGAACATATGATTTCACTCGAAACACCAGTAGGTACGTCAATTATTCTAGCCATAACAGAATTAGACATTAAAGAGCGTGTGACAGTACCTTATACTCATGTCAAAGGCCCAATCGTCAGCCTAAGCATAAAATTAAAGTTTATACTTATTGAAGAGATGTAGAATTGGTATGTCTTACCCGAAGATGTGGACTATGATACTATAATAGATTACTGTTAACACATGTTTATCTGACTCAATTTAAGGATATAAATATCGATTACAATGGCACAATTCGGATTTAATACAGATATGAAGAACAAAAGGGTACTTTTATTAACAATAACTACAAGCTACATTAACCTACTTACTGATACTTTATGATGATTTCATAATACAGCTAACAACTAATTAAACAAAATATATTTCACCACACATATCCAACGTAATATTTCCATTGAAATTGAATTTGATGCTCACATTTACCTTTCAGAATTCAATTGAATTGACGACCAAATATATTTCTACATTGTAAACAGGAAAATAATAGTAATACATGTACGACTGGTTTGATAATAATATGAAGAAATAACATAATCTTATGTTATGTGTAACCTCCAGTAATTATAACTGTACCTAAAATTAGCGCATTCTCGAGTTTTGCTATTTCCAAACATGAATTGTCGAGCCAAGTAAATCACATGCATTGATACGGGCCGCGGCGCGGCGCGGCGCAACGATTGGAAATGTCACTGAATGTATCGCGGTTCTCTGGAAATTTTACCGATACAACAAAATCAGAAAGAGTTTGCTATAAATAAACTTAGAAGAGAGTCATCATCATCATATCATCATATCAGCCACAGGAAGTCCACTGCTGAGCATAGGCCTCCCCCAATGATCTCCACAATGACCTGTTGGAAGCGGCCTGCATCCAGCGACTTCCTGCGACCTTAGTCAGATCGTCCGTCCACCTTGTAGGCGGGCGTCCGACACTTCGCTTGCCTGTACGTGGCCTCCACTCGAGAACCTTTCGGCCCCAACGGCCATCGGTTCTACGAGCTATGTGCCCGGCCCACTGCCACTTCAACTTGCCAATCCTATGGGCTATGTCGGTAACCTTGGTTCTCCTACGGATCTCCTCATTTCTGATTCGATCTCGTAGGGAAACACCGAGCATAGCCCGCTCCATGGCTCGTTGAGTGACTTTGAGCCTTTTAATGAGGCCCACAGTGAGAGGCCTCGTCTCGGTGCCGTATGTCATCACTAGTAACACACAACTATCGAAGACTTTCGATTTTAGGCACTGAGGTATTTTGGACGAGAAGACGTCGCGAAGTTTCCCGAATGCTGCCCGACCGAGTTGGATTCGCCGATTGACCTCTCTCTCGAAGTTGGACCTGCCTAACCGGACCACTTGTCCTAAATAGACATATTCGTCTACAACTTCGAGAGTCGAGCCCCCAACTCCAATGGGGGTGGGCACAACGTGGATATTCGACATGATCTTCGTTTTATCCATGTTCATTTTAAGACCCACCTGTTGGGAGACTCGATTAAGATCTTCGAGCATAGTGCTAAGGTCTTCCAGCGATTCTGCCAAGACTACAATATCGTCGGCAAATCGAAGAGAAGAGAGTAGTGTTCGATTTTGATTTTACAACCGAAGCCGCTAAAAACCACGACAAATGGAAGAATATGTGCACGGGGGGCGAAGGCAAGCCCTGGCTCCGGTCGTGACAACGCCAAATAGAAAATAGAACAATCATAAGTAGAAAATTAATTAAAAATGATCTATCTATTTGACTATACAAATGAAGGTTCTACCCTTGATAAAGCCGCCACCGTCGTCGAGTGTCTTATTTTTTAGTCTCTGGTTTTACTAGGTGAAGTAGTACCAAGTACTCTCCAAGAATCTTCAAAGTGAGGAACTGATCTCGACACTAACAAACTATGCCTTACTGCGCGGAAACAAATATTTTGCAGATTCGTTGAAATGTTTGTTAAAATTTGTTTTAGTAAACGAGTTGATGTCATATGATTATAGTGTTTTAACATTATCGTGTTAATAACCAAGGTCAGCGCGAGTACATTAACCTTTAAATTGCTGGATATAGTAATAATGACGCACAAAATAATTTGCATACTTATGGTTGATTTTAAAGTCTCTACTTCAGACGACATGCGCCATGAAGACTTGTTCTCAACGGTCAAATAGAGGTCGTTACTTTCTTGGACATTGGATTATATAAAAATCATTTACAATTCTTTTTAGTACTTAATATCTAGAGACTATTGAGTAAATATTATTTAGGATTTAGCATATCATGCTGAGTCAAGTGGATTTGGTTATAAAAAAACTGGTCAATATCTGGCCGAAATTAAAAATATATTATTTCAATATTTTAGAGAAAGCTATTACCCCGATTGATTTTTTGCAAGAAATTATAAATGAATACAAAAATCAAATTACTTTTAGCCCGACGCGGGATTCGAACCCGAAACTTCGAGCGTTGCAGTTGAACCATAGTACAAATCTGCTAACGAGGTACCAAAAAGTTATCGCTATCGTAAAATAATTGGATCATTAGAGTATTAAGAGCGTTTACACCTTGCGCACAAAGTCAACTATAGGTATTTCTTCGTTAATTTCACGCACACATAAGCGACCAAAGCTGTGTGCGTAGAGCTGCCGCGTCGGCTCGCTATACAGTCAGCGCAACCAACTTTGATCCGTGCGCTTCAAAATTCTAATATTGAATTGAAATGTAACTTATGATTTATATACATTGTTTATATATTGGTAATATTATATCATAAAAATATTTTATTTGCATGATAAGTAGACAAATATTACTGTGCAAGCAATGAACAATACAAATTTAGATACTAATCATATTTTCGTTATTATTACATTGTTAAGTTGCATTCAAATCAGTGTTCAATCAGTAGACACTACGGACGTTTATTAATCATTTCATGTTCGAACACATGAAAAGAGTTAGGGGCCTTACAACCCCTTACAATTATGATATATATTAAATTTTATATTACAATACATAACATAATTTAGCCTCGGAATTACATCCCGTTATATTATCTGAAACATAATTTATACTCACTACAAAATCATTGTAGGTAATAAAAAGAAAAAATATGTTTTACTACCAAAGTACTAAGATGTGGCAATCGCAGTCCGCGCGTGCCTTTTTTTACGACGCACGGCAAAAATCGACTGCAGCCAGGCCGGAGCGACGAGCGATACGTCCTCCCTCTAGAAGGCCTTGCGGCGGTCTGATTTGATGCACGGCGGACAGCGTGTTTTATAGTGGTTTTTAAAATATATGTAGAAAACATGAAAACTAATTTTATTGAAATATAAGAATGGCAATTTATTGATAAGATGTTCTTCTATTATAATATGCAATTGCTATAAAAAATTATGTACGATAAGTTGGTGAAAAAAATATGTTCTTGACGAGAGTTTCTGAATAATTTCGCATTGTTTAAATTTTTATTTTTCAGGAACTAAACATAAAAAGATTATTTTTCTCAGCAAAATCCCTCCATAAGGGTCTTATTAGTCGGATAATATTTTTACTTTCATCTTATATTTTGTGATTTTGGATATCTTAAGCTTCTAAATTGCCACTTAAAGCCTAAATAACGAAACTAGTGTTCAGTAATCCTTATAGTACTCACAAATTATCCATCAATCTATAATGTTTTCCACCAAAATCCCTAGATGACAACCTTTTCTAAAATTAGTACTAATTATTTTTCCTTGAAATTGTTTATTGGTGGCTATTAACTCATTTGAAAAGTCCTGTTTTTTAGCCAAAAAGCGCGCAAAGGGTATAAACGCTCTTAACAATACGTAACATCTATTTTGTTTGTAATATTTAACCTTGATCTGTCATTGACCCTAACAATCATATCGAGTGAAATCCGTCCGCTATCGGTTACATTAGGCTGCTCATGTTTATTGGCACTAACATTAATATGTTCTGTATGGAAAACGAATGTTCAATAAATATTCGCTACTATTCAAAATAGACTTTTAATTTGTGCGATATTTATTCGCGCTATCTTCGCATATCTTTCATATTTTTATGGATCAATAAATTTACATGAAACAAAGACAATAAGAAAAAAATTGCCAAATTATTGAAGTGAATCAATTTAAGTGGTAAAGCTGTTGTCAGTAATGACTAGGGGTTTTAATCCTGGAATACCGGCTCATTTTTCAATTTATTTATTTTTAAATCTAGCTAGCTCGTTTTCCTATAAGGACAGTTAAAAAACCCTTTCGTTCCTGATTCATGTTTAAAACATTTAATCATTCGGACACCAGTACAAAATTCATGTGAAAAATAGTGATTTGCTATAAAGCCTTAGTAAAGTAAACGAGCACTTAAGAGCGTTTATACCCTGCACGCGCTTTTTGGCTTAAAAACAGGACTTTTCAAATGAGTTAATAGCCACCAATAAACAATTTAAAGGAAAAATAATTATTACTAATTTTAGAAAAGGTTGTCATCTAGGGATTTTGGTGGAAAACATTATAGATTGATGGATAAATTGTGAGTACTATACGGATTACTGAACACAAGTTTCGTTATTTAGGCTTTAAATGGCAATTTAGAAGCTTAAGATATCCGAAACCACTAAATATAAGATGAAAATAAAAATATTATCAGACTAATAAGACCCTTATGGAGGGATTTTGCTGAGAAAAATAATATTTTTGTGTTTAGTTCCTGAAAAATAAAAATTTAAACAATGCGAAATTATTCAGAAACTCTCGTCAAGAACATATTTTTTTTCACCAACTTATCGTACATAATTTTTTATAGCAATTGCATATTACAATAGAAGAACATCTTATCAATAAATTACCATTTTTATATTTCAACAAAATTGGTTTTCATGTTTTCTACAAATATTTTAAAAACCACTATAAAACACGCTGTCCGACGTGGATCAAATCAGACCGCCGCAAGGCCTTCTAGAGGGAGGACGTATCGCTCGTCGCTCCGGCCTGGCTGCAGTCGATTATGCCGCGCGTAGTAAAATAGCCACGCGCGGAATGCGATTACCACATCTTAGTACTTTGGTAGTAAAATATTTTTACTGTCTTTTTGTTGTTAGCTATATATATAAATTTATGTTAAACGAGTGTGTGCGTCATTTTATTTGTGGCTAATAAATGAGTTTTCTTTTCTTTCTTCTTTCTTCTTTCTATTTAATTATTTTTATTACCTACAATGATTTTGTAGTGAGTATAAGTTATGTTTCAGGTAATATAATGGGATGTAATTCCGAGGCTAAATTATGTTATGTATTGTAATATAAAATTAAATATATTTCGTAATTGTGAGGGGTTGTAAGGCCCCTAACACTATTTATGTGTTCGAACACGTAATGATTAATAAAACGTCCGTAGTGTATACTGATTGAACACTGATTTGAATGCAACTTAACAATGTAATAATAACGAAAATATGATTAGTATCCAAAATTTGTATTATTCTTTGCTTGCACAGTAATATTTGTCTACTTATAATGCAAATAAAATATTTTTATGATATTATATTACAGTTACATTTCAATTGAATATTTGAAGCGCACGGATCAAAGTTGTTTGAGCCGATTGTATAGCGAGCCGACGCGGCAGCTCTACGCACACAGCTTTGGTCGCTTATGTGTGCGTGAAATTAACGAAGAAATACCTACCTATAGTTGACTTTGCGCGCAAGGTGTATACGCTCTTAACAGGCGCAACGTTTAAATTCCTTACATAATCGCTGATAAGAAGACAATCAATCGCGGTTGATAGCACGTCCGGGTAGACGGAATATTTGTTACCAAATATCAAACCTGATTGATGTGGGGCGATGCAAGAAGGGTTGGAAAAATCTATAGCGGTGACACACCGAACTTCGCGAGGCAACTGTTAATTTCAAAATATACTTTTTTCATTTATTTTGTCTCTACTATGTGTATGATGGGAAGTTCAATCGGAGTGCTTCATTTGTGATACCTAAGAGGTAAGTGCAATATTTGTAACTGAATTAAGGATCAACTGCTTTTGCTACGGAATCAATCCATTTAGAGGAAGGATTAACGAAATCTTTCCTTATTACTAGCCTATGGTAATCACCAATTCAGCCTTTAATACCTATATGAAAATGTTCTGTCCAAAATATCGTTCTTCGAGACCTACCGACTACTGGCTATACGTTGTTATTTAAAGGTTTCAAATTGATGAAGTATTAAACTGAATACACTTACTGAGAGGCAGCAACATTAAATTGCCATATTGAGTTTTTAAATAACAGTGTTATTAAAGATGATGTAAATATTATGTAACATACATATACTGTGTGAGTATTATACAATGTAAAGAATGAGTCTTTGCGTAAAAGAAATTATTTAACCTAAATCTAGAGGGACAGAAATTTACATTGATCCGTCTGCTGGTAGCTAGCGCAATGCGGGTAGGTTACGTGTTCCTTCATTCCTTGTCACCTTCAAATATCCTTCACGGGAACTATAAGAGCTGCACTTTTCATGGTACCAAGGAACTATCTATTTTTATATAAGGACAAAGTCAACATAGAGCCACACCTGATGTGGATGATAAAATAATGAAAACCCACCGATCGACACAATTTTAAGTTGAACCAAAAACGCGAAGTAATTGTTCACTATACAGACAAGGCCCAAGTTTCTATGAAGTTTCGACTTTCGCCCGTCTCCTTTAAGCAGCTCGTACATTTCTTATCAACTAGTTTTTATCCAGAATCATAGGGCTGGCTAAAGCCAAGAAAAAAAATGTCGAGGAATAACGTTCCATGTTTAAAATCTCGTAAGGTCCTAAATTGTTCAACTAACATAAAGCCACGTTAGTAAAATTATATGGTATTTGTTCAATATTGACGCAACAGCTGGCTCCAAACTGGTCTCGACTGTATAGTCGCCCGTTGCATTTGCTTAGCGGACACCTGCTTGACATTGAACCGACCTTCACAACACCTCGTACAACACACAAGATTGGCGTACATTGCGCGGAATAAAAGGATTTTCATGAGAACCGAGACTTTTTACAAAAGTTGGAACGTATTGTATTCTATATTTTATTCTAATTCCTAAACTTTAACTGAGATACAGAAGTTTTGATTGCAGATATTACATTATACGTAAGTGTAATGAAAGATTTCTCGACGGTAAGAACAGCGGCCAGTAGTAACAGCGTTATCTAGATGGATAATAAATCAGAAATAATAAAGATAATAATAGCTTGATCAATTCGATTTAAAAAATGGTTTCTGAAGTCGTAATGTCTACGTTGCCATATCTTTAATAAAACAAGTCAATAAATTGTATTGCTTTTGTCTTTGATAGCACTCTAATATCTTACACGTAAAGTAACTTGCGTACGAAGTGAAATTGCATAATCCAACATACGAGTATTATCTTTACGTGAGCACATTATGCTTAACAAGAACAAATCGTAACAGGTGCAGACGATTATGTTACCACGTAATATACAAACTTATGAAAATTTTATTTACAAACAATTTCGAAACTAATGTGTCGATCATGAGAATTTTGTTTACTTTACATTCAGTGCGTAGGGTGTTAAATAGTTTATTAGAGGTGGAAATTATTAATTATACCTACCTATAGTTATTACTATCTTCAGCCTCGACGAATGCTCTACTAAATGTAGAACTCCACTAAGAGTATCTATAGACTATAGTGATCTGTTGAAATCCTGCATCCAACGACGTCTTGCAACTTTTATTACTGCTCTAAATGTCCGGCAACTATAAAATAGCTTCATGATCTTCACTCTTTTCCTAGTGACGTAAAGGCGGTGTAGGAAATCGTAGAATCCAAAAAAAAATTTCATTCATGTATTATTATACTTTTTAAAATAGATTATCAGTCACTAACAAGTCAATTGAAAATGATGCTCATAGCATCATATCATATATTTCGCGTAGATTTTTTCTGCCCAAAGAAATGAAACATGCTAAGCCTATCGCCATACCACATGCCGGGCGTTAAATAAAGTTTATTGATTATTCCGTTTCTTTCGTCCCAAGCAACTCGTATGAAACTTTTGGAAGCGTAATATACAACGTAGAAGAGCCTATCAAAGAATCGCATCAAGGGCCTTGGGATTAACACTTACTTCGCTGGACCTGGCTGATATTCGATGGATCTATGTGGTGCTTTTCTAAGTGAAATATCGCGGATGCGCATGAAAAATTATGTCACACGCAAATCGTGTAAATGAGTTGGTTTGCAATGCATTATTATTGTTTATATTTTATACCAACAATGGCATTACCGTAAGTCAAGTTCAAAGTCGTCTAATACATAAAAGTCTTGTACAAATTAATGCGTCGACACCAACACTCAGCATTAGTGATAACGAGATTCTGAACGCTCGATAATCATCGCGCGGCATACGGTAATATCATATTATTAGATATAGGCAAGGAAACTAGTAATACCACTTATAGCAGTTTCAAATTAAAAAAAAAAACAAACAATTTATATTACTAGTTGTAGAATCATTTATATGCTTTTATAATAATTGTAAGACCAATAGGACTTTGTTTTTTGGAGTTATAAAAATTGTTATGTATGCATTAATATTAAAATATATTATACCAATTAATATTGAAACAGGTTTGCATACATATAGCAAACAAATAATAATTAAACCCCTCAGCTGCATTGATCAAAAGAGAGTTGTCATTTTCTGTAGTTTGTTTTTCAGATTAATTGTTTAGATTATTGTTTTTTTTATACAATTAATTTAAGCACAACTTCCTTGTATTTAATTATATTTTCTTGCCATATTTAATTTTAAATTAAATTCAGCTCTGTTAATTACATGGAAATTTACATCAAACTTTGTGGGTCATAGTCTAAGAAACCAGCTCGTTCCAAAATGTTTATTGGTTCTATCTATATGATAATTAAGTATATAATTTTTTTATAGGTAAAGTATACAGTAATGTGATGGTAAACAAAGTATGTTTCCAATAAAGCATCAGCTGGTGAAAAACAATTAGAGTTATTTTTCTGTTTATATTCACCTTATGGTAATCGCGAATGGCATTTAGGCAGAGTATCAAATGGCATCAGACAGCAGTTGTATACCATTCAATACAATTATGCCTGCCTGCTAAAAGGCTGCTTAAATCCCTGATTAAACATTACATTTTTTTCTGACACTTTGATTGTATTATTTTTATTTATTTATTTTTGTTCTTTGTTGTACATAATGGTAAGTATAGAGATATAAAAAAAATAATAATAAAAAAAATCATTTATAAAAAGATTCAATGGTAGTACAACTGCATTGTATAAAGTCTAAATAAATAATAAAAATGTTTTTGTGGTTACAAACAAACAACTCATGATTCATTCTTGCATGCAATTAATTTTACATTTAAGTGAATATTACAATAGTTTTTAATAGGCACACATAAATACATATATAGGTATTAAATGGCCTATGTTGTTCATGGCATAATATGCCATTTTGTGAAGTATGCAATAAAAGCAAGTAGATCATGGAAGACGAAATAATAAATAACACCTCTGTAATTAAAATATCCCCAAATCTTACAAATTTTGCCTTTTGGTTAATAACAGATGTAAAATGTGAGAGAAAAAGTTGGCTTAATGGATTTCAAAGAAACTCATGTGTTGAACCAGTAGAAATGGAAATGCTATTGTAGTCAATATCAATTTGTTATGAAATAATTTAAATGTTCACGTGTCTGTAATCAATAATACTATGAACCTAAATAAATCTATTTATGAATAGTGTTATGTATGTTGCCATATTATTGTATTGATAATTTTAATATTGATATGTGAATTGAAGTCTGTGAATTACTGGGTATGATTTCTAGTCCAAAATTGTAACATCATCATGAGTTTAAGGTAAGTATAAGGATGTTGCATCAGACAGCCTTAGAATGAAAATATATAATGAAAATATTACAAATCTATTAAAATTAATATCACTGGTGTCATAAAAATTATTGATAATAAAATATATATATATAGTTTCACAAAACCTACCATAATAATATATTTCACGCAATAGACATCTGCTATCAATAGTTATTGCATGTTCCACTGTACAAGATAAGCTCATTTTGATGTGTGATGTCT
Organism: Hyles vespertilio; assembly: GCA_009982885.2. Classification (NCBI taxonomy): domain Eukaryota; kingdom Metazoa; phylum Arthropoda; class Insecta; order Lepidoptera; family Sphingidae; genus Hyles; species Hyles vespertilio. Next base: position 21,102,777 of record CM042814.1, read on the forward strand.
GTCATGGATAAACATAAATTTATCACATTAGCTGCAACTCTATTATTTTGTTTCATTATAGAATACCACAGGTATAGTTTTTCTTTTTGAATTTTATTTATTTGATAATGACAGTACTTATATAATAGTTGTAGTGGAACATAAATGCATGAAACATATTTGGCACCAGAAAGTAAGTTTGTTAATATATTTAATAATGGTCTTTCATGCAGAATTAAATAATAACATTATATTCAGTTAAAATATTTATACAAATATTTGAATTGTAGGATATTAATTGGAATTTTAAAGACCTAAGTACCTACATTTATATAATTGATGTTAAAATAGTTTACCAAAGAACTAATAAATGGTATGTACCATTAATTTAGTTCCAGCCTAGCCATACATTCTCATGTTACTGTATTACACAGAGTCCTCTGGTCTCTAATGAAGCTAATTCTAATGTTAATCAGCTCACTAATTGTCTACTTCCTTGTTTTTATACATTATATAATTAATGAGTAAACAAACTAGGGATATTCCAGTAGCACCCAAATAAAAAAAAACAGACACCTGGGGTATGCCTTTTTAACTTTAACATTTAGCAAACAACCTTGCTTATGTTACAATTGATTTGATTGCAAAATTATTACTTACACCTTCAGTTATTAAAAAAAATATGTAAAGAAGGGTTAAGAAGTTTTCTTTCTTATCTGTATAATTTATGCAAAGGGGGTTAGAAAACATGTTAAGAATGGAAATCAAAATTAAAAATACCTTCTCCAGTTCCTTTTCGATTTCCGCAGCGCGTATCACCAACGGGCCTCGCACTGCATATTCCAACTTCAAAATATTTGGGTTGATGTTCTCAATGGTCACTGCCTTCGAAGCCATGGTGCGAGTGTTGCGTACGGGCTTTAAAAAATTGATTTCACCTAACTCGGAACGTCGCACGACGCCGGCCAGAACGCGACTAGCGCGGTTTACTAACTTCGCTTGTGACATGCTCCCTAATCAATTATACTACTCTTATTACGTCACTAATATTTCGTTAATCATGCACCACTCGCAAACTACTAAAAATCACACAATAATTTATTTCACTTTTTGGGTTGCAGTTGGGTAAAAAAGCAAAGGGAACTGTGTAAAATTGTCACAAAATCGGTTCGTTTGTGCCACCGCGCACCGAACCGATCGATACGTACGTGCGCTCGGCAAATTATAAACAAACGTCTGCTTGTTATTTGCAACTCCTATTGTATTTAAGATGCGCACTGATTATTTTATTGGTTCTAATTGTTGTTTATTACCAACGCGATGACCCCCTGAAAGGTTATCTTATTGATATCGAGTAAGAATTCGCAAAAACTTAACAAAAATAACCAAATAATTATTGAAAATAGAACCACTAATGTCTTTACACAATAAATGCAAAAATCATAATAAATTTTATCAAATCAAAACTGAGCGGTTACGTAAAAGTTATTGCTATTTGACTTGTCTATTTGTTTATTTTGACAATTTGCTTGACATTGACATCCACAAGTCCATTCAGTTGGCGCTCAGAACAATGAATAACATAGAAGGAGCACTATTGACATTTCAACGTACACTCTAATTTTGACAACAAGAAATAATTGTGCTGTGATCTCTTCTGATAGTTTATCGATATCGATACATGAACTTTATTTATAGCAAATTCGTAGACACAGTGGTAGATATTCATACATGAATCATTATTATTTATTTCAAATCCATAACCATTATTTTATTTATTAAAAACTTGTATGATAACTTTGTAGCTACAGAACAAAAATATAATACGATGATCTACTTTTTTTGAAAAGGGTATCTCTGATGTCCTCAGTTGTTACTAAGATAAAAAAAGAAACTAGCAAAAATATAAGATAACATGAAAACCCATTTTGAATTAGCAGTTGAATCTTCCGCATGTAAATGTAAAAAAAACATTACATGTGTGATTGCGTTACTCTGCTAGTACGCAAAGCCTCTAAAGAGAATTTTTTGCCATGGACATGATGATATCGAAAATTATGAAGAGTATCTTAGACCACAGCCCTCGCGCAGTGGCCGAGCGCTTTTTTCCACTACACTACCGGGTAGGTATTTTAAAGTAAAAGCCAATTTATGTAACATGGGTAGTAAGCTAAAATATACATTATTTATATTATCGATAAAATGTGCAGCATGTCACTATTGCATATGTCGTAACTAAATTGTGTCGGCGCTTTGGCCGTTTGTAACACTTGACATAACTGCACTTTTTAATTCGGTCGCCTAATCATGCCCAACATAGCAATTTGACGTTTCATGAGTGAACATGAGCCGTCCTTAGCACATACTATTTGTCTCATTCTCTCCCATGATTTGGCCCTTTGGAAAAAACAGGATAAGTATATTATGAGTAATTTTCAGGCTCTTTCTATGTTACTCATTGTTCCTGAGAACTAGGTACCATGGACGTAATATATAAACAGGATTGCGCACGAAGAAAATGGTGTCATTCTTAAATAAGACATGTGCATGTAGCATAAGGTTTAATTTACTATGTTAAATGACATGGAAGAAGGCCGAAACCGAGTGAGACAGTATGAGAGGTTTCTATCCCTTCTCATTTGCTAGCCAGACCAAAAAAAATATTTTCACTAGTAGATTATTTTATAGAACTTATTCAAGGTCCTAATAATATTTTTAGACTTCCTACGGAATTCGTACTAACAAATTGCTGGAGAGACATTACACAGTGGAAACGAAGAGAAGACCATTCGTAGCCTCACATGACTTCAGTTGTGTGTTCCGAACATTTTACTTATGATGATTTATATTTTACATAAATACAGAAATCAGATAACAGCCCAGGCAATAAATCCAAAGAGTTAATTCTATTCGGAAACAAACACTAGGAGATGGGTTTAGATCTTTATTGTTTTTACTAAAATGCGTTGTAAATATAATTAATAGTATGATTACTTTAAATAAAGAAAAAATATTTTATTTAACCTATTTTGTATATCAAATAATGGGGAAAAGTTAATAATCTGGAGTAGGCATCCCTAAACACACACACCTTGACAGTTGGATTACAATAATTACACGACCCGTACTCACACATATCAACGAAAGTGAGGACACTTTTAGCGCATCGTTTGTTGATATTGCTCAATCTAGACGAGTATATAATCTAAGGGTAGTTGTATATCAATTCAAAGGTGAGTGGTTTCATGAGATTTACCATTTTTGATAACAAATATTCGCTACGGTGACCATAATAAAACCCGCCTTAGAACTTTTTTGATCGACAATTCAAAGTTCAGATGAATTATTGAATAACTTTTAATCTGCTTGAATATTAAAAGCAGTTCTTTTTTCTTTACACTTTTATTATCAAAGTAACGTTTAATTTACACACGTTAATTTACATCCTACTATGTTTTAAGTGAAAATAAACACGATAAAAGTTTCTTAGATTTACGCGAATGTTACACATTGAAATAAAACTATTATTTACGGATTTTATCGCGAAAGACACTTGAAGACAACTCTGAAACACAAAACACACAGAAGACACTCTGACACTGTCTCTGACAGAGCGGACGTCTAATACCTCAGTCCGCCCCGTGACCACGAAAGCTGTAAAGTAATCGAAACGTCGGGAAGTCAAAAATGTAAAAAATTAAACTAAATTCGCGATAAATAAAATAAAATCCGTAAATAATAGTTTTATTTCAATGATAAAAGTTTTTGTAATACAATTGGTCACGAATTAAGTATAATTAAAAAATATTTATTTCTTGCGTTAGTTTTTATTTACTGACTGATGTAAGATTTCGGCACGGACGTGTAATACGTCTAACAGGTCCACTGTCTGCTACATTTTCACGCCTAAGCCACTGAACCGATTTTGATAGAATTTGATACAGAGATAGATTAGACCTAGGGTAAGGACAAAAAATCTAAACTGTTGAAGTTACAGATGTCAAACTGTTTTACTCATTTTTGAACAAACATAACTGCACACTTCATTTTCTTAAAGTTAAACCATAAAGGGGTTAAAATAAGGGTTGAAATGTTACATGAAAAATCTAAATCGCTGCAGTGATAGAAACCTTTTTACAAATGAAAAATAATGGCGTGAATAATATTAGAAAAATTGCATTATGGGATTTCATTTCATTTTTCACAAAAAATTGATATCTGAACGGGTGGTTCACACATTTACACGAAAAATTGAAATTAAGAGTCAGAAATGATAATTATCGCCGCCATTTTGAACTTTATTGTTAATCATTCGATTAAGATAGAGATATTCGTTAGGGATGAGACGGTAGGGCAGCTACGTTGATGTTAGATATTACAAGAGTTGGTATGAATAATAACATGTATCTGGTATGAAGTAGGCCAAGGACGCTCCTATCTAGTGGTCATGGCGGGGTATGCGATCTCGGCCCACTGAGCTACTGCTGTTACTACCAACTTTCCCCTCCGTGGTTGTAGTATCCATCTCTACATTCCATACTTTCCTTTCCAATAACATCTTCTAGCCGCAAACTCTATTTCCTTTCCCCGGTTGAAGACGAACAGCAGCGTCATCAACCCGAGTACCCTCCTGCGCTCACGAACCAACTAACTAAGCGCTAACTGCCAAGCATGGTGAGTATTGGCATAAACAATAAAAAAGCCTAATAGTTGTTAAAACCAGTACCAGGACTCCAGTCCTCGGCAGCCCCGCTATTCCTAGTTATGGTAGCGGCCACGGTAACGGCGGGACAGAGGGTGGTAAAAATCTCTCTGGGTCAACCCCGGCTACCACACACGACGACGACTGGCACTGATAACACACAACATACGCACTTTGTGAACAGACGAGAAGATTGTTAATTGAATTTTGCTGTTAATAAAGATTTTTTATTATTATTTTCATTTTTCATTTCACCTATAAAAGTATACGTATAACACTATGATTTTGAACTTTTTTGCTAGGTCCTAATGGTCCAATATTTGGGTGGTCAAATATTTTTTTACACGGTTAAACAATATCACGTTTGTTACCTCAAAAACAAAATGCTTCATTCGACGTATTACAACTGAATTATTTACCATATTAGCCAATTTGATTAAAATTCCTGTATTTCCCAAAAAATATGGTCACCCTATAGGAACGGAACACAACCCTATCTTCCTACACCTCTCGCTCGGCTCGTTTTTCCGATGACAGTACGCAGTCCTGTTTATATACTACGTAGTACGTACATGCTATATAGGTACTCATTGTTCTGAGGTTGGCGGCACAAGTGACGCCTTGCCAACTTATAGATAATAAGGACCAGCAAGAAAGCATTTATTTTTTACTTAATTACCTATTTTTTACTTTTTTATCAATGTAAAGTGATTTTAATATTGTCGCTTAATTTTTTTGTGGTTCACAAGAGTTGGTAAGATTTTTTTTTAATACTCGGAATTATTAATCACTGCGATGTAGTCACTTCATCGTGCCCGTATAAAGAAAATATTCCCCAATACTGACTGCGTACTGACTGCCTAGTATTTTTTTCTGCCTATGTCGTGTATATGTTATGGGCCAAGTGATTAATGCAGGCAGTATTCATAATGCCCGGGCAGTATGAATATTGCCGAGCCATATCGGGCCAAGTGATTAATTACAATCTAAACTCACCTATTTATCACATTGCCCGGGCATTATGAATATGGCTACATGATGATCTGGCAATGTGATTAATAGGTGATTTTTTACGTGGTGCGCTGACGCATTGTCGCATCTGCAATAGACCCATAAATTAGAAAGGTTGAATTGATCTGCTTATGTTTAGTTGTTTTTTAACGTCCGAAACATTATCTTCAGAAGAAAATTAGTGTACCCACTTTATGGATCAGTTAGGTCGACTGTGCCTCAAAACCGATTCGGAACACCACGACTTCACGCAGTCTTTTGGTTACCGACCCTAGAGTGTATATAAAAAGCCGGAGGCGCGGAGGGAGAGCAGCCCCCGCCCGCTGTAACGAATGACACATGACCAGCAAGCCAAAGCAGCGGAGGTGAGCGTGGTTGCCTATCTTTTGTTACGCAAGGGCGAAGGGGCTGAACTTCCCGTAGCGCTGGAGACGATGCAGAAGCTAATTTGTATTGACAACAAGTGTTTTAAGGGTTAGGTTGCTATTAAGGAGGTTAATTGGCTGCATAAACTTACTTCGGTGCCCTTGGAGGAAGCTATTGATTTATTTTATAACATATTACACAGATTATGTGACATTCATATACCAACTAAAACTATTGTTCCCAGGTACAAGTATCCCCTCTGGTATAAAAGCCCTCTTATTAAGTTAATAAAAGAAAAATCAAAGAACCACAGAAATTATAAAAAATATGGTAACATTTCTGATTTGCATTCTTTTGTATTGCTGCGCGAGCGTGCTAAGATCCTTGAAAAGGAGATGTTCGCCGATTATATCGCACACATTGAACACAATATCCGTAATAACCCGAAAGCGTTCTGGGCATTTGTTAAATCTAAAAAACAGTCTCATTGTTACCCATCAGTTATGAAATACGGTGATCGATCTTCAGAGAATGGGGAGGATATTTGCAACTTGTTTGGAGATTACTTTAATTCAAATTTCTTAACATATTCTGACTCAGCCAATCTAGTGTCCACCAATGACTTTCGACCGTCAAGTAATATAAATATAGATTTGTCTTCAGTTGAAATACGGGAACATGAAGTGTACAGAATGTTAAAGTTCATCGATCCCAATAAGTCTGCTGGGCCAGATCGTATTCCTTCTATTCTTATAATAAAATGTGCTAAAAGTCTCACTGTTCCTCTTTCCATATTATACCGACGATCGCTGGATGCTGGCCTGATGCCCAGTATTTGGAAATCTGCACTAATTACCCCTGTTCATAAAAAAGGAGTTAAAAATCGTGTTGAAAATTATAGACCGATTTCGAAGCTGTGCCTCTTTGCAAAAATTTTAGAAAAAATTGTGTATAAGCAAATGTACAATGCTTTCAAACACAGTTTTAGCGAAGTTCAACACGGTTTTTTAAAAGGGCGTTCCACCACATCCAATTTGATTCTGTGCAGTGATTTCCTAACGCATCATATGTCTCGGTGTGGTCAGGTAGATGTAATTTACACTGACTACAGTAAGGCATTTGATCGTATTGACCACAAAATTTTATTGCTTAAATTACTTTCCTTGGGAATAAGGGGGAACCTATATAGATGGTTCTCATCGTATGTGGAAAACCGGTGTCAAACTGTGGTCTTAAATGGTTTTTCTTCAACAGCAATACACATACCCTCTGGAGTTCCCCAGGGGTCATTGCTAGGTCCATTACTTTTTACGTTATTCGTAAATGATATAGCATGTTGCTTCAGGAACTCTAAAATACTTTTATATGCCGATGACATGAAGATTCTATGTCCAATTAGTTCCGTTGTAGACTCCGCCCGGCTTCAGGACGATTTGAATAGGTTTCAGAGTTATTGTCACGTCAACAAGTTAGATCTTAATCCTAGCAAATGCTATATATGCTCATATACACGAAAGCATACTCCAACACTACATAATTATTATTTATTGAACACCATTATTAACCGTGTTAACACCATTAAGGATCTTGGCGTTACTTTTGACTCCAAGCTACTATTTAATATCCATATACAAAATACAATTAAGAAAGCATCAATGGCACTCGGTTTCATTCTTAGGCTAAGTTCGGATTTTAATGACATCAAAACTTTTAAAATCCTCTATTGTGCTTTCGTCCGCAGTCACCTGGAATATGCCTCGCAAGTATGGAACCCTAAATATAATGTGTATATTGACGGCATTGAAAAAATACAGAAAAAATTCTTAAGATATTTGCAATATCGTTCCGGAAAATATAACAGCAATTATTTCAGGAGATGTAGAACCTTTCATATTCTACCATTACATGAACGTAGAAGAGTAGCTGATTTATCGTATCTTTTAAATGTGTTTAATGGTAAAGTTGACTGTCCAGAATTACTGGGTATGATAGGGTTGCGCACTCATACTGCCTCGCTCAGGAAACCAAATCCCTTACATGTTCCATTTGCTAATTCTGTATACCGACAAAATAGTTACCTTTTACGAGCCTGTCGATCACTCAATGCTATCTATTGGGATGTTGATATAGATCTATTTAATACCAATACCAAGAAATTTAAGAAAACAATGTGTAATATTTACTTTGGCGCACGCACCTAACAAGCAATATCTGTACTTGGTAAATATTATGTATTATAAACTACCAGAAGTGGTTTTACATTATTTAATAAAATTAGGTATCCGCTTTGCACAAAGTCACGATCAATAATAATCCAAAGACATTCAAACTACTGTCACATGTGTTTCGTCTTCTCTTGAGAGGGTGCGTGCCAACGAGGTAACATCCACGGAGTTCACATATAACACGGCCTCTCCTGACACCCTGGCGTCCCGACAGGCTTAGTCGTCGTCGACCAAAGATGTAGAAATCAACCGAAGTAATGATCCAACGCCATCGGCAAGTTCCTTTTCTTGCAAAGACGTTGAAACCAGGCGTGGCAAAGGCCTAGTTGTTCAGTCAAACGTTGAGGATGGGCCAGCCCCATTGGAATCTATTTATTTAGATTCAAACACTCATCATCCACACCATGATTAGTCTCTGAAACCAAAGTCCAAATTACTTCAGAGCTCCATTGCTACATGTAACAAAGTAAATTTGTTAGAGATTGTCATAAAAGTCAAACCAGTCAGAAAGTCAAAGTCAAATAAGTTTATACAAGCTAAAACATTCAACATATAAAAGTCTAAACATATGCACATACACAGGTCCTCGGTATGGGCCCCTACCGAGGAAATACTTAAATCTACACTAGGGGTCAGGGTGCATTTAATCCCCCTAGCGACTCTCCGAACACGGAAAGCTTTCACACCGAGGGAAAAGGAGGCTGTACTCCCTCGATGACTCTCCGAACACGGAAAGCTTTCACGCCGAGGGAAAAGGAGGCTGTACTCCCTCGACGACTCTCCGAACACGGAAAGCTTTCACACCGAGGGAAAAGGAGGCTGTACTCCCTCGATGACTCTCCGAACACGGAAAGCTTTCACGCCGAGGGAAAAGGAGGCTGTACTCCCTCGACGACTCTCCGAACACGGAAAGCTTTCACACCGAGGGAAAAGGACACTGTACTCCCTCGATGACTCTTCGCGAAAAGCTTTTAAAAGGAACAAACCAAGGTACCAGCTTCAATCTAAGACAGGTACTTAAAGAGTGAACACACACCTTCAAAGAATATTGCACACGTCTCAGGGGTCCATTCACCTTTCCATGGAATCATATACTGAGCAGCCGCATAAGTAGACTTTCCATATGATCCAGCAAGTAACTTTAACTCATATCGGTGATTAGAGAGGGTTTTCACTACCCTATAGGGCCCCCGCATGCCAGAATCCAATTTACCCTGAGATTGAGCAAACTTGACAACAAACACCAGGTCACCCTTCTGGAATTCACGAGGAGGCTTCCGGCGCTCATTGACCATTATGTCTTGACGAGTCTGATTGTTTTTCAACCGTTCGGCCGTCCTTTGTCTGAGCATTTCCCGTTTTGCTTCCCGGTTGCCTTTGGTTAAATTCAATGCCACATCTCGCACCAACGTTCGGATTGCAGGCGTTGCGCTTTCATGGCCAATTAAAAGGTTAAGAGGAGAAGTCTGCGTAGTTTTCTGCTTTGTTAGGTTAAGAATGAGCTGTAAATGCCATAGTTCTTCAGCCCACTCAGCTTTTTGATGATTGACCGCAATACGAAGCATATTCAAGACCGTACGGATGTAACGTTCAACCTGTCCGTTTGCATGATGCATTTCAGGAGTTATGAAGTGAAGCTGTACACCAAGGACCTTCATCCATGAAGTGAAGCCCGTCGACTCAAACATGCGTCCCCTATCTGATACAACTAACTTAGGAGTACCAAACAACGATAACACAATTTTAAATACTCGTTTCAGTTCATTTAAATCTTGTCGACATATAGGTGTCAAGAGACAATATTTTGTGAACGCATCTACCACAAGCATGACAAACTTATAACCCTTGGACATAGGGAGAGGCCCGAGAACATCAACATGTAAGGTTTCAAAGGGAACTTCGGATTTTTCCCAGGATGTAATTGGCTGTAAAGGTGCTCGCGGTACACGCTTGTGGGCGACACATGTTAAACAATGAGAAGTATATTTAGTGACAAACTTTCTAAGACTAGGGAACCAAAAATGTCTTAAAATTAGATCCACTACCTTATCTGCGCCTACATGGCCATGCTCATCATGAAAGATGCGGAGGAGGCTCAAACGGTTACCTTTAGGTATAAAGCAAAGTAGCCTCGGGTCTTCACCCGTCGGCATATATCGGTAATATAATATGTCATTGTGTACTTCATACCTTGACGCATCCAATTGACCTTGTTCAAGCAATCGAATCATATTTTGAGTCTCCTCATCACCTGCTTGAGCAATTTGAGCCCAATTACGTGGGCGTTCGACATTGTTAACATTACATGGGTTTCTACTTAAATAGTCCACGTGCGGCATCATGGTGCCCTTTCGGTAAAGAATGGTGAAATTAAAATCTTGTAGATAAATCCACCATCTCGCCACACGCGGTAACAAGTCTTTCTTATTTTGGGTGGATTTTAAGGCATTACAATCCGTTACCACCAGAAACTGAATACCAATGAGATAGTGCCTGAAATGCTTTAATGCATTTACTACCGCAAGGGTTTCGAGTTCATAGGAATGGTATTTCGGTTCAGCACCTTTTGTGACCTGACTATAATAGGCCACAACACGCCGACTACCATCCCTATGAACCTGTTGTAGAACCGCACCATACCCAAGACTACTTGCATCCGTATGAACTTCCGTAGGTAAACTTGGATCGAATATCGCAAGTACGGGTGCACCAGTTAAAATTTTAATAATTTCTTGACGTACAGTTTCATGTTCCGCAGTCCAGTGAAACTGCACGTCCTTACAAGTCAGGCGCGCAATGCAAGCAGTTCTGGTGGAATACTCTGGGATGTATTTTCGAAAATACCCCGCCAACCCAAGAAACTGTCTAACCTGTTTAACATTCTGTGGTGCAATGGAATCTGAAAGAGCCTGAACCTTACCAGTAGCGGGTCGCACTTCACCGTTAGATATCACCCGCCCCAGGTATTCTACTTCTGTGCACAAAAAGAAACATTTGTTCAGATTTAACGAGAACCCAGCTTCCGTCAATATTTGTAGTACTCCCCGCAAAGTTTGCAGTCCCTCTTCAACGGAAGAAGACAAGATCAAACAATCGTCGATGTATACCAGAACTTTCCCATCAGTGATGAATTTCTGCAAAGTTTTACTAATAATGCGCTGGTATACAATCGGCGCGTTTGCTAACCCAAATGGCATTTTTACGTACTCATAATGGGCCTCTGGCGTCACGAAGCCGGTGAGTGGTATGGATTCTTCATCAAGCTTTATTTGATGGAACCCAGTCGCCATGTCCAAAGTCGTAAAGTAGGTGCTTTTACCCAAACGGTCAATGTGGTCATCAATTAGGGGTAGCGGAAATCGATCTTTTACCGTTCGGGCATTTAACGCACGGAAATCGACACACATCCGGTCAGAGCCGTCCTTTTTCTTAACAAGCAACACTGGGCTTGCATAAGGCGACTCTGACTCACGAATGATACCCTTCGAAAGTAAATCTTGAATAATTCGACGTACCTTCAACTTTTCGTCATATGACATCTTGTACGGTCTATAATGAACTGGTGTATCGTCCTTTAGACGAATGCTCATGGTACCTGTTGTAACCGTGGAAGTGGCCGTACCTGAAATCATGTGTTCGGAGAACTCGTCCAAGATCCTATTGAGATCAACCAAATGAGGACCGCTTAAACTGGTTTTATACGAGCGTTGTCGGTTATCATGCACAGAAGAAACAGCACATTCAGGAGCCCGTATGATTCTCTGCAAGTCCTTGGTACGTACATATGTGACGCCCTCCCGATTCAGCACATAGGTGCCAATAATGACTGGAGCATTCATACACTCACTAGGGACAACCAAGAAGTCCACATCTAATGAAACGTCTTCCAGCTGAACCACGAGAGAGACGTAAAAATTAACATGCGTAATTAACTTACCTACGCCTTTTATTTGTCGACTAGTGGGTTTCTTGGTACAAGAAAGATGATTTACTACCACTGAAGAGATAAGCGACACCCCTATAGCACCACTATCTATAAGTATGTCAACTGGAATTCCATTGATGACACCAACAACGACGTCTTTTTGTTTTTGAGCTGAGTAACTTGAGCAAAAGTTGACTTTACCTGAATCCGCACGCTTCCTTACAAAGCAATCACGTATGTGATGGCCTTGTTTTTTGCAGTATGCACATGAGACGAATCGATCAATCTTAGCAGCGGTCGGTTTTAGGGCCGGCTCAGTTGCAGAACCAGTGGCAGCAAGTTTCGACTTCTTAGAACATTGCAACTGTTTGTGTCCCAACTTACCACATAAATAACATTTAACGCCTATTCCAATTCCCGGAGTCGTTCGGTTGGTAACTGTCGTTTTCTCGGTACCACTTTGCGCAATCGGATAGCGCATAGCACGAGCATCTGCATTTTCCGATTTTGAGAAGGTAGCCAAATAACCTACCAGGTCCCGCGGAGCTAAATTTGCGTTCATAGCCGCTGCTTTAACTTGGGGATCCGTAACACCCCGAAGCACAATATCGGTGATTAGGTCATCACTAAGGCCCTTAACAACCCACAACTGAAGTAATGATTTTCGTGCATATTCAGCATAAGTACGAAAACCATTAGAATTAGTGGACATTACCTCATACAAGATTGTTGCCCGATCTACCTTTTTGGTACATAAACATCTAAAGTCCTCTTTAAAGTTGGTCCATGAACGGTCGTTGGTAACCCACTCATCCAACCATGACCTTGCATCACCTTTCAAACACTTACCAACACGAGCGAGGCACTCGCGTTCATCCCACCGATTTGCAACCTTGGCCCGATCAACTTCCTCAAACCAGGAATCCACGTCATGTATATTAGGGTTAAAATTAGACACATAATAGCTATGTGTACTTACCGATTTCAATGATTGAATCGCTTCGACAATCTGTTCTGTTCCGCTCGGGTTGCGTGACTCAGTAGAGGCTAATCGACCTGATAAATGCGAATCATACGCTTGCGACTCTAAAGCCTGAAGACGCGACATTATAGTGTGCCAGGATTCATAACCACTAAACTCACGATTATCGTTTCGCCGATTACTATCACAGCGGTAATGGTTGTGGCCACGACTGCGCCCGTAGTCACAACTCCGGCTACGATCGCGACTGCTCTTGCGACTGCTATTATGATCTCGGCGCGTGTGACGTTCACCACGACGTTCATTGCGGCTTCGGCTACGGCTGCGACTACAAGTAAAGTGTCGTTTTCTTACCGGAGGGGTATACCCTCTACTTGAACTGCGCGAACGATGTCTCACCAAGCGTTCGCCGCGCGAGCGGCTGGTAGTAGAATAACACCGGTCACGAGATCGGGATCGGCCCATTTTCTACTACAGCAATACAAAACAAGCTTACCAGAGATTATCAATCGCAACCTTGTGTTTCACGGACACTCAAACAAAATAAACTAACTGACTTTTGAAAATTTCAAAGTGGACGTAGTGAGCAATCCCACTTCTGATATAAACTACCAGAAGTGGTTTTACATTATTTAATAAAATTAGGTATCCGCTTTGCACAAAGTCACGATCAATAATAATCCAAAGACATTCAAACTACTGTCACATGTGTTTCGTCTTCTCTTGAGAGGGTGCGTGCCAACGAGGTAACATCCACGGAGTTCACATATAACAGTATTATTAAGTTAGTTATAGTTTACCTCCTTCTTTTTTTTTATATTTATTTTTTTTCTTTTTCTTTACATACAGTTCATATCAGTGAAAACTTGTAATTGACCTTTTCTTTGTTTACTGTTTATGTTGATAATGTATAATGCTAGTTGTAAGTTTTCCTTAATAAATAAAATAAAAATAAAAATAAAATAATAGATATTTCTCAGGAATAGTGCGTTACCTTTTCATGGGAGTAGAACCAGGGGAGGTGCGACACTCCCCCTCGCCCTCCACTCCTCCCAACCCACACTCTCGTACTGCCCTATTCCAAATTCTACCACTTCGACTCATTTTGATTCGCTTTACATCACTCTGCCCAATAGGCACTTGGCATTATTCATAATGCCCGGGCAATGTGATAAATTAATTGGTTATAATCACATTGCCCGCTCTTAATGGGCATTATTCATATTGCCCGGGCATTATGAATAATACCCGATTAATCACTTGGCCCATAACAAATATACTATATTTTATGAACAACGTTCGCGTGTATTCAGTACAAACTCTAGAATATTTAGTATAAAAAATGAAAGCCCGTTTATTTGGGCCTACAAAACCTTTGTTTGTGCAACATTCATTATAAAAACAAAGCAAAATGGCATTTATTTCTGTGGACTGTGATACTTTTCTGGTGTACAGACCAAATTTAAATGCCGAAGGACCGAGTCGGTGTCTACACATTTACCCTGGATTCTCAAATATTTTATTAGTTATTGGTATTTTATTGATACCAGAAACCGGTTTTACGTATTATACAACGTGTAACAGATTTAAATGTAAAAGCGGAAAGTAGTACGTTTAGAATCAGCTACTGAATCGATATCAACATTTTTTTTTGGTAGGTATTTTTTTTTCAAAATAATTAGTTAAGACCAAGTAAATTACAGACACTCTTTCATTTAGTACTCCGAACAAACGAAATTGAAACGTAACTCGAGGACATAAGATCATTTTTAAATGAATCACTAAACGAATACTCTAATAAACTAAATAATGAACAAAAATGAACTTTATTTCGATAGTCATAAAGTTTATTTAAGCAATCTATCATTAATCAAACACACACAACGATAGGCCTGAATAAACGTAATAAGCTACCAAAATAAATAACTATCATATTCTCTTTTCCGCACATTTAACTACAACAAGATAGAGCAGGATGCAGCTATTGTTTAATGCAATTTGATCCATCCGACAAACGATGGCGCGCGCGGCGGTACATCACAAGGTTTGGCATTTGGCAAGTCCGTACCTATAGGGATGCGCCGCGAAAAAAATTACTCCCGGTATTTGCAGGACCGGGCGATCCAAATCCAGCGCAATACATGCACTTAAATGAAACAAATTAAATCGTAACAAAATCACTATGAATAGAAACAACAAGTAGGTATTTCTATGAAAAATAATTTCGCGGAACGTTAAAATGGTGATTAATTTCGTTTTGTAATTTTGCTACAATGTATGCGGAATCCCGGTGTGTCGGATATCCCGTTATTGCAATCCCTAAATGGGCACCGTCTATGTGAAAAAAATCTAGTCGTGCACCGCAGTTATCTGTGTCTACTTGTGTTTAAGTGTTAAGTAGATATTTCGATAACTTTCGCGCGCGATGTCTTTTCGGTATTCGAATATTGAATACACTGAAATGGTGAGAATTTTGGCACTGTGTGGTGATAATGTATCATTGGCATGCAGGACATTTAGCAACAGGTACGCCACCAGTGTAGTGTCCGACAGTATCTCGATGCTGAGTTCGGAGAGCGCTGGATAGGTCGCGGCGAACCTGTGCAATGGCCTCCTAGGTCACCTGACTTGACGCCTCTTGACTTTTTTGTGGGGACATGACGTAATAAATCTCTGGTATACTTCAGTGAAAGTACTAATGTGGAGGAAATAAAAAGTAGAATAGTGGCAGCCTTCCTAAAAGTGAAGAGTGACACTGAAGTTTTACATAAATTACGTGAACAATTACGCAAATGTGCATCAAAGTGTATCAAGGTGGTGGACATTTCGAACATATTTTAAAAAGAAATCGCCGCATGAGTGCCATGTTACACGTAAGTTAATTTTGTTGTATTTTTTTGTGTTGTGATTCCCAATCCAGTCTTCGTTGTTAGATATTGCGTTATCTTATTCATTAGTAATGCAAAATAAATGACGCCCGTATCCCGCCCGCCTGTAGGAACTAAGTTTAGCGGAAGTGAAATTAATAATATTTTATAGCCGATTCATGCAAAATATTGTCTTATGTTGGGTTCGTACGCATTATATCTAGTAAGTAAAATATTTAGATTTTATAGCTAAAACACAAATGTTATACTTACAGATTAAATTAATAATAATTTATTTACCGAACCACCCAGTAATCAGTTACGTACGTAATTTGTATTTCGTTTATTGTCAGCTGTTTCTGCCGCGGCGCGGCGCAGCGTTCGGCGTTAGGTACTCGTGTGAATGGGTCTTGTGTACATGTGTGCGTGTCCGCGAGCGTGTGTAGTAGTCGTAGTAGTGCACTCTTATTTGTAACTCGTAAGGTAACCATGTTAAGTGCCTACATTTGGTATAACTAACGTGACCATACGTCCCGCTTTGGGCGGGACAGTCCCGTCGTAAATACAATCTTGATTTATACAATTATTGAGTACGTTATGTGCCTGCCTGGAAGTAACGCACCTATCGAAAGAGTTTTTACTCACATTAACAAAATATGGACAAGTAATAAAACACAGTTGAGTGCCGCAGTAATTAAAGCTATTTTTATTACGTAAATTCACTTTTTCAGATAATTCTGAGTTTCACACTTACATAAACACTTTATTATTATTATTACATCATCCGCAGATGTTCCGCTCTAGCACAAAAAGTAAATGGTCACGTTAGGTATAACTTTTGGTTGTTTTAAGTGTAGGTATTAGAATAAGCACTCACTTCCAGGAACTAACTATTGTATATTTTGTAAATTAACACTTAATACATTCACAGACAGTAAAATTATAATTATGCGACTCGGAGCGAGGTGTGCTCGTGACGAGAGATGGCAGACTGTCTTCTTTCATCCAAATAAACCGACCCTTTTATAGGACTACCCGAATGAGGATCGGTGGGGATAAATCTTCCAGAAAATATATTTAAGCCATAAAATAGGGTCTATCCTTTCAACTAAAAATTAAGGTCGGCCCAGACATCTGGGCTATTGTCCAAACAGAAAGGTTTACAAAACATGTGTACTATTGTCTAAAAAACATAAATTTGTTGCAAAGGATTGCCGCCACTAAAGAACTTAACTATAATAATACAGTTTTATTGCCCTGGTATGAACGGGCCATTACAATTAGGAAACTATAATTTAGAACAGCATCTTTTTAACTAATATTATACAATAAGGTACACAAAAATTCTTACTTAAATAAAACGACTCGCAGATGTTTTATGGTTAAACATCTGCAGTCATATTTTAAAATGAAATACGTGTTTAAATAATGTTCAAATTACAATTACTAATAATCGTGTTATTTTAAAAGCTAAATATAAGTTGGCGTATTGCAACCACTTTAAAAGCTATATCTAAGTTGGCGTATTGCAACCGCCACAAACTAATTTCATAAATAAAAGATTTTGTAATTATGGTAGTACGATTTCAATGCATAAACTACGATTGCAATAATATTTTAAAGTTGGTGTGTCTGAGGTTGTGAATTAATCCTGTTACACGTTCTATATAATTTTCGAAATCGACCAAATGTAGTTAAATTTGTGGTTGAATTACTTGTCCAGTCTAATGATAGCACTCAACTGAATCGGCCTTGATCGATATTTATCAATAAGTAATATTATACGTTTGTTTATTTGTCATATAACTCCACTAGTGGCAGTCAAACGTGACCAATACTCGTGGTCTCTCGTATACAAACAAAATGGTTGTGTAACACAGTAACAGATATTGGATACCCATACGCCAGAAAATGATTAAATTGCCTTCTGGAGATTAAAGTCTCGGAGAGTTTCTCCATTTAATATTGTTTTATTATTTTTTACATTAGGAGGACCCACAGCTATATAATAAAATGAATTATTGCATGACATAACCACCATAGATTATTATGATACATTTTTTTCATTCTTACGATAATTGTGTCATCGAGGCAATAAACTCTCCCCATGCAAATGGGGCTTAAGGAATAGCTTACTAGCCTTTTACTAATAACTAAAAGTGCTGAGGCTACGCTGTTGTCAGCATGAATGGGAAGGCTCGTCCAGGAAAGCAGCACCGTCAAGCAAGCAAGAAGGGAACCACCGTCTCACAGGAGATTGAAGTGAAGTAACATCTTTGCTGTCCCGTTTTATTCAGTGAGTAATATAAGATATTTCCAGTGTCCAATTCTCATTTTCTCTTCTCATCCATATTCGTTTGAGCTCCCATCCCGATTTGATTGACCGGCAACTTATTCAAGGTTCAAAAACCTAGCCTTACTGAAGTCGTGGGCAGCAGTGATAACTTAACATCAGGAAACCTGCTTGATCGTGTGTCGGACTTATTGATTAAAAAATATGTACATATCCTCTGCATTGCTGTTTCTATTCAATAATCACAAAAGAAATGTGAAATACATAATGTTGTTGTTAATGTTGTGTTAAAAACGACATGATCGTTAAGAGCGTTTAAACCTTGCGCGCAAAGTCAACTATAGGTATTTCTTCGTTAATTTTACGCACACATAAGCGACCAAAGCTGTGTGCGTAGAGCTGCCGCGTCGCGTCGGCTCGCTACACAGTCAACGCAACCAACTTTGATTCGTGCGCTTCAAAATTCTAATATTGAATTGAAATGTAACTTATGATTTATATATTGGTAATATTATATCATAAAAATATTTTATTTGCATTATAAGTAGACAAATATTACTGTGCAAGCAATGAACAATACAAATTTAGATACTACTCATATTTTCGTTATTATTACATTGTTAAGTTGCATTCAAATCAGTGTTCAATCAGTAGACACTACGGACGTTTATTAATCATTTCGTGTTCGAACACATGAAAAGAGTTAGGGGCCTTACAACCCCTTACAATTACGAAATATATTTAATTTTATATTACAATACATAACATAATTTAGCCTCGGAATTACATCCCATTATATTATTATATCTGAAACATAATTTATACTCACTACAAAATCATTGTAGGTAATAAAAAGAAAAAATATGTTTTACTACCAAAGTACTAAGATGTGGCAATCGCAGTCCGCGCGTGGCTATTTTTACGACGCACGGCAAAAATCGACTGCAGCCAGGCTGGAGCGACGAGCGATACGTCCTCCCTCTAGAAGGCCTTGCGGCGGTCTGATTTGATGCACGGCGGACAGCGTGTTTTATAGTGGTTTTTAAAATATATGTAGAAAACATGAAAACCAATTTTATTGAAATATAAGAATGGCAATTTATTGATAAGATGTTCTTCTATTATAATATGCAATTGCTATAAAAAAATATGTACGATAAGTTGGTGAAAAAAATATGTTCTTGACGAGAGTTTCTGAATAATTTCGCATTGTTTAAATTTTTATTTTCCAGGAACTAAACATAAAAAGATTATTTTTCTCAGCAAAATCCCTCCATAAGGGTCTTATTAGTCGGATAATATTTTGACTTTCATCTTATATTTTGTGATTTCGGATATCTTAAGCTTCTAAATTGCCACTTAAAGTCTAAATAACGAAACTAGTGTTCAGTAATCCTTATAGTACTCACAAATTATCCATCAATCTATAATGTTTTCCACCAAAATCCCTAGATGATAACCTTTTCTAAAATTAGTACTAATTATTTTACCTTGAAATTGTTTATTGGTGGCTATTAACTCATTTGAAAAGTCCTGTTTTTTAGCCAAGAAGCGCGCAAAGGGTATAAACGCTCTTAATCGCCCGTGTGTAACCATATCCTTACTAATATTATAAAGGTGAAAGTTTGTATGTATGTATGGATGTTTGTTACTCTTTCATGAAAAAACGGCTCAACAGATTTTGATGAAATTTGGTATAGTGATAGCTGACACCCTGGATTAACACATAGGCTACTTTTTATCCCGAAAAATGTAGTGTTCCCGTGGGATGAGTCAGGAAACCAAATATACATATTTTCTACTCTTTCAAATTCAAATTGTTGGCACGGGATGTCCTCTCCTACGGAAGGGAAATATAGTCGACGGCACGCGGGAAATATAGTTAGTAGACACGCGAAATAATATGTTCTTGATGTGGATTGGACTCAAAAACTATCTGCACCCGGGCGAAGCCGGGCCCGACAGCTAGTACTCAATATTAAGTAGCGGTCAGACGCGTCTCCGAATCTGTGGTTTGACCACAAATGGTCTTGACTCTTAGGCGTCGGTTGTAATCCTGATTTTATTTTAATACATTGCTTCTTTTTTATTCTGGGCTGGAACGCGCCTGCGGAATGCGGTTATCAGAGTTCGATTTAGATGAATCATTTGGCTTGAGCTAAATACTCATCCTTCGTCAGATGATACACATATTATGCTGGCCATAATCGGGTACACAAGAGGAACCCAAAACACGACACACTTATGAAGTTCTGTATGACAGGTCCACTATTTACTGTATTCGCTATCCGGGCGTCACGGATATTCCCTCTCTCTCTCTTTTCGGGCTCCCCTATGGACTATGGAGCATCACACCACATACACCAGCTTTTGATTGATGGAAGCAGTCTGCATCCAGCGACTTCCAGTACCTTTACCCAGTCATCCACTTTGTCGATCTACGTTATACTTTATGCTTAAAAGCCAAACTTCAATAAATATGAGCAGAACTATGATTAATACGCCTTTGCGCGCATATCGCAAAGCTGGGGTTTACCGTCATTGCTCGTAATAAATAAACAACGCAGCAATAATATTGGTAGGTATTAACTCGAATTTACGTAGGTACAGTCAGCAACATAAGTCGCTACATATTCACAAGACTGTAAATTCATTACGTTTAGACTTTGATATATCTCAAATCGAATTATTGTAACAAATTCCTTAATGTTCGATTTTCGATATAAATTTCAAATTTTTCGTGGGTTCGTTTATTGCCATAACAGCATTCACATCTTAGTAGGTATACGTCTTGTATTACATCCATCAATAGGAGTTCTATACAATACTCTGATTTAGTAATTACAATGTCGGTGTGTATGCGTTGCGAACGCGGCGAAGAAGCTAGTCGAACGGAAGTAGGAAGAGGTGAGGTGAGGTGCGGGAGCGGGACGGGAGCGCACGCGGCTGCGTTCATTATGTGGCGTCTCGCCTTGGCAGCCGTCCCCGGGTAATGCGAACGCGGTTTGCTACAAATTTTAATAAACTTAGTTTCATTAGAATTTCACTCATATGAAGTTGGATTTCACTGGTGGTAGGTATTTCATATGTGAGAGACCGCCTGAGTAGGTACCACCGTAGTGTCTATTTCTCCCGCCAAACAGCAGTTTAAATGCACTGTTGTGTTTCAGATTGAAGGACATTGTAGCCAGAGTAACTATTGGACATATTGAGACTTTACATCTTATGTATCAGAATGGCGAATGCAGTGTAATGCCAAGCATTGCGTTGTAATACAAGGCGCTGTTTGGTTTTGCTGCTGTTCATGAGCGGTCGTAACACTTACTATCAGGATAAGTAATATAGTACGGTCTTCGTACAAATTGAAGCATTAATTATTTCAACAGAACTATCTAAGTATATTTTCAAGACATCCCTAGTGTTTCCGACATATTTACATCATTAATGTGAAATTGAAATGATACACAAGGCATTTCATTATTAATTTATTTTTACACAATATTTTCAACTAATGTCAAACGACAGTCTAGCAACTAAAATAATCCCGATATAAAAATATTTCATCTCCTTATCCATAATATATTCATTATATTGACAGATCTATATAATATATATCTTTACTTTTCAATTCATGTGTTCGTACAGTGTGATGTTTACTATAGTTTTTGTCTATAATACAATACATATTTATAATGAATACAACATACGTATAGTTTCGACTATATAAAAATGTACATCACAATTATGTACGCGATACGCATAATGCACATATTTATTTACAGACGATTTAATACAACAATATTGTCGGAGAAAACATTACAAAATAAAATAAACAACAGAAATATCTCAAACGTTATGGCAAATCCTCAATGAATACCACAAAATATATCTTTTATTTCTCTAATCATTTAATAGACAATTACAAAACACAACGTAGCATTATTTTTACATATACTTAAAGTCGAAATAAATAAATTATTCTATAATAATAATGATATTGCTTATTGTCAAAATCAATTTAAACTCTTATTTAAGAACAAAATCCCCGTAGCCGGCTTGCAGCCGGGCTCTGCGAACAATTCCTATATATTTATGTACTAAAACAATTTATCACTAATTAACGAACGTTTATACATTAGGAATGCATCGGTTTGGACACCAAGACCGCCTGCGTCGCAGTCTTCTCTTCGCGGAATGTACAATTTAGATAAATCTGTTATATAACATATATATCACGCTATGATATGATTCATTCAGGTTAAGACAAACGAAGACACTTAAAACACAAAGAAAGAAAATACTGACTTATAAGTACCGCCAGAACTAGCTGGCACGTTTGTGAAGAATAGTCCAAGAAGTCTCAGTAACAGTAGGTGTGGAAATAAATTAGTGCCTACAACTAGAAAGGACGGATAGAACGTCGAGAGAAGAAAATAGATCAACGAGTTCATAAACGTAACTATTGATATGCGCACAAATAAAACACTAATCTAAATACAAGGAAACAAATCGAGGCGTCGACACTTC
The DNA here is from genome assembly GCA_009982885.2 of Hyles vespertilio. Classification (NCBI taxonomy): domain Eukaryota; kingdom Metazoa; phylum Arthropoda; class Insecta; order Lepidoptera; family Sphingidae; genus Hyles; species Hyles vespertilio. The sequence continues at coordinate 21,125,654 of CM042814.1, forward strand.
GCTGTCAATATTTCATAGCTCGAGTCAGAGCGTCGAGAGAGGTCAATGTTTGAATAAAAGTGCGCATTTACCGCATTCTAATGCGGTCATATGTGTCAATCTGTTCTTACACTATCGTTGCGCACACGAGGCGGGCCGACGTATAAAATTGGACCCAAAAACGGATCGATAAGCGATCAGTCAGTGCGTTCGCGTCGTACAAAATGTGTGTAGTGTTTTGGCGAGTAGTGTAGCGCGGCGGCCAGTACCGGCGGCCCGCTAGCAGTCGCGGTCCTCGCGCACGAGGCTGGCCGTGTCGCGGCCCGTGTCGGCGGCCGGGTCCAGCGCGCGCCGCGCCCCCGCGCCGCCCGCCCCCGCGCCGCCCGCGCCCGCGCCGCGCGTCTCCGTCGACGACGGAGAGATCACCGCCGATACCACCTTCTCTTTCAACTCGTCTGGTACTTCGTAGATGCCCGCTGTAACCAAATAGCTCGTGATATAATATGTCCATTTCGTCATCACCGATCATGGGATGCAAAAGCTGAATAATAAGAACTTAAAATAGGTCATGCAAAGGCCCCCAGGGTCTACTTCATCGTATTATAATTTATATCAATTTCAAAACTTGTGTATGTTCAAGTTACCTAAAATAAGATACTTCAGTAGACCATGAAATTGACTTAATTTCCATCTGCAGTTCCACTGTTATTAAGCAAGCACTGAAATGCCAAAACATTTCGTACAATACTCACGTATAGGCGGCTCGGGTTCCCCAGCGGCGACTGCCCTGGTAACAGCCTCGTACATGGGATTGCTGAAGTCCCTGCCCTTCCTGGGCGCCGTCTCCTCCAGGGTATACGCAGGTTCACCTCCCGGCGTGGTGACTCCGCCGAACTCAACGTTGGACCCTTGTCTGAACGACACGCTCTGTGATGACGCCAGGCTGCCTAGTCCGCCTTTGCCGCTGTTGACGAGAAATCAAGTGCGCGATGATTAGTAGAGAGAATATGTAATACTTGCATTGTAATTCTGAGCTTGTCACTTCATGTCTAATAATTTTATGATGGTAGAATGAAATATTTGTGTTCCGTTTTATACAGTTTACAAAAGGTTTAAGTGAGAAGAAATATAAGTACTTATAAGATTTATTTAAAAAGACCTCTAAAAATTCACGCCTGTGTCTTTAAATTTAGACACAAGTACATGAGGCCCATGAAATAGAGATACAAGTTTATCACATGAATAACATGCAACATGCTTTATAAAGAAACCAATAAAAAATCGAACATAACACAATTCGTGCATCCTAGCGTCTGCAAGATCACCTGTACTAAGAAGCTCAGAATCTATTCTACAATTCACCATGCTATAGATGATAATGATGCTGAATTCCTAGCCGTTTTCGACTTCGGCGACTGTGATATTGGACACAATAATCTTTAAATTGGACGTTGGTCTTCCGTCTTCTGGTACGGATTGTTTTTGGATACTATAGAATAGAGTGTATACAGGGTGTTACTCACAAAGGCCTCTTCCTGACAACAAACCACGCGGCGGCGGCAGCCAGCGCCAGCAGCAGCACCAGCAGCACGGGCAGCAGCACGGCGGCGGCGGGCGGCGCGCGCCCCGTGGCGGCCGCCGCGCCTGCGCACACCGGCGGCGACAGCGGCGCGCGGCACACGCACTCCACCGCGCCAGACTCAGAGATGGCACACTTGCCGCCGTTCTCGCAGCGACATGCTGTCGGTAGGGGACGCTCTTGCTCCACCGCTACGAATAGACATAAACATAATTTTATTTGGCATCAACACATACAAGTTATACAAAAAATAAATATTCAGTGAGTAAAAAGATAATGTGGGTACATTAAAAACAAATGAAAGAATATAATATGGAACAATTAATATTTTAAATGCATGCGAAAGCGATATGATGCCAAATCTGGACACCGACTCAACATGAAGTGCTGTCGAACCAATAGGTACAACAGCGTTGATTTTCAGCGATGCCTTGAATACATAATATTTATCATTCATTCAGGTCCTATATCCTTCGCATGGTGTAAAGAACAGTAGTGACTCTCCATCTCGCACAATGTTGTCTTCTTGACGTTACCTGTTTGATATCGTTCCAAGACTTTTAATATTAAAATTTTCTATATTTATCTTTACAGATATAATTATCAGCATAATTTTAGCATGTATCTTTCAATATCGTTATCATGCGAGCCATATGGTATTCATAAATTTCCACTGGAAGCAGTTTACATGGCAGATTACGATTATAACTCTTCCATTCCTCAGATCATCTTTATTCAGTTTTCAAACACGTTATCTAGTACCAGTTATCTCCTCGATATCTAAATAATCCCACGAATAAATAAATCCTCCTAATTCTAACATTACACAACTTACCGGCATCACAAGCGAGTTCCATGGTGATTCTCTTGGGCGGTTGTTGCTGGTCGGGACAGGCGCAGCGGCGGCCGCCCGGCACCACGAGGCACAGGTGCGAGCACGGCGACCGCGCGCACGCGGAGCTCACTGTACGGTTGTAGCGCAGCGGGTGGTATACTGGAACGACACATGTAATCAGTTATACGGCCAGGGTGAAGTTTAGTCAAAACAACAGATTCAAATATTGTAATTGGTATACTAGAATAGCGCAATAAACGTCATCAAATCCATATACAAGGACAAGGTGCTAATAGACGACCAAATGTTTCAGAACTCACTTTAGCAGGATGTAGCAAAATAAATAGTCACTTAATTTGTCCTGACATTTGATTATGGTTATTTTATGATTGAGTTATTATGTTAGACATGTTGCTCAAGTTATCTGCATTTATATTATACGACACTGATTTTCGAAACTTTAGTCTTGATTTATTCGGTTTAAATCAGTGCCCCAAGCAGGAACATTTGGCTCTGTAGTATAGTAATCGTAATAGTAAAATTTTGTATGGGAATTTGAACAGCGCCATTGTGAGCGTATTTGGAACTAAATTATGGCAGCGGGAAACGTTTACGACACTATAGTATGGTAATCGTATAGTCTAGCGATAGTTGAATGTATGAAAAGTGGTAGCAGGAATAATTTTTGACGTATAGTATCGCCGATTTACTATCGAGAAATACGATTGTTTTGTCACCTACATTTTTACCGTGAGAACATTATCGGGAGTGTATTTTTGCATTTCTACACATCGAATTAAGGAAAAATATGTTAATTACGGTCATGCTTAGTGTCTCCCGATGCCGTAGTGTTATTGTGTGTAATTATCTACTCCGTATTTCGCTAATAATATGAAATTCAATGCTGCGATATGAAGTTACAATTATTGTGATACCTAACTCAAATATGAAGATTATTTCTTAGACTGTGGACTGTTTGGAATCGGAGAAACGAACTTCGGAATCTTGTGAACAAGTATGAGGATATAGAAAGTGGAATTTATTGTAGTTAAAAACACACCTAACCTAAAACTGTAAAAAACTTATAAATAAAATATTTACATGGAACTTTTATTTTAGTTTTGCGTACCTACTTAATCATTTTATGTCATAAGCTTATTTCAATGTATAGTCGAGCAAGCTCTTAGGGCAGAGAAGTGTGAGCATTGAATATGTGAAAATAGTTTCCGAGGAACTTAACGAGCAAAAATATATAGAATACTTTCATGAAGCTCTCCCCGTAAAAATGTAGAGGGATTTTATAAAACATATATACGTATCTTTATCTATAATCGATATAATATGAGAGTTATAGGTCTACCAGAATCTCATGGCATAAAATTAAAAACAAACATAAAGATTTTTATGTGGCAATACCATCAGTCAACAGCTGTTTCAAAACTTGAGTTATGTCATTCGATGTGAATATTTTATGATTTCTATACTTCCTTAGCGAAAATATACAAATTAGTTCTACGATTACAAGGGCGACACATTGTATACAAGGTTTATCGCCAGATCCGTGTATAATTTGGTCAAATTTAAACAAAATCGACGATTTTAAAATCGACGTTGTTTTAACAAATTAGTCGGAGTGAATAATTTTGATGTTTAATTTTTTTTGGTTAGTGTTGGATATGTAAATGTGTTTTATCGTATATACTTTGATATCATTTATGAAACTAAATAGTACTTTATTAAATACCTATGTGCAGGACTTTCCAGAGATTTTAGATAAGGATCCATCAAACAATGATATATTTTGCACTTCTAGTGAAAAGTTGTAAATTACAACTTGTAATCCCAGAAGTAATCTCTATTATAAAAAATTATCATCAACAACTTCGTCTCATGATGTACTGCCAGGATCTTTAGAAATAAGCCCTGACTAAAGTGTAAATTAAATAAAGAAGGCTGAAAATAAAGTTACTTACATACGTCACATAAATACGTTATCTTATTTTACAATCTTGCATCTTTGGTATAACATTTTTGGAATCTAATAATTATTTAAATAAAACCGACTCATAATCAAACTACTTACAAATTAGAAATTGAAAGTTGTTTGATTAAGTGAGAACTAATAAGAAGAGAGAATTAAAACGATACTGGTGGCTCTTTACCGCCATTTTCATCTACGTTTTGGAAGTACCAGCGCTCCCTCTATAAATACTCACGTATGTATATTATAGTGTAAAACTGAAAAAAAAGTAATCTAAAAGTACAATTTGAAGTCATTTTAATGTTTAAATTACCTATATATTTATACTTAAAACATTATGTACTTTATTTACAAAGTTGTACTAAAAAAAACATGTCAATTTGAAATAATAATTAATTACAATTATAGAAAGTATCAAAATATGTTCATCCAATTACCCCAGTGTTGCAATGCGTAAATTCAAATTTCCCAAAATGCCATGAGATTCTGGTAGACCTATATTAATTTGCATTAGATTAAAAGTGAAAACCGCTAATATGTGACAACTAACCAAAAATAATTGCTACGTTCGGAAATCTAAATGCTAAATTAATTGGAGTCATTTTTATATATTGCGGAATAAAAGCAATAAATATGTATTTGCTTATTAATTTATTTCCATAACATTTCTACGCGACATTAATGCATGTTTTATATTTTTTTGTTATTCTATAATAATAATTAATTAATTTACCCACGTAGTGAATGACAATTCCGCACGAATCATTCAATAATATTCGTTCATTACCTTAGGTTATCTGTCACTATCGTAACGTAATAGTATCGAGTTCACAAGAGTATGGTTAAACGATTCATGCTACCGATATGGAGTAGTAATAGTATAGTAATCGTTGTCACGATACTATTACTATACGATACTTCAAAATGTTCCTGCTTGGGGTACAGTAGTGCGATTCACGTATTTTAATAAGTTCAGCTGCAGTGCAGTTGCGGTTAAGTTTCGATCAAAACAGCCCTTTTCGTATTCTCGTAATTTTGACAACCGCTGTCAAATACGCTCGCGTGAAGTTCGCGTCACGCAAACGTTTTAGCGTATTCTACTGCTGCGCGTATATGTCAATCTCAAACAAATTTCATACATCTGACGTACAGTTGACGCGCAGCTCACGCGCAGTTCACGCGCAGATAAACACTTACAAGAATACCATTTTGTACCAAAGCGTAAACTTAATTGTAACCGCACCGCAACTTGATCGGCGCGTCAAAAAGTTACGTGAATCGCACTGCAGGTCTATATATCACATCACAGTCGATGTTACCAACTCAACAACTCAATCTCAGAAATACAAACATTGAAATAAACTAACCTTTCACAGCAGATGGATTAACCAAGTCCTTTGATATGACAAACGCAACTCCTCGTCCGAATTTATCCTGCCTAACCAATTCTCCAGTATCCCTGGTGACCCAATACAGTGAGGATTCGAACACGTCCAAGGAAAGCGGATGCCTTAGAAGGTCGCCCTTGATGATCACCTTGCGGTTGGAACCATCGTGTCTCATCATTTCAATGGTATTCAGTTTCGTGTCAGCCCAGTAGATGGAGTGGTCCATGGCATGATCTATAGCCAAACCAGTTGGATGACGAATGTTTTCAGTGATAACTGGACGACGTTTCGACCCGTCCATCCAAGATATTTCAATCTTCGGAGCAGATCCCGCATCAGCCCAGAACATTCTACCCATCTGCGGGTCCAAAACCAGCGATGTTGGGCTCTCAATGCCAGCCGAAACCAAGGCGCGTCTATATCTACCATCGGTTCTAGCGACCATGACGCGTCCTCTTGGTTTAGAGCCAGTTCGATCAGCTTCAGTCCAGTACAGGTTGTCCCCAATGTAGTCGACTGCCAAAGCCGTGGGTTTCGAGTTTCCTTTCATGTTCAAATCTTGAGCGAATCCAGTCTTTACCTCTCCATTAAGAGCATTGACCATGTAAGATCTCTTGATGGTCTTTTCGTAGCTGTCTGCCCAAAAGACCATCTCTTGCTTAGGATCATAGTCAATAGCTTCAATCCTCTTTTCTGATGTGATGACGTCGAACTGATCATTCTTTTCTTGGACGAATGCTCTAATTTCAGGTCCGTTGGCGAACATCAGTACAACATCGTTGTCCACTGCCTTGCATACTCCTGAAAGGTTATCTGCCAATCTGTAAATAATCAAAGAAATTAATACAAATGTTTTCAATGCCACAAAGTTAGATGATCTAAATATATATTTTACAGCCTGTAGAAACGCTCAGTAAATTCGGTATGTTACTATACTGAGACCTAAAGAATTAATATTTATCTTACTTAAATCCGTCTCGACATCCGCAGCTGTAGCTTCCGTTGAGGTTGGTGCAGAGCTGTGAGCAGTGGTGCGTGCCGGCGACGCACTCGTCCACATCGATACACTTCTTCTTGTCCGCCGGCGAGATGATCCATCCTTGGAAGCATGAGCAGATGTATCCGCCGATGCCGCCTGGCATCGTGAGGTTGGTGCAGAAGTGCTCGCATCCACCTGCGATAAAGTATCGTGTTATGCTTAACAACGTATTATCCTTAGATTAAATACTCGTCTAGATTGAGCAATGTCAACAAACGATGCGCTAAAAGTGTCCTCACTTTCGTTGATATGTGTGAGTACCGGTCGTGTAATTATTGTAATCCAACTGTCAAGGTGTGTGTGTTTAGGGATGCCTACTCCAGATTATTAACTTAACGTTTCCCCATTATTTAATATACAAAATAGGTTAAACAAAATATTTTTTCTTTATTTAAAGTAATCATACTATTAATTATATTTATAACGCAATTTAGTAAAAACAATAAAGATCTAAACCCATCTCCTAGTGTTTGTTTCCGAATAGAATTAACTCTTTGGATTTATTGCCTGGGCTGTTATTTGATTTCTGTATTTATGTAAAATATAAATCATCATAAGTAAAATGTTCGGAACACACAACTGAAGTCATGTGGCTACGAATGGTCTTCTTTTCGTTTCCGCTGTGTAATGTCTCTCCAGCAATTTGCTAGTACGGAATCCGTAGTCTAAAAATATTATTAGGACCTTGAATAAGTTCTCGCTGTTTCTTCAAAGATGATAATAGCAGTACCCCGTTTGTGAAATTTTGAATGGTAATACACATGCAAGGCAAAGAATTAATAAAATTACTATGAAGTGCATGTCGTCGTGGGTTTCATTAATATCGTGTAGGTAAGTATTATTTACTCATTAAATAAATAATACCATTGTTCTTGTTGTTATTCTGATCGAAATATTATGTAATGATATTTGTGTTTTATAGTTTCTCCCATAGTTTCAACAAATCTTCCTAGTAATAAATTGACAACACTGGCCAATGAAACTCATCTTCAAAATAATGAATTAAAAGTTCATGTTTTCTTCAAATAATAGTGGTTTAACAATAATGTTACCGATAGAAAGTGATATTGGTATTATTATACAGTTTTCCCACACAATTGCGATACAATTCGACAGCACAAACCGGCATAATTAATTATTTTCGGGAGCACGTTATCCATATGTAGTTCAAATGACACTGACGTACGTGAGAAGCGAGTCTACCAAATTTGGTAGACTTTTTTTGAGCCGTGCGGTGAGGTGTGATGTGTCATCTAGACGAGTATATAATCTAAGGCATTATCAATAAACATTTTGTATGTCACGCTATTGAATAAGGATTTTTGAGACTTAACTTGACCAAACTGGCTCGTTGAGAGATAACGGATTAAAATCTCGAATCGAAATCAGAATCGGAAAACAAAATCAGAATGAAATGAAAATCTGGAACAATCTTAACTATTGATTGATATTTTCTCTTAACAAGCTACAACACGTATTAAGAATATGCGAAGCTTCAAATTACCGCTGTCATTTGAAATAATGGCATCGAAATTACCTTTATCAACATTAGAGCAAGTAAGCGTGTGATGGCACCCTCGTTCATCAGAGGCGTCACCACAGTCGTCAGCCAAGTCACAGAGTTGCGCGCGCTCCACACAGTGTCTGTTAGCGCACTGGAACTGCGTGTAGGGGTCGCAGGGTTTCACTCGCGCGGCACACAGCGTCATGTTGTTCTCGTCCGAACCGTCGCCGCAGTTATCCACGCCGTCGCATACTTGGTACCTGGACAGATATGCAATTTGATTTTAACTTTTAAGGTCTGAATGACAATATTGAGCGTATTCTAGTAGTGAGTTCAGGTGAGTATTAACAATGAGTATTTCTAAATACTAAATAGACAGATATTTATGTAGGCATAACACTGGTCACAATATTTCAAATTGGATTTCAAAACGGGCTATTGCCATGGATCTTCAATGATTCTAAATAGATACACGAACCAAAACTAGAACGCTGGCTGTGCTAGTGAATTGGTCTTTTTGGTCAACCATCTAGCATGTTTAAAAACAAATGTCACCTTGGCACACATCGATGGTTGTCACAGTGGAAGCGTCGCAGAGTATCACAGTTGAAATTGGTGCAAATGGACGGCGCCTCATCAGAACCATCGCCACAGTCATCAGTACCGTCGCAGAGGTCCGATTGTGATACACACAAGTTGTTCGCGCATTGGAATCTGAAATAAAATAAAATCAGATTTAAGGTTCAGTTTTCCTTAAAAACTATACATATATTCATTCTTTATCAATTCTAGTTGTTGGTATCTAAGAAACAATACAATTATGGAATACGGTACCTGCTCTCAGGACAGTATCTTCCACCCGGGAATCTTGGCGGGCATCCAATTTCATCGGACAGATCCCTGCAGTCCCTGTCTCCGTCACACCTGAAGTAGGCAGCGATACAATGACCCGATTTACATTGAAATGTTCCGTTCTTGCACTGGAATCCTCCACAGTCGGCCTCATCGGTGTTGTCACCGCAGTCGTCCTCGTGATCACAGCGCCATCTCGATGATATGCACTTTCCACTGCCACACTTGAACTCGGATTCAGAACATTCTCTGTATTTGTGCTGGCAGACAGCTTCGGCTTCGTCACTTCCATCGCCGCAGTCGTCAGTAAAGTCGCACAGCCATTGTTTTGGTATACACCTCTTATTCTCGCAAGTGAAATCAGTATCTGCGTTACAAGTTGGACAGTTCTCTGGAAGTTCATCAGAGCCATCCCTACAATCATCTTTACCATCGCAGAATAGCCATTTAGGAATACACCTGTAATTAGCCTGGCCTGGACACCTTCTCCATCCGGTGGTGCAGTTCTTCTGGCGACACATGTAAGCTGGCTCGTCAGAGTCGTCACCGCAATCATTGTCGAAATCACACATCCATAATTTTGGAATGCAACGACCGTTCTTGCAGGAGAATTCGGTGTCGGGATTACAAGGTCGGTTATGACACATTGCAGGGTCTTCATCACTGTTGTCTTTACAATCTGTGTCACCATCGCACTTCCAGCTATCCAATATACACCTGCCACTGGACTTACATTTGAACTCTAGAAGTGGGCATTCGTGCGCGCATTCGGCCTCGTCACTACCGTCACCGCAGTCATCAGTACCGTCACAGATAGTAGCTGCGGGTGTGCAGTTAGTGTTTTTACATTGGAAGGAGCCAGCTCTGCAATGACGTACAGGACATGTATCAGGTTCATCAGATCCATCCATACAATCTTTCTCTCCATCGCACTTCCAGAACCATGGAATACATTTTTCATCGCGTCCATTACACCTGTGCTGTCCATTTGTACAGTTTGCGATACACGTTTTCAAGTCTCTAGATAAGTAAAACTGGTTGGGGCAAGCGCATCTGTATGTAGTCGCTCCTTCTTCGCCGTAACTTTCGATGTTCAAGTAACTGGATTCGTGAGGTGGTGCGATTAAACAGAGGTGAGAACATCCACCATTGTTGTCTCCACAGGGATTGGGGTATGTCAACTGTCTTAGTGGATGAACTACATGAATGTCGTAAGGTCTATGCGTTGTGTTTCTCAAGACCGTTAAGTTTTCACCAGAATGTTTATTCGCTTTGCTGATAGCTTTAAGATTCCAATCAGTCCAGTAAATTTCGTCGTCGAATAGACTGAGAGCAAAAACATGGGGCACCTTAGCTCCAGATAATACTACGTGTCTATGTCTGCCTTCTAAGTCAGCAGATCCGATATAATCTAAATGAGCATCGGCCCAGTAAATTCTGTCTGTGAAGTAGTCTATAGTCAGAGCGTTAGGCCACGCAATGTCATCTTCCCAATTGAGAATGGCGGTGAAGTTGGAACCGTCCATACCAATCTTTCCGATGTAAGCTTGCAGGTGCCATGAAGTGAAGTACAAGTAACCAGTTCCTGGATGTACGACGATAGCTCGAGGATCAGCAATGCCCGTTCTTAATGTCTTTCTACGGGTACCATCTAATTCAGACACGTCCAAGTTCTTCGAATGTCTATCGAGCCAATAAAGTTTCCTTCCGATCCAATCAACCGCAATACCTTCTAGTCCGTGAGAATCGTGTCTAATTACTACTTCTTTGGTGGGGTTTGGATCTGTGTAGTTAGATCTGTAAATAGTCTTAGCTGACACATCAGCAAAGTACATTTGTTGCTCTTTGATATCAAAGTCTATCGCTACGACATTCATGAGATCTTGATGCACAAGGTTGTACAACGTAGCGTCAGTTGACATGTTCCTGACGTAGTACTTATTCGTGAATATAACCCACGGAGGGATCTTGTCTTTTCTCTTGCAAGTATGTTCATCAGCTTCTCTTTCGTAATATTGATCGTTACATTTACAATAGTAAGATCCAGGCGTGTTAGAACAGTATTGTGAACATACTCCAGGTGTTTCAACGCACTCATTGATATCAGCGCATGCTTTGCCATCACTGAGGAGCTTGTAGCCTTGGTTGCAGTCGCAGTAGTATCCAGTTAGAGTATCAATACATTTATGACCACATTGGTTGATTTCAAGTTTGGCACATTCATCGATGTTGCAGTGTGCAGGTTCATCGGAATCGTCAGTACAATCCGATACTTTGTTGCAGACAAGGCTGTTGTCGATACATTGGTCGTTGTTGCACTTGAATTGCCCAGCAGGACATGTCTTGTTCTGTTTTGTACAGCCCACTTCGTCTGAATGATCCCCGCAGTCATCTTCGCCGTCGCATCTGAAGTGATTCCTGTAATATAAAAAGTAGTGTTAAAACGCAATGGTAAGTTGGTATCGCAATGGGTAGATAAATTTAAAAGTATTTGTCCATGTGATAAAAAAAAGTTATAAATACCTGATACATTTGAAATTCTGGCACTTGAATTCCTGGTCAGTACATTGTTTATATTGTGTGTTGCAGTGTTTACCCTCGTCTGATCCATCACCACAATCATTGTCATGGTCACATACCCAACCTTGGTTGATACATCTGCCATTATTACATTGGAATTGGTCTTCAGAGCAAGGTGTGGGCGTGGAGCAGTGATGAAGAGTCGTGTTTTCATCGGCACCATCAATACAATCAGGATCGCCGTCACATAGCCATTTCTTTGGTATACATTGAGCTCTTCCCCAGGCTTTGTTTTCTTCACAGGTATATTCGGTTTCGGCATCACACTTGCGTTCATTACATTGATGTCTGTCATCTTCATCGCTGTTGTCCAAACAATCGTTATCGCCATCACATATGTAAATTCGCGGTATGCAATTGCCATTGTCGCAAGTAAAGAGGTCTCCGAAACATGTTCTTCCTTCAGAGCGGCAGTATTCTGGTGGTTCGTCAGCTCCGTCACCACAGTCATCGTCTCCATCGCAGTACCAGGTAGCAGGTATACATCTGTGGTTGGGGCAGCGGAAACTGTTCTGTGGACACGTTCTTTGCGCGCAATGTAAAGGATCTTCATCAGAGTTGTCACCGCAATCATTATCTCCATCACAAAGCCAGTACGGCTCGACGCAAATGTTAGTTTTCTCACACTTCAGATGGTTAGCAGGGCAAGTTGTGTTCATCGGACAACGCTCGTGAGTTTCATCACTGGTAATGTTGTCCTTGCAGTCATTAAATCCGTTGCACACTTGAGACATGGGTATGCAGCGGGAATTAAGGCATGTGAATTCTCCCTCAGCGCATGGCGGATAGACGCAACCCTCTTCATCAGAACCGTCTTTGCAGTCGTTCTCGTGATCACACTTCCAAGATTTGAATATACAACGTCCATTATTACAACGGAATTCATTTGGTGAGCAGGAATGGTACGCGCAATAGTTTTTATCTTCATCAGAGTTGTCACCGCAGTCATCATCCCCATCACAAGACCACATACGACTGATGCACTTACCGTTGGCGCAGAAGAATTTGCTCGAGTCACAAGTGATGTTCTTGGCTACACACATGCGGCCCTCATTGACAAGTTTAGTATTTTCGTCGCATCTGCATTCGACTGTGTTGTTGGGCGCCGGGTGGCAACTTTGAGCACAACCTCCGTTACTTAGCTTGCACAAATTGGTTTGACATTTCTGTCTGCTTGGGCTGTATATGTGTATGTCTCTAGGAGAGTCTTCCAATCGTTTGACCATTTCAACCATGTTAGCTCCAGTATGTTTTTCAGCGCGGTACACTCCACGAAGTTGCAAATCAGTCCAGTAGATGTAATTTCCGAACACTGTGATGGCGAACGGATAAATTGTCGCTGTTATTAAGACTTCTCGGTTGGATCCATCCATGTTGGACCTTTCAATTTTCTCTCGAACGGCATCCGTCCAGTATAACATGTTTTCATCAAAGTCAATGGTCAAACCACTAGGCTGCGATAAGTCCTTATCAATGATAGCTTTTTGAGAGATCCAGCCATTGTTGTTCTATAAATTTTACCAGAAGTTCCGAATCTTCCCCAATCAGTGTAGTACAAAGTTCCATTGCAAGGATCAACTACAATCGCTCTGGGCCTTTCTACTCTTGCAATCATGACTAATTCAGATCCATCCAAATTCATCGCATAGATGGAATTATTTGAGCTATCAGTCCAGTATACTTTCTTCTGAGTCCAGTCATATGAAATACCCTCAGGATTAATACCTTTGCTAATGATGTTCTGAATAGCGGATGGATCTGGGTTGATAGCTGACAACCAAGCAATCCTAGCCCAAGGTCTGATTTGGGTGAAGAAGATTTTGTTATCAGCATAATCGAATTCTACTCCAACGACATTGGTCAAGTTGACAATGGGTTTGAAAGGAATGCCGGTGGATTTAGGATCTAGGTTGATAGCGCGGATTTCAGTGCGGGTCGTGAATACCAAATACTCATCAACGACGTCACATTTCTTGGGGTTCGTTTGTGACACTTGGCCAGTTGCGCAGTCACATCTGTGTGTGATGCCCTTATTGTAGTCGGGTGGATAACTGAAGCAGAGCTGGTCGCATCCACCATTTCCAAGTTTTCGGCAGGGATTATTTTCATCAGTTGGTTGGTTGTTGACATCAAATATAACAATATCACGTAGTTTTGGCAGGTTTGTCCTAACTTTCTCTGGCATTGACATGTTTCCTGGTAACTTCGATGCTTTGTAAATAGTTTGTAGGTTTCTATCAACCCAATATACGCTTCCTGTGTGCACAGCAATACTCATTGGATTCGGCAGGTTTGATCTGATCAACTGCCTGTTTCCACCGTTGTAAGAAATCTTTTGAATTTGGTCTAATTTAGAATCTACCCAGTAAACATCATGTGTTAACATATCGATTGTTAAATCTCTAGGATTCGATATTCCTGAACTGACAACAGTCTGCCAGTTGCTACCGTCAAGATATGCTTTTCCAATGCGAGGGTATTGTCCATAGTCGATCCAATACAACAACCTCTTCAAAGGATTAACAGCGAGTTCTCTAGGTGCATCCATTGTTGTTTTGACAAGGACTTTTCTGTTGGATCCATCCAGCCAGCACATTTCAACGTAGTTTTCGTGAGGGAAGACATTCGTGAAGTATAAATTACCGGCAACCCAGTCGACAGCCAGGCCTCTGATGCCGTTGCTTCCAATTCCGTCCTTAACGATGTGCTGAAGTTCAGTACCGTTCGGCCGAATCCTGAAGATTCCATTCCATTGTCCTCTGTTGAATTCAACCCAGTAGATGTAGTTTTCAGCGAAATGAACGTCAACGTGTAAGATGTGATGTCCTTGGCCAGTAACCGGAACCATTGCTTCGGCACTAGAGTCGATGCTGTAACCCCTGATGAGGTCAAGTTGTGAAACAACTGCGAACGTTTTGTATGGTACACAATTGACTTCAATCTCTTTTCTGTAACCAATGGAACAAGCACATACTCTAGATCCACCTTCACTAGGAATACAGATCTGTTCGCAACCGCCATTGTTTTGAGAGCATGGATGGTGTATCATTTTCCTCTTCTGGAATATTGTGAGAGATTTCAAGTCACTCTCGTTGTCCAAAATTGTTTTGATGTTATCTCCATTTGGAAGGTCAGCTTTGATGATCTTTTCGTGTCGTGGATCGAGGACGTAAAGCCTTGAATCTAAAACGGCAATGACTTTGGGGTATGAGATTGCGTTGACTTCGGTGAGGATAGTCTTGCGATCATTCCCTTCGGTGTTAACGCTGTTTATACTAGCCGGATACTGGGTACTGTAGTAGACGATCTTCCGTTCTACATCGACTGTGATCGCTTCTGGTCTCTCAATAGAGTCGACAAGGATGATAGGGTTAGTGCCATCCATGTTGGCTTTTCCAATTTTAGCTGGTACGCCGTAGCCGCCTTCATCTGACCAGTATATTTTTCTGTAAATAGAAACATTAGGTAAATATATGAAAACAGTGCAGTAGAAAAAATGACTCCCATCAAGAATTGAATACACTTATATATTTAAAAAAATACGCTAAGATAAAATAAAATGACGCACCCTTCGGTAGGATCCAGTGCAATTGCTTTAGGCTTGGCAACCGACATTTTACTTCCATCATTTGCCATCACAATCGACCTGTATTTCACTTTGCCATCGATTCTGACCAACTCAATATTACTCGCCACTCTGTTAGCCATGTACAAGTTTCTTCCAAGCCAATCAAATGCGATGGACGAGGGAGCTCCAACGATTCCGGTGTCTTGTCCGAAGAACTCCATTTTGTTTCCTCCACCGTAAGGCATGCTGTAAATGGTGCAGTTCTCTTCGTCTTCACTGTCTCCTGAGATGGACTGGAGCCAGAATAGCGTATGTCCTTGTCTGTCGTAGTCGAGTTGCACTCCACCTATTGACATAATAAAGCTTTAATATCCTAGTCAAAAATAATAAAAAAGACATCATGTTAATGATACTTTCATTCAATAATGTGTATTTTATTTGTTGCGTACCTTGAATGCCAACGACAGGGGCCAACTGTCCGGCTCTTCCAGAACCGTCTGTTGATAGATCGATGATTTGTGATCCCTTCAGAACCATCAAGTAAGCAGTTTCCTCTGTAAACAAAAATATACATATAAACAATTATTCTATTAAAAGATGAAATGAGATTTATTAGACAAAGTATGATATATCTTACCTTCGGCGCACTTTCCATCCGGCAGTAACTTGAAACCAGGCTTGCACATACAAGTGTAACCAATAGTCATGTTAGGACTCAGGAGACAAAGGTGTTGACAGGAATCTTTCTTGCAAGGCGACGGGTATTGTGGTTGCAGTGAAGGATGGTGCACGTGAATCGATAGTGGCTGCGAAATCAGGTGAGAAACCACCGTTTGGTTCGTTCCCTTAAATTTATGGGCTGACAGAACCCTGTTCAGTTGACGATCTGTCCAATATAAAGTATCTTCGAATAGAGTCAACGAATGCGGATGTAACAGGTAATGACTTCCAGCCAATACTTGCTGTCTTCCTGTTCCGTCGTAGTTGCAGAAATCAATGAAGTCCAATTTGGAGTCAGCGAAATACACTCTCTTGGTCGCTGTGTCGAGAGTTAGACCGTTGGGCCAGTATATCTTAGTAGTTATGATCGCCATACGTTGGGTTCCGTCCATACCGATTCTTTCGATTCTTGGGTTTTCTCCCCAGTCAGTCCAGAATAACCATCTAGCGTTCGGAGCTGGGTCCAAACACATTCCTCTTGGCTGAGTGATGTTCCCGCTAAGTAATGCAGTTCTAGCAGTACCGTCTTCTTTGGCAACTTCTATAGTATTCAATTTACTGTCCAGCCAGTAGATATTGCCACCGACCCAATCATAAGCTAGACCTTCAACCAAATCCAGTCCCGTAGTAATGATTACTTGGGGCTCGCTTCCTCGGTCTAACCTAGAGATCTTCTTCAATTTCATGTCTGACCAGAATATAGTTCCTGTGTGCATATTGGATGCTGTAGCGACAACATTTTCCACGTTAATTGGCACTCTTTCAAGTCCCTGCTCATTCAAATCAGCCACTAATATAGAATGCCTATTGGATATGATAAGGAAGGCACTGGAATGGTTATTGGCCTTGCAAGAATGGTTGTTGCTCGTAAGTAAGTAGCCGTCGACGCAACTACACACGTAAGATTTCTTGATGTTGGTGCAGACTTGGGAACAGATTCCGGGCGGGTTGCATTCGTCGATGTCTTTGCAGGTGAAACCATCCACGTCGAGTTCTTCACCAGGAGGACACAGGCACAGCGGGCCGTTGGGTGTTTCTTTGCATTCGTTTGTACAAAGGCCTTGTTGATCTTGGCATTCAGCGAAGTCACAGCTAGGTCCTAGATGAAAAAAGTCAAGTTGTATACAAATAATAATATTATATTGTTTGATATTTGATTGCTATTTAAGAAAGATAAAATAAATTATATTACCTTCATCAGCGCCATTCGGACAGTCGGGTTTGGAGTCACACACTTGCGTCAGGTTGACACAGCGACCAGTGACGCCAGGGCATTGCCACTGCCCGGATGGACACCTAGTATGAAAACATATTAAAATGGTCAATATTTAATATATGCTAAATTCTAAATATTTGCTGTAATTAACTCCACTTACAATTTATAGGTACTACTTTCAATTCCTATTATTTTCATACGCAAAATATACTGCTGTTTGTTAACCAAGAGTATTTCAATTTGTTACAACTTATAAAATATGGTGTAGTGGAATATAAAAAGCTATAACTGTCATCGTCAGCGAGCGCATGTGTTGAGTGTTCGTTTTTGTGTTTGAAGCGTAGCTTCATATTTATGTCCGTATCTAAGTTCATATTGTGTATACCTAAATGGCGGCGGCTGGCACGCATGCTGCAGTCCTTCATCGGAGTTGTCTCCGCAGTCATCTCGTCCGTCGCAGACATAAGCCTTGAAGATGCATCGTCCGTTGTCGCAGCGGAAGTGGTTGGCGCCGCAGGTGGCCGCGCCGCACGTGGCCGGCTCGTCTGATAGATCCTCGCAGTCCGGTGTCCCTGCATTAAGAACACGGGTTGTAATACATTGTGGTAACAATGCAAATGCGCATGAGAGTTACAAAACCGTAAAGGCCTTTTACAGAGGCCAGAATACCCATTTAATAGGCTGAATACAAACTTAATTAACTATTTGATGGGGTAAAGAAAATAATCGGTATATATGCAATTGACTCGAAGAAGAAGAATATGTATACAATTTGTATACTAGTCTATGACGAAAAAATTACCGGCCTTATTCATAGTTTTAAAACCTAATTTGGTTATCAGGGGGTCTTGTCCGTTTTAAACGACTTTTGAATTCAGTTAGACTGAAGAAGAGAAACCATTCGAAAGCTATAATAGGTTTATAAATTGTCTATGAAAAAAGCCATAGTGTATCTGATAAAGGCGTATTCAGATTTATATATTGCGCAAATCATAATCATCCATCCATCAGCCAAAGGAAGTCCACTGCTGAACATAGGCCTCCCCCAATGATTTCCACAGAGACCTGTTGGAGGCAGCCTGCATCCAGCGACGTCCCGCGACCTTTACCAGGTCGTCGGACCATCGTGTGGGTGGACGTCCTACGCTGCGCTTTCCGATACGCGGCTTCCATTCGAGCACTTTCCGACCCCATCGGTCATCAGATCTCCGCGCTATGTGCCCTGCCCATTGCCACTTCAACTTGCTAATCCGGTGGGCTATGTCGGTTATTTTAGTTCTCCTACGGATCTCCTCATTTCTGATTCGATCTCGTAGGGAAACCCCGAGCATAGCCCTCTCCATAGCTCGTTGAGTGACTTTGAGCTTCCTAATAAGGCCCATAGTGAGAGGCCACGTCTCGGTGCCGTAAGTCATCACTGGCAACACACAACTATCGAAGACTTTCGATTTAAGGCACTGAGGTATTTTTGACGAGAAGACGTCGCGTAGTTTCCCGAACGCTGCCCAACCGAGTTGGATTCGACGATTGACCTCTCTCTCGAAGTTGGACCTGCCTAACCGGACCACTTGTCCTAAATAGACATATTCGTCAACAACTTCAAGAGTCGAGCCCCCAACACCGATGGGGGTGGGCACAACATGGACATTCGACATGATCTTCGTTTTGTCCATGTTCATTTTAAGACCCACCTGTTGGGAGACTCGATTGAGGTCTTCGAGCATAGTGCTAAGGTCTTCCAGCGATTCTGCCAAGACTACAATATCGTCGGCAAACCGAAGGTGAGTGATATACTCGCCGTTGATGTTGATGCCGAATCCTTTCCATCGCAAGAGCTTGAAGGCGTTTTCCAGCGCGGCAGTGAACAGTTTCGGAGATATGACATCTCCCTGTCTCACGCCTCTCTGTAGTGGAATAGCCTTCGTACTCTGATCTTGTACTCGGACCGACATGGTGGCGTTGTTGTATATACACTTCAACACTTCGATGTACCGATAGTCTATATGGCACCGCTGGAGAGACTGTAGCACAGCCCAAGTCTCGATCGAATCAAAGGCTTTCTCATAGTCCACAAACGCTAAACAAAGCGGCAAGTTATATTCCTCGGTTTTTTGTATAACTTGCCGAAGCGTATGGATGTGGTCTATGGTACTAAAGCCTTTTCGGAAACCGGCTTGTTCGGGAGGCTGGAAGGCATCAAACCTGCGTTCGAGACGATTTGTGATGACCCTCGAAAACAACTTATAGACATGGCTCAGGAGCGAGATGGGCCTGTAATTCTTCAGCAAAGTGTTATCACCTTTTTTGAAGAACAGTACCACCACGCTCCTGCTCCATGCCTCTGGCGTTGAGCCCTCGAGGAGAACGGAATTGAAGAGCCTCTGAAGGACTTTCAGTATCGGCGTTCCGCCCGCTTTCAGAAGCTCTGAAGTTATTCCGTCCTCGCCCGGCGCCTTGTTGTTTTTAAGTTGCTTCAGGGCCATCTCAATCTCACACAGGCTGATGTCCGGGATATCATCGCTAAAGTGTCGGATCAACTCGGCTCTCGGGTCTTTGGCCGAGCTAACAGCAGGTTTGGCAACCGAGGTGTAAAGCTGTCCGTAGAACCTCTCGATCTCCCTTAATACCTCTGCCCTCGTCGATACTACGCGGCCGTCTTCCGTCTTCAGCCTAGACAACTGGCTTTGCCCAATAGACAAGTCTCTTGCAAACACTTTGGAGCCTCCGTTCCGCTCGATTGTCTCCTTAATGCTCACAGTATTGTGAGCACGGACATCGTGTCGCAAGGACTTCCAGATCTGTCTATTGAGCCGCCGATATGCTTCGGCGTCAACGGAAGACTGCAGCGCTAAAGATCGACGTTCGGTCATGGTCATGGTCATCGGCCATGAGGTCAAGAGTGTGGATCGAGAGCTTTTTTTGTCTATCTCTACGGCGAGGTCTAAAATACTTAGATCCCACCGTATGGACAGCTTCTACCAAACCGCTGTTTAGCTCGTCCACTGCAAGGTTTTCTCATAGACAATCAAAGCGATTTGTCAGCTCGAGTTGAAAGCTCTCGGGGTTTTGGATATGGGCGCGAGTAGGTCGGAGCGTAGATTTCATCAAGCGACGCCTTTCCGATTGGACATTGATATTCAGTGGGCCCCTAACCATTCGGTGATCACTGCCGGTTTTCACCCTGTTGATCACAGAGACATCTCTGAATATCCGTCTATTCGTCGTCAAGATGAAATCTATCTCGTTTCTCGTGGAACCGTCAGGACTCAGCCAGGTCCATTTCCTGTGAGGCGGCTTCTGGAAAAAAGAGTTCATCGCAAAGAGTCCCTCTTTCTCCAGAAAGTCGGCCAGCCTCTGACCCCTGGGGTTCCGTTGCCCATGTCCAAATTGCCCCACTTTCAACTCTGCATCGCTTCCCTTGCCCAACTTTGCGTTGAAGTCTCCCATAACAACATTGAAGTAGGTTTTGGAAGTATGTATGGCCCGACTTATGTCCTCATACATTTCCTCTACTTCTTCATCTAGGTGTGTCGAGGTCGGCGCGTATACCTGTATGACCTTCAACGAATATCTTTTAGATATTCTGAGTATAAGGTATACTACCCTGCTCGACGACACACTTTCGATGGATACGATGTTGTTGATGAGAGACTTGTGGACGAGAAATCCGACACCTCCTCGGGACTGTTGGTCGTCCCCTCGGTAGAAGAGCAGGTTACCAGACTTCAGGATTATCGTATCCTCCCCGATTCTTCGGACTTCCGATAACCCCAGAATGTCCCAGTGTAACCTGCTCAATTCTTCTTCCAGTTCGAAAATCTTCTCGTCTGTCCTCAATGTGCGTACGTTGTGTGTTACCAGGGCCAGTCGTCGTCGGGGGTGGTAGCCGGGGCCAACCCGGGGATTCTTAGCACCCCCTGCCCCACCGTAACCATGACTGCTACCATAGCCAGGAATAGTGGGGCTGCCGGGGACTGGGGGCCTGGTCTCTATTTGTGTCGCCATTGTGGGGGTATTTGCCGTTACTCGCCACGCTTGGCAGGCGGGTTGGCGAGCGCAGTAGGGGACTGGCGTTAATGACGCTGCTGCCCGCCATTAACCGGGGAAAGGAAGTAGGATTTGTAGGTAGAGGATGTTATAGGAAAGGAGATTATGGCCTGAGGGAGTGGATACTGCAGTCACGGACGGGAAGTTAAGGTGACTGCAGTAGCTCGGGGGCCGAGGTCGCGTACTCGTAGCACCTATACTAGGACAGGCCATGACCACTAGATAGGAGCATCCCTGACCTGACCAAATCATAATATTTGAATGTAAATGTTCTTACCATCACAATACCAAGTGGTAGGTATACATATTCCTGAGGAGCGGCACTGAAACTGTTTGTCGGGCTGGCATTGATGCGGCGCCAGGGACGGACAGCCTGCCTCGTCGCTGCCGTCGTTACAGTCAGGGATGCCGTCGCATTTGTATGCTTCCTGGATCAGTTCATAAAAATATGTTTAGAGTCAGTGTGAAACGTCGGGAAGTCAAAAAATTAAACCAAATCCGGGATAATATTCGGAAATAATAGTTTGATTTCAATAGAGTCAGCATATTAACTAAGATTGAGATCAATCACGATGGGCAGATGTAAGAAATACAGCAATAAATGGGAATTCATTCGGACCCGTGGTTGATGCAAAGGAGATAGGTAGATATATAGTATTGCAACTAAAGAGAGTAAAAATCAGTAGCAAGTAGTGAAATGAAATGAAATGAAATGAAATGAAATGTATTTATTGGTCACGTAGGCAATTTAAAAGCTCTTATGACAAGTCAATACACATAGAACTTAATCTCTATAAACAATATATTTCCTATACTTAGTATTACTTATTTTAATTTCTTGGTTTAATTAATTAATTTATGTAATTCATTTATTTTAAATTAATTTTATTTTTATTTAGCATTAGTTTTATTTATTTGTTTCCTTTTTATTCTTATTTTATTTAAAGTATTAGTTATGACTTTATGGTAATTTATTTTTCAAAGAAATACAATATGTACGTTGGTCAAATTAAATTAAATTAAATTAATTAATTAATGGACCATGAATATTATTACAACGGTGCGTAGCGGTTTATTGTTACCACCGGATCCAACGCGGCCCTTCCTGAGAAGACCCGGCGAAACAAACTCAGTGGGCTTACACTACCACTGGAACTACGCGACGCGACCCAATCCTGAGTATATCCAGCGAATAAGACTCAGTGGGCTTGTTTTGGGTCCAATTTAAGACAACGACCATAAGTATTTCCGAAACGTCCCGTATGTTTAGGCTTACTGCCGGATCCAACGCGGCCCTGACTGAGAAGACCCGGCGAACAAACTCAGCGGGCTTTACTTTACTACTGGATACTACGCGGCGCGACCCATTTCTGAGTAGATCCAGCGAGTCAAACTCAGTGGGCTTGGTTTTGGTCAATTTACTAAAATAAATATTTGTGACTTGTCTTACAAAGATTTGCCATATTATTATTTTTATTTGTTTTCTCGATCGGTCGTCATATGATTTTAATTGGCATTAATTAATCATTATATATTTAGTTATAATTTAATTGATTAATTTAATTGTATATTGATCAATTTTTAAGTTTAAAATTTTTAATTATTTAAATTAGGGGATGTAATGAGTGAATAGTGCAGGGCCCCAGGAGGTCGCAATGTGCAAGAGAATACCTAATCCCAGGCTTTTTTATCCTCAATATATTCCTTAATATTATTAACAACCCCTAGTCATAAGTTTGTTTTTAACATGTGCCCTAAATAGTTTATCCGGTAGCTGCGTTATCCTATTGGGAAGTTTATTATAAAATTTAATGCAACTACCAAAGAAAGATTTTTTTTGACTTTTCTAGTCTAAACGAGGGTATTGCAAGTTTAATTATTATTCCGCGTATTAATAGTGTGGGTGTCACTGACCTTATAAAACTTGTTAATATTTTTATGAACGTGCATTATATTCTGAAAGATGTATTCAGATGACACGGTTAGTATATTGCTTTCCTTAAAAACAGATCGCAAAGAATCGCGGCTCCCTAGATTATAAATAGCATAGCTGCTCTTTTTTGTAAGATGAATATGGATTCGATATCAGCCGCTGATCCCCATAAAATAATGCCGTATGACATTATACTATGAAAATAAGCAAAATATACCAATCTAGCCGTTGCAACGTCAGTTAGTTGTCTTATTTTTCATACCGCGAACGCTGCGCTGCTAAGTTTAGCTGATAATCTCTCAATTTGTGGACCCCATTGTAATGTTTTATCTAGAGTGATACCTAAAAAAATTGTGGAATTAGCTAAATTTAGAATTTCCGAATTTAATTCGATACGCGTGTTTACGCTTGCCACGTTCGGTAAAGCAAAACGGACGCATTTAGTCTTACTAGCATTTAATAGTAAATTATTAGCAGAAAACCAATCCGAAATTAAATTAAGAATATTGTTAGGTGTATCTAGATTATCGTCTTTCCGATTAACTTTAAATATTATAGAGGTGTCGTCAGCGAATAAAACTATGTCTGACCACTTCTGAACCATGCAAGGAAGATCATTTATGTAGACTAGGAATAAAAAGGGGCCCAGAATGGAACCCTGCGGAACCCCAATTTTAACTTTTGATCCTACCGAAGTGAGCCCGTCCAAAGAAACCTTTTGTTCACGACCCGACAAGTAAGACATTACGAGATCCAGTGACGTATCACTGATTCCGTAGTACCTTAGCTTCATAATAAGTGTTTGGTGGTCAACACAGTCGAAAGCCTTGGAGAGATCACAAAAAACTCCTAGAGCATCTTGAGATGCCTCCCAGGCTTCTAAAACCGACGTGATTAGTGATGTCCCGGCATCTTGAGTTGAGCGACCCTTTGTGAAAAGTGTGTAAAGTTTACATCAAATTGTTTTCAAATAAAAATAAATAAAAATCACCATAATTTAGATAAATAAAACCGTGGAATGAAGAATTGTTGTCAACAAAAGTAACACTGACTTCCAGTGGCTGTAGATAGGGACGATGGTGATAAATTAAAGCTATGGATTTTTAAACAAAATTGAAACACATTACCTGTACACACTGCTTAAGGTCAGCGCATTTGAACTGGTTGGCGAGACAGGAGACAGGCGGGCAGTCGGCTTCGTCCTGCTTGTCGAAACAGTCATCATCGCCGTCGCACACCCATGACGCGGGGATGCAGTGCCCTGTCCGAGGACATGTGAACTGCAAATATAACAATACGAGTATTATAATACAGGGATATAAAATAATTGATGCAAACATAATTGTGAATGGATATTTTCTTTCTTTAGCCTTTATCTAGATTTGTGGAATTCAAATAAAGAAGCTGCAAGAAGAGCTTTAACCTTTGTATTATGAAAGCTGTTACTCTCGACATTATTTATACACAAAGCAAATTTTGAGCGAATCAAAATTTATTGTCACTGATCCAACAACTTGAAGAGTTGTGAGATAAAACGAACAATTAATTATTCACGATGATGGCAATTCATGATACATGATGATGATGATGATGATGATGATGATGATGATGATGAATAATCAAACCAACCTGGAAGTAAGCGCAAGTTTTCTCAGCACAATGGCTGCCTTCATCAGACCCATCTCCACAATCATTCTCGGAGTCACATTTCCACGTGTTGGGGACACAGCGGCCGTTGTCGCACTGGAACTGGGAGGACGAGCACGTCACGTTCACGCAGCCAGTCTCGTCGGAGAAGTCACCGCAGTCGTTCTCGGAGTCACACTTGAAAGTTGCGGGGATGCAACGACCCGACTTGCACATGAACTCGGAGGAGCTGCAAGTTGTTTCTGAGGAGTAAAAGTAATGGGTGTTGAAGTCTTTTGAACGAAGAGTATAGTTTGGTTATCTAATTCATACAATGAAATTAATTAGAATTGATGACTCCAACCTTTTGGATTATCAAACAATATAACAAAGGAAAAAATAAGTAATGCACTTACTGGTACAATTCTGCTCCTCATCACTGTTGTCGAGGCAATCGTCATCACCGTCACATACCCAGTTTTTAGGAATACATCTCTGGTTATTACACGTGAAGTCCCAGGAGTGCGGGCATGCTTGCACAGGCGGTTCGGAGTTGGGATCAGGAATACACGTCTGACCATCAGGAGCCAACTTCTCGCCATAAGGACATCCGCACTTCACAGTCAAGAACTCAGTATTGTTTCTCGGTATAGCAAAACATAGTTTTTGACAGTTGCCATTATTTCTCGCACAAGGTTGCATTGGGTCGATCTTCTGTATTTTCTCACTGTAGACTTGAACGCCGTATAATCTGTTGGTCTGTGGCTCTCTTACCATAATATCTTCTTGTTCGCCTGTTAGTTTGTGCAGCCTTACGATAGCGTCTAGTCTCCAGTCTGTTATGTACATGAACTCTTTGTGAATAACAATTGAGAATGGATGCCTGATCAGTCTAGAGTTCACAGTCTTGACGTCAGTACCGTCAAGTTTAGAATGTTGTACGTGGTCTAGCAAAGCGTCGCACCAGTATATTCTGTCAGTATCGAAATCAATAGACAATCCGTTAGGCCAGCCCAATGTGACATTTTCGAAGACCAAAAGACTAGTACCGTCTGTGTTAGCACGACTAATATTTGCTGGACGGTCCCACTCCGAGAAGAATATGAAACCTTTGTTGGGATGTACTACTATAGCTCTTGGTCTCTTCAGATCTTTGAGAAGAGTTCTTTTGTAAGCTACGTTCCTAGTTGACAGTACATTCAGTGTTCCTTTTCTGGAATCGATGTAGTAAAGATTTTTCGAAGCCCAATCTACTGCGAGGCCTTCAACACCCTCGTTTTGTGATGCTAGTACGACCTCCTTCGTCGTTCCATTTCTGTGTATCCTGTAGATTACATCTTGTAGTACGTCTGAGTAATAAATATGCTCGTCTCTAGCATCGAAGTCTAAACCGACGAATCTTGCCCTTCTAGATACGACTGGCAAGATGGCATCACTGAATCCTTCTATGACCGGGTTGAGTACCTTACCTTTGATAAATCTTTGTTGTGAATACATTAGGAATTCGTTTACCAGGTCGCAATTGCGTAAATCACTTTCAAGTCTATAGCCAATATTACAAGCACAGCGGTAGCCTAGTCCACCATTTTGCAGCGCAGTAACAATACACATCTGTGAGCATCCACCATTGTTGGTTCCACATGGGTTGTTGACTGAAGTCTGTTTCAACGAGTGTATTACTGTGATGGCTTTTGGTTCTCGGATATCCTTCATTTTGTATATGGCTTGTATGCTGGAAGCACCTTCATATTTGTTGACTGAACTGATTCCTTGCTTGATGTTGTCTGACCAATACACTCTGTCTTCGAAAAGCGCAAGTCGTGAAGGGCTAGGAACTTGTTGTCCTCTCAATACGAGGAATCTGTGGTTTCCCTCGTAATCGACGGTTTCTATGTAGTCTAGTAGTGAGTCACACCAGAACACTCTGCGGGCTATGATGTCCACGGATATTCCTGATGCTTTGTAAGCGGCTTCTGATACGATTGATCTAGCGTGTGTGCCGTCCATATTAGCTCGTACAATCTACAATAGAAATATTAATATTAATACTTTATTATAACGGTGAGAAAACTTTCTTTAATAACTTTCAAAGTAATTTATATCTTTAAGTCTTTAACACAACTAGCGTATTTTTAGAGAAATTGAGACTAAAGTAATCTAAAAATGTTCTTACCTGGCTACTATCAGCAACGAACATAAGTCCAAGTGTTGGATCCAATGCCAAATCCGCGGGGTTGGTCAAATTGGAGCCCAATACAACTGCGTGCAGTCTTCCGTCCAGTTCAAACACATCGATCTTCTGTCCAACGGCATCAGCCACGTAGAGTTTATCTCCAACCCAGTCAACGGCCAACGCTACGGGGGCCCAGGAACCAGCGACTGAGATGTCATTACCAGAGTAACTGTTCAAGCCAGCCGGAACGCTTAATTGCTGTGAGTGGATCTGGAATGGGGAATAAGTTATTAATGTGGATTTAGCCGATGATGTATGTACCTATTCAACGTGTCGAATATTACTGAATCAGGGATTTATATGTATATCTTATGTTCTTTGTTTTTACGAAATTAACAAGTAAATTCCTCGCGATATATAAAATGAATATCCCGTCTCGTCCGCGTCCTCCCAGTACTAGCGCAAGGCGGTACCAAAAACTCACAGACAATCAATGAGAAACAACAGCGTTGCGTTCGCTTTTTTTTTGTGAGAGTGAGATTGTCGGATGTGCGTGGTGGCCTGTTGGTAAACGGACTAAACGCGGCTGCCCACATGTTCACGGTGGTCGCGGGTTCAAATCCCAGGGCACACCTCTGACTTTTCGGAGTCATGTGTGTATTGATAATAATCAATCACCACGCACTAAAACGGTGAAGGAAAACATCGTGAGGAAACCTGCATACCATAGCGATTTATAAGAATTCCTATGGTATGTAAGTCCGCCAACCCGCACTAGGCCAGCGTGGTGGACTATATGGCCTAACCACTCTCAATCGTACTCTCGATTGTAGAGTAGGCCCGTGCCCTGCAGTGGGACGTATATGGGCTGATACAGAGATTGTCGGATGCCCAATACCTTTTTGACGTGACAACGTCTTAAATTAGGTTGCGGCTGGGAGTCACTTATGAAAAAGTGTAACGCCCGGTAACGTAACGGTGCGCGCGCAGCACTAGAGAATTATTTTTCAGTTTCACCCACTTTTTCCAAAATTGTCCCATAGCCCCCCCCCCTGCCTTCCCCCACCCTTATTCCGAAATAGTGCCTATTAGCCTCCCCACGAAACCTACCCCCCCCCCCCCCCTCCCTTACCCCCACCCCGAAAATTTACCTCACCCCCCCCCAATCCTATCTCGGCCAACATAGGTCGTAGACCCACCGAGTTTGGTATCCTCGGAACCGTCTTGGTGAGGGCTACAAATTGACCCCGCCAGAAATCCCAAATTACGCAAAAAATTACCCCCCCAAAAAAAAATATTTTACCTCCAAAAAATTTATTGACGTGACAACGTCTTAAATTAGGTTGCGGCTGGGAGTCACTTATGAAAAAGTGTAACGCCCGGTAACGTTACGATGAGTCACCGAACGAGAGAGAGGCCCGCCGAATGCCTTGCGTCTCTCTCCCACTCAACTATGATCGGTCTGCCGCGCGCGCAGCACTAGAGAATTAGGCGCATTGAATCGGCGCATGCTTGTGTCTCTGTCTTTGTCTTTCTCGAACGTTCTTGGCGTTGGAAAAACAAGAAAGCGTCACAATACAAGTTCACACGTGTGGTTAAAGTATCGTCAGCTGTGTCTGTAGTGAAAATATGGAGTGCTTAGATTCGTCATTACATGTACAATGTTTTAGTAAAGAAAATATATTTCTATAGTTAAAATTTGTGCAATTCTTATTTTCATTCAATTCCTTGTTCCTATTGTGCAATTTAATTATATTCATATCAATAAATATTCTACCGAGAAAAAGACGTTGTCACGTAAAATCTTCGCCCGTAAAACCGACTTTACAGGCAACCATTTTTTCCTTTTGACGTGACAACGTCTTAAATTAGGTTGCGGCTGGGAGTCACTTATGAAAAAGTGTAACGCCCGGTAACGTAACGGTGCGCGCGCAGCACTAGAGAATTATTTTTCAGTTTCACCCACTTTTTCCAAAATTGTCCCATAGCCCCCCCCCTGCCTTCCCCCACCCTTATTCCGAAATAGTGCCTATTAGCCTCCCCACGAAACCTACCCCCCCCCCTCCCCTACCCCCACCCCGAAAATTTACCTCACCCCCCCCAATCCTATCTCGGCCAACATAGGTCGTAGACCCACCGAGTTTGGTATCCTCGGAACCGTCTTGGTGAGGGCTACAAATTGACCCCGCCAGAAATCCCAAATTACGCAAAAAATTACCCCCCCAAAAAAAAATATTTTACCTCCAAAACAATTAATTTAAGTTAGCCTCCCCACGAAACCTTCCTCCCCCCCCCCCCTCCCTTACCCCCACCCCGAAAATTTACCTCACCCCCCCAATCCTATCTCGGCCAATATAGATCGTAGACCCACCGAGTTTGGTATCCTCGGAACCGTCTTGGTGAGGGCTACAAATTGACCCCGCCAGAAATCCCAAATTACGCGAAAAATTACCCCCCCCAAAAAAAATATTTTACCTCCAAAAAATTTATTGACGTGACAACGTCTTAAATTAGGTTGCGGCTGGGAGTCACTTATGAAAAAGTGTAACGCCCGGTAACGTTACGATGAGTCACCGAACGAGAGAGAGGCCCGCCGAATGCCTTGCGTCTCTCTCCCACTCAACTATGATCGGTCTGCCGCGCGCGCAGCACTAGAGAATTAGGCGCATTGAATCGGCGCATGCTTGTGTCTCTGTCTTTGTCTTTCTCGAACGTTCTTGGCGTTGGAAAAACAAGAAAGCGTCACAATACAAGTTCACACGTGTGGTTAAAGTATCGTCATCTGTGTCTGTAGTGAAAATATGGAGTGCTTAGATTCGTCATTACATGTACAATGTTTTAGTAAACAAAATATATTTCTATAGTTAAAATTTGTGCAATTCTTATTTTCATTCAATTCCTTGTTCCTATTGTGCAATTTAATTATATTCATATCAATAAATATTCTACCGAGAAAAAGACGTTGTCACGTAAAATCTTCGCCCGTAAAACCGACTTTACAGGCAACCATTTTTTCCACTCTTTTTCCTTCCCACTGCCCTCCCTATTTGATGGGCTGGCGGCATATCTATGACCCAAGCGTTGTGGATGTTCATCAGTCGTAGTGATTACTTACCATCAGATGACCTGTTAGCCGGACCCGAACCGACCAATAAAAAAGAAACCAAAACCAACAACGCTGTAACGTGGGTTAATACACACATTTATTTAATAGCATCGGCACTCGAACAAACATCCGTAAATGATACAGAGCGAAATCATAAATCAGTTCATATCCTCACCTTCCTAGTCTTCAGATCGGACCAGAACAGCAAATTCCTTCTGTAATGGTAGTCCAGGCCGGCTGCTGACGTAGCATTGGCTAGATGGTGCGGTGCCCTGCCGTGGAGGTCCATGCGGAGCACTGCGTTGGCGTGAGCTAGTACTAACGATGCGCCGCCACCAGCTGCCCCCACGCAGCGATGACCTTCCACTAGTGAGTAGCCGGGGGCACACGCGCAGCGGTATGCTGTGGAGAATAGTGAAGATGAGGAAATTGTTTTGAGTTTTAACACTAAGAACTAAGCAATGGAGCATGGATTTTTTGATTGAAATATAATAAAATAATATGTTAGTTTCGATTGTGCTAAATTGAGTTTAATGGTTTGTCTTAACAACTATACGACATGTCATGGCACAGCGTAAAAAAATACGTGCTGACTGGGAATTCCATTAAGATAACACGTCTTTATCTTCATCTTTATACTTAAAACAGACTTTCCCGCCTACAGACCCACCAATTCAACTCCTGTGAGCCAGGATCAACAGTGGAACACAAAAATTTTACACCAAGCTTTGGAGCTCGGCCAGTCTCTCAAGGACTCTAGCTTTACTTTAACCCGCATCGAAATTATCAGAATGAAAAAAATATGAGGAGTTCATACTTATACTTAGCAAAAATAATGCCTAACTTACATCCAGGAGTATTGACACAGAGCTGATGGCAGTATCCCCACTCCTTGCACTCGTCCCGGTCGACACAAGTTCTGTTGTCTGGAGCCAGGGTTAGTCCGGCAGCACAGGAGCACGCGCCGCCGGATGGAGACGCCACGCATTTGTACTCGCACTCTAATGCTGGGCATGAAGCCATCGCTGAAAAAGAAAGGTAGGTTAGGTCACTTTACTTATAATTTGTAAGTTGCCAAAAGGATTATTTGGAATTATTTTGTATATAATATTTGAAGACTACCCTAATGAATTTTGAATATAAGCAAAATACTATAACTAATGCATTGAGAATAATCTTATCATGTTTTTAAAAAATGGCATTAGTTTCTATCTGTTATCTGTATTCTCTCAGTCGGTGCAATAGTTTTCTGAAATCTTAGTTGCGTAAGAAATGTGGGCTATGATTGAACGCCAAATCTTAAAGGAAAATTAACCAAAAATATTACTTCAAAATTAAACTATATTTCCAATCGACAACTTACAGTGTGGCTATTGCTTAACTTGAGAATTTAATTGACCCCACAATTCGCAACATTTGTATGCCAAACTAACCGAACAAAAGTTCAACATACGTAACAATATTTTTACTATCACTTACAACAAGCAGCCTCTTCATCAGCATTATCCTCACAGTCCCGTTTTCCATCGCACAGCTGAGATCTCATGATGCATTTGTGGGTTCCTCCCGGTCCTCCCTTAGGACAAAGGTATTTGTTGTCAGGACACGCGATGGCAGTACAGTTAGCCTCATCGGAGCCATCGGCACAATCTTTGTAGCCATCACAGTGGTATGTGGCAGGGATGCATAGAGCATTGCTGCAGCGGAACTGGCCTATGTGGCAGGGAGGAAAACCTGTGGAGGAAACCATGGGTTAAATAAAAGTAGTATAAAAGACTGTATTTGTATCTGTATCAGCCCATATACATCCCACCGCAGGGCACAGGACTCCGACACAATAGGCCATTTAGTCCATATAGTGGAATAGATTATTAATTGACATACGAAATATTGTCAAGTAGCAAGCAATTAAGGTTCTTTGTAATTTTAACATGAAAATATTACGTATGTTTTATTATGTTGATTCTGAAAGTTCTACCTAGGCTGCTAATATTTTTTTAACATGTTTTAATTAAGAGCGTTTATACCCTTTGCGCGCTTTTTGGCTAAAAAACAGGACTTTTCAAATGAGTTAATAGCCACCAATAAACAATTTTAAGGAAAAATAATTAGTACTAATTTTAGAAATGGTTGTGATCTAGGGATTTTGGTGGAAAACATTATAGATTGATGGATAATTTGTGAGTACTATAAGGATTACTGAACACTAGTTTCGTTATTCAGGGTTTAAGTGGCAATTTAGAAGCTTAAGATATCCGAAATCACAAAATATAAGATGAAAGTAAAAATATTATCCGACTAATAAGACCCTTATGGAGGGATTTTGCTGAGAAAAATAATCTTTTTATGTTTAGTTACTGAAAAATAAAAATTTTAACAATGCGAAATTATTCAGATAGCATATTATAATAGAAGAACATCTTATCAATAAATTGCCATTCTTATATTTCAATAAAATTGATTTTCATGTTTTCTACATATATTTTAAAAACCACTATAAAACACGCTGTCCGCCGTGCATCAAATCAGACCGCCACAAGGCCTTCTAGAGGGAGGACGTATCGCTCGTCGCTCCGGCCTGGCTGCAGTCGATTTTTGCCGTGCGTCGTAAAAATAGCCACTCGCGGACTGCGATTGCCACATCTTAGTACTTTGGTAGTAAAACATATTTTTTCTTTTTATTACCTACAATGATTTTGTAGTGAGTAAAAATTATGTTTCAGATAATATAATGGGATGTAATTCCGAGGCTAAATTATGTTATGTATTGTAATATAAAATTCAATATATTTCGTAATTGTAAGGGGTTGTAAGGCCCCTAACACTTTTCATGTGTTCGAACACGAAATGATTAATAAACGTCCGTAGTGTCTACTGATTGAACACTGATTTGAATGCAACTTAACAATGTAATAATAACGAAAATATGATTAGTATCTAAATTTGTATTGTTCATTGCTTGCACAGTAATATTTGTCTACTTATAATGCAAATAAAATATTTTTATGATATAATATTACCAATATATAAATCATAAGTTACATTTCAATTCAATATTAGAATTTTGAAGCGCACGGATCAAAGTTGGTTGCGCTGACTGTATAGCGAGCCGACGCGGCAGCTCTACGCACACAGCTTTGGTCGCCTATGTGTGCGTGAAATTAACGAAGAAATATCTATAGTTGACTTTGCGCGCAAGGTGTAAACGCTCTTAATTTATAAAAATTAAAGAATATTTAAATTTCACTTCAATGTATACACATCGAAATATCTATTATGCCGGTAATAATAAACGAATGTAACATAATATCTTATATTGCTATAAACTCTTACGTATTTTTTTCATAATTCAATAGTTTAAAACAACAATGACGATAATACTCGCAGATCTAACGCCTGAATACTAGAACGCCATTCCATGTTCTATACAATTATTCGGTACACTACACTTCTCAGTTTCCAATATTTCGTCTGATATAAATCATTTTAAAACTCCCTGTTATAAATCGCACCAGTTCAGGTGTTTAGCGGCCGGCAGAGCGGAAACAACACAAACTCCAACATTTAATAGAGAAATATACTTTTAAACAACTACGTTGGATTTTTATACGTTGAAAATGTGGTATCGGTGTTTTAAAGTTTGCTTTTAAAAAGAAAATGAAGAGATTGAAAATAAGTTTTGTCTGAGAAAATGTTATTTTGCTGGTTAGTTTAGGTTGAATTCAGATACTTCTATACTATCATTTGGAGTGAAATTGAAATTGTTTGTAGTAACAATTCTTATACGTTACCAAATATTTGATGATCATTACGTGTCGAGTATTAGACTAATATTTTGAATTTGATCTTAAATTTATCACCAAGCTATTCTGATACACCCAGCTCTTTTGTAAAGTTCAATATACTTGCATATCTATTCGCAACAATAAATTACTGGGTAATGTGCATTAAGCGGGCTTGGCATTGACTTTTAAAATAAGTTCCAAGTGACGTTGCTTATGTTTATAAGTCGGCATGAGGCTTACCATCAATCGAGCATTCCTCCCGTCATTCTCACTAACAAAGAACACTTAGCCCAAGAACTTACTACAATTGGCCTCGTCCGAGTTGTCGCCGCAGTCGTCCTTATGGTCGCACTTCACAGAAGCGTCGACGCATTTGTTTCCGGCGGCGCACTTGAACTGGTCCAGTCGGCACGGCACCGTCTCCCCCGGGCAGTCTTGCTCGTCCTTACCCGTCCTACAGTCTAAATACCTGCAATCATACAGATCATTATTGTCTACCGTTTGAGAAAAGTTCAGGTAGTTGCCGGTAGAAGTTGTAGAAGTCTCTATGTTAATCTGCCTTGATAGGAATATGATATTTTAAGTGCATAGTGGGACGGAACATATATGGAAAAATGTAGATGTCCTGGCACCTCTGCCTACCCCTTCTATAGAAAAGGCGTGAGTTTATGTACATATGTATGTTTTTAAGTAAGATAGGTAAAACGAAAATGAGGTGATACCCACCCAGGCGGCCTCTCACATATGAGAGACCTACCACCAGTTCATATGTGTTACTATAATTGGAATTTGAGCCTGGTATGGTGAAAGACTGTCTTACAGGGACTTAAAACTTTCTTACAGCTCTCTTAAAACTCTTTTACAGACTCCCGCACCTCTGCCTATTTTATTGTTTTTTTTTTTAATAATCTTATGATGATATTGAGTAGCTCACCCGTCACATCTCTTCTCTTTGGGTATGCAGGGTCCCTGTGAGGAGACCTTGCCGGGGCCCGCGCCTTCCACGCCGCACTGGAAGTCGTCCGCTTGACACTTCCGATACGCTGCAACAAACATACATTATAATAAATAACTTGTTTACGTTGTAATATAAGAGATAGTAGTTACAACACTCACGTAGAAATTATGTTATAAGCGATTTTAGGAAAACGATTTATTCTGGATGTTTTAGTGACCAAATAGTTTTGCCTGGATGAATACAACTAAAACGGACACTATAATACTTGCTTGTATGATAAAGAAATCGGAAATAGATATAAAATATTTGAATGTTTTACAATATTACAACATACGCGCTTATAACTATATAGCTTGGAATTGACAAGCCTTTTAGTTGATTGGTTCATATGGTCTGATAATGTAAATGAGAATTTTATTGTTTATGTTCTAACATCTACATAAAAGGGTCCATCATATAATTCGAATAAAGCGACAATACCAACCCAATAACATACAAAAATATTTTCTGTTTTGAAATAAAATGTAAATATAGCATCATTTAATCCGGTAAAGTATATTGGCTCTGTGTGATGCAAATACGAGAGTCAACGTTCGGTAAACGCGTTTAAGCGAGGGAACTAGTCTGGTCGCATCACCTGCCACCATTGCATTAGCTAAATATGGAATACTCTGAGTATACTATGTATGTTCATTAGAGTAAAGTATACCGGTTATCTTAGATGCATGGTAATCAACAGAAAATCCAGGGATTGAGTCACGGCGTTCGTTTTTTACTGTAGCATACTTTTGCGTTGATTAAATAAATACAATTTCAAAGGTAGAGTGAACCAGGAAAATACAGTTTCAATATCTACAAATTGTTCTTGTACGTGATATTTCCTGTGATAAAATAATTGAATTATCGAATTATTTTGATTATTTTTGAGTAAATTACATAAATTATAATTCGCATACACTTTAAACAAGTCCAAAACTCGTATAACAACTACTACTAGAAGAATAGTGAAAAAATGTTACACACAACGTAGAGTAGATGACAAACCTTCTTTGTGGATGCTGTCTGACCGTATTAAATAAGAAAAGTAAACTTGTCTAAGTTTGTAATTCAGTAGAATGTTCGAGTATTGTTTTTCCTTTTGAAGCGATAGGAAGGATTCTGTTTTATTGTATTCGCAAATTAAGATTTGTTAGAAATATCTAAATTGTACGAATAAATGGTTGTTGGTTTTGAAAATGCAATTTCACTTCTGGTTTTTATAAAACTACATTATATTACAAATTTCATAATTCCACAACAGATGGCGCTAGCTTCCATTGAAATAACAGCTAATCCTCCAAGAAAATGTAAAAGCAAAACTTGGCGACACACATCTTGTCTTATCTCACAAAGAAGATGAAACTAACCTAAATTCGATTACATAATTGTCTGGAGATCACAAGGCAAGCGCGAGTTGCTTCTTAATCTAATCCCAAAGTTTCTCGCGCAGTAATGAGATGCAAAGAGAGGTTTTTCGCGTATGCTTAGGAAACATAATATGGAGGATAATGGCTAATACCATAATTACATTATCTTTAAGCCCAGAACAGATATGAGTGCATGATGTTACTAGCATGACTGCCTCAGTGGCGCAGTTGTACTACGGTACGATTGCAAATCTGAGGTCCGGGTTTGAGTTTTGAGTTTCCCGCGTCAGCCAAAGTAACATTGGAATTTTCAATCCAGTATCAGCCCGGAAAAGAAATATGAGACCGATATGGTGATACTTTCCCCCTATAAAATTGTGGGCCAATTTTCAAGATTTTTGAAGTAGGTAAATTTTAAGCATTTAATAAATATCTCATTGATCTTAAGATATTATCCCTTTCAGTCAATAACAATAGCGTGTTTTTAAATTTCGTACCCAAAATATGAGGCGAACTGTTTCGTACGTTTTGCCGCCGTCGAGATAACCCAATTTCCATACAGAGTTATGTAAAATTCACGTACACCTTTGAGACTACTTTAAAGCTTTCCTTATAAGAATCTAGTTGTACTATACTTGCACTTTTTGTGGAAAATTTTGGCATGATTGCTATTGTGTTGATCCGTAAATTAGATTTTATTATTTCATTGATATGTGGTGGGGATGAATTGTGAATAACAAAGTAACTGTTAGATTTTTAATATTAAAAATAAAAGTATTAGAAATTTTAACTCTTATAATATCTAAGCATATCTAGGCTTTGTTTTCTAATTGTAATTTCCAAATGGTATTTTGATTCCATAGCCTGAACCATTTTTGAATATTTTTTATACTAATATTTTTTCAATAAGAATTTTCCAGCAACGTTTTAACACAATTACAATAGTTTTATTTACTGTGTTACCATAACAGAAAAATATAAAACAAAGGAAAATACCCCACTGGGACAACCGTCTAATCCCGTGTCCCCGACCCAAACTGTCACAGGCAGAGTTTGCACAACTGGGTCCCTGTCCCTATATACACGTCAAAAATATTTCAATCGCGATAAATACCAGGCGTCCAGGCCGGACAGTGGATTTATCCGCCGATAATATTTACGACGGTCACCCTAATCCTTATCCGAGCCCTAAAGATGTGGGAACGCCTGTCAGCATAACCGAATAATATGGGGCAGGAATTATTACTCGGCCCGACAGATAACGGTTTTATTAATATGTACAGGCGCTGGGACGCGCAGGTCCGTGCCAGATGTTTTGTGGGTTGCGTTTTTGCTTGCTTGATTTTCAGTTGCGTCAGGTACTGTTTCTAACATCATCCATCCATCAGCCAAAGGAAGTCCACTGCTGAACATAGGCCTCCCCCAATGATTTCCACAGAGACCTGTTGGAGGCAGCCTGCATCCAGCGACGTCCCGCGACCTTTACCAGGTCGTCGGACCATCTTGTGGGTGGAAGTCCTACGCTGCGCTTTCCGATACGCGGCCTCCATTCGTGCACTTTCCGACAACTTTCTAACACTATGATATATTTCAAAAACATTTACATTTCTATTCCAGGGTTATGAAAGAAAAAAAATAACATGAGACTACTCAGTGTTCAATTTATGCCTGTGTGCTGACTTCGAATGTTAATGGGTTTTATAGAAACATGAATGTATCACTATGACGGGTTAAGAATCTCCTGTGCAACAGTTGCAAAACAAGCAAACAACACAAAACTACAGACAAATGTTAGCTGGGTGAACACCAAAAGTGTATTTAATCCCAAGATTTAGCCAACAAGTGTCAGAAATCACCTCAAGTCTCGAGAATCATGTTGAAATATTCCTCTTACAGCCGGTTCTGAGTCGTTTGATATTTACAAAGCCTGCTTAGTGTTTGCGTACAAGCGTGTCTTAAGATAACATATTTTTCCGAGCGGGATACACGCGAATTATACTTGGTAACAAGGATCGGAAGAAAAACACGCAAGTTTCTTGGAAACATTCGTTCGCTTCTTGACTTTACTTTGTGTATCGACTGTATGAATTGTTTATTTTTGTGTTGTAATTACGGCCATGTATTTTTGCTCAGTTGCCAGCTGAATATAGCTAGAGTGTTAAAGGGTGTTTTAATTAGGCGAAATCAAATTAAAGTGACGCAATGACTCATACACCGCAGTTATTTTATGTTTCTTCAATTAGATGATTTTATTATATAATTCTATTGATGTAATTTTCATACGAATGTTCTTTCAAACCTGTGATTGGTGAGTAGATAATTCATACAATTTTGTAAATTATAATATGGATGTTTAGTCTATTAACTGTTGATGTGTCATTTAATAAATAAAGACATAAAAACGTCTGTCCTTACAGCTCTGTTCCAAACGTAGCATAATAAAAATTACATAGTAATTGCAGTCTGTTAAAACTTGGTCGAGGAACTAGTTAGAGTTGCGCCAGATCTGGAGTTATGTGGCTCGTTACAGCGAATGGCTCGAAAAATGTGCCTTCAATAACTCCTTGCTAACTTGTGCAGACATTTTGGAAATTAAACGTGCAGCGCGCATGATTTTGCATATTTTGCTGACGAACTTGGAATCATATTCGTATTATTACTCGTATGTTGGGATAGTATTTGAGTTCAATTTTATTAAGCTTTTAAATCAGGAATTGGAAGTAAGTATTGGTAATGTGTATGTACTGGTGAATTTGCAAATAAAATAGTGTTGTTATACTAAGTATGTATAGTGTATATCGTTTTTTGAGACTACTAGAAATTCAAACAATCATATCTGATGATCTGAATAAATTGCATTCTAAGTGACTTTCATAAGTTTAAGGAGTAGTGGAAAAAGCAAATATTTTTATCTATCACCTATTTTTTAAAAGATTTTATCCAATTACGTCGAACTATCATATTAAAAAGTTCATAACGAAAATGAATATCGACTGCAAGATATCTTATAAAACTTATTAACGAAAGTCGAAGAAGCAAACGAAATTATGCAACAACGCTACCAATTGGCTACAAACAAAATTGTAACAAGCCGCAACAAACTCTATAATTTGGCGCACGACGAAAATGTTCAAAGACAACAGATTTACATCGAAACAGGCACATCTAAGATACGAACACCAAACAAAAACGCAATTTCCACACCATTAAAACTTGCTCGCTTCGGGGTACTTTCAGCGGCGACAACCAACATTACCAGACACTTACCTTTAGTGCCACCTGCGTCTTTGGTGAGTGAGATGTTCGTGTGGTGCGGGGCATGGGAGATCATGTTACACTGGGCTTGTTACTTCGTTTGAATCGTTCTTTTGTAAAGCGCGCAGGAGCCGGCCGAGTGTTTATTTAAATATTGTTTACTTGCGGATGCATTCGGATTAATTGAGTCACTTCCAGCTTGATTAGATACGCTTGGTTTATATATTAATTGGTACTTGGAAATAGTTTTTATTACTTCGTGAGATATGTTTGAAGAGGATTAAACCATACTAATAAAAATAAGGAAATCCCATCAAAAACATGGATCGACTTGGCCATCGCATGAAAACATAATGTATCGTACAATTTATACATAATGCTGCTGGCCCAGTCGATCTATTTATTTAAAACGTAAATAATTTTTAATATCGATATGGTAATAACTAACGTAATAACTTTATATAGAAGGTCCCTTAAGGACTAAATAAATTAATCGACTTGGTATTACATGCATCTCACAACTTTTTGCGGTAGAAAACCTGAGCTGCGAGACTTGGAATTTTTTTACAGGATGTTTTTGATGGGATCTCACGTCTTTTTGTAGAGTCCTACTTTTTTCCTTTTCGGTACTTCTTACTTCTAGAATATCACTAACGATTTTTCTTAAAGCCTCTGTCTTTTGGCTTTTTCTTATTTTTGTAGGTATCAATTTATCACAAATATAGCGGATTTGATTATTAATGTTCTTTCTCTCATTGTAATTGATATTTTCGAGCTATTTAGTCTATTTATTTGCAAGTTTTTCTTCGTCATGTTTTTCTAGAGGAATGTTATACAGTTTCATGGGCTGAATACACCTGTTATGCCTCATATATATAGATATCTATCTACAACTATTATTCCATTATATTCGGGTACAATGATTCATTAACTGCAAATGTAACTTTGTAATCCTATACATTTATATGGGATTACAAAGTTATTCACGCAGTTGGTCTATCTATAGACACATCTTATGAAATGTTTGAATTTTCCCCTACTTTAGACACTAAACACTAATTATATTCTAAATTTGAAGGTTCTATGTCTGCTAGAAGTGCCTTAGACTTTTGATGATCGGTCAGTCAGTCAGTGAGTGACAAAATTAAGAAAGTTTGACTAGTTACAATTATTAAACTAC
The DNA here is from genome assembly GCA_009982885.2 of Hyles vespertilio. Lineage (NCBI taxonomy): Eukaryota > Metazoa > Arthropoda > Insecta > Lepidoptera > Sphingidae > Hyles > Hyles vespertilio. Next base: position 21,166,364 of record CM042814.1, read on the forward strand.
TGGTTCAAATTGAATGAAATTTTAAATGTACCGTGTTTACACAATGCTTGCTTAGTAACTGAAAATTCAGGCTTCATGTTTTAGCCACAACGAAGTTATAGGGGGTTGAAAATGGTCTGAATTGCTTCGAGAAAAGAATGTTACGGCCTATAGCTCGACTTGGAGGGGGCTCGGCCGCGCCCCCAGATAAGTTTATTGCTTGGTTCGTCGTCCTTCGCATCAACAAATATTGACGTGACAACGTCTTAAATTAGGTTGCGGCTGGGAGTCACTTATGAAAAAGTGTAACGCCCGGTAACGTAACGGTGCGCGCGCAGCACTAGAGAATTATTTTTCAGTTTCACCCACTTTTTCCAAAATTGTCCCATAGCCCCCCCCCTGCCTTCCCCCACCCTTATTCCGAAATAGTGCCTATTAGCCTCCCCACGAAACCTACCCCCCCCCCCCCTCCCCTACCCCCACCCCGAAAATTTACCTCACCCCCCCCAATCCTATCTCGGCCAACATAGGTCGTAGACCCACCGAGTTTGGTATCCTCGGAACCGTCTTGGTGAGGGCTACAAATTGACCCCGCCAGAAATCCCAAATTACGCAAAAAATTACCCCCCCAAAAAAAAATATTTTACCTCCAAAAAATTAATTTAAGTTAGCCTCCCCACGAAACCTTCCTCCCCCCCCCCCCTCCCTTACCCCCACCCCGAAAATTTACCTCACCCCCCCCCAATCCTATCTCGGCCAATATAGATCGTAGACCCACCGAGTTTGGTATCTTTGGAACCGGCTCGGTGAGCTCTACAGATTGGCCCCAACCAAATCCCCAAATTCCTCCCTCTCTCCCCTAAAATATTTGTCCAGGCATAACTCCGTCATTTCTTAAAGTAAACCCCCCGTGTTTGGAGTCAGAGGAATCGTCTTGACGAGCTCGACAATCGAGAGCAGGCAAAATACGATTTTTCTTATTGACGTGACAACGTCTTAAATTAGGTTGCGGCTGGGAGTCACTTATGAAAAAGTGTAACGCCCGGTAACGTAACGGTGCGCGCGCAGCACTAGAGAATTAGGCGCATTGAATCGGCGCATGCTTGTGTCTCTGTCTTTGTCTTTCTCGAACGTTCTTGGCGTTGGAAAAACAAGAAAGCGTCACAATACAAGTTCACACGTGTGGTTAAAGTATCGTCAGCTGTGTCTGTAGTGAAAATATGGAGTGCTTAGATTCGTCATTACATGTACAATGTTTTAGTAAACAAAATATATTTCTATAGTTAAAATTTGTGCAATTCTTATTTTCATTCAATTCCTTGTTCCTATTGTGCAATTTAATTATATTCATATCAATAAATATTCTACCGAGAAAAAGACGTTGTCACGTAAAATCTTCGCCCGTAAAACCGACTTTTTATGCATAAATATAGTTTGTAGAAAAAAAACAAGTTAGTTTTATTATGCTTTAGCTTTAATAGAAATGGTTTGAGTCTGTATTGCAAGCGAATTCGCAAGGAAAAAATGCATGGTATAGAATATTTAATATTCTATACAACACAAGTACCACTAGAGGCCAAGGCTTTCCTTCTCATGAATACAATACGAATCAAATGAATGATTAATTAAATCAAACTTCGGTGTAGCTCCTTCAGGTTGATGTATGAAATCACGGGAGTGTTCAAATATGTGAGATCGATTCCCGAGTCCCTCGGGATCGTATTAAAAGTTGTACGAGCGAGCGGGAAGTTTGGACGGGACCCGCACTAGTACTGACGTCCCACACGGTGATGTATGGGCCAACATAAACTATTCGTGCAACTAAAATCACTTTAAAATTACTTTTTTTTTATTTTTGCATGTTAATCATTACAATATACCTGAAAGTATGTGTAGTGCGGATCGTGCTCAGGTTTTGGTAGGTCGGAACTCAACATATTAACTCATCAGTTATTCTTAATACAGGTTGATATCAGGACATGCGATAGCTATAAGTTTTGTTCGTTTTATCCGGTCATCTTTAGTGTCTCACTTGCAAGAATAGGCATATATCACTTCTTGTAGACAAAACTATGCGCCTGAACGAGCACCGAATGATACAGCTCTGCTCAACTAAAAACTTTTCTCTACACTCTATTTTATAAAATGCATGAAAGCACTTTCATTGCTGCAATTCTTTAATAACAACACTAAAATATTTTATTTGCTGAATCCTACATCTTTCAAACCAAATATTTTATACCCACAGGAATAATTCAGAAAAACCATCCTTCCTCAACATAATTATAGAAATCCAATTAATATTGATTACGAAACCAAACCTGTGGGTGAGGCCGCCCGGTACGAGCACGAGGTGAGACGGGGGGCAGGGTAGGGGGGCACATGCGGCGTAATCGGACCATCTACTGCACTAATCCCCTAACAATACATCAAAATTTTCACGCTACTATGAATCCTGACGGGTGGACGTAATCAGGTGCGCACAATAGGGGACAAATTGATTGAGGTAAATAAAAACGTAGAAATATGTTACGGTAACTCCAGTATTAAACACGACCAGTTCCCAAAAAAATGTTCATATGATATTATTTCTGTGTTCTATTAACACGAGTTTCACGTCATTCAGGTTGTAGTATAATGACAAAGTACAAGCAATACTCACTGCAGTCAGCCTCGTCTGTTCCGTCGACGCAGTCCACGTGCATGTCGCATCGGTAGTGCGGCGGGATGCAGTACGTCTTGTTCCACACGTACTGGCCGCATGTCAGCTGCCCAGCCTCGCACTCCGGCGGCGCTGTCGACAAACAGACAATACTAAATTAACATATCATACTAAAACTTCAATCTACCTTAACATAATATCATCCTCCTTGCGTCGTGCTCTTCAATATTGAGGCTCGTGACCTTCCTTAGGCATCGTTTTCATCCTAACGAGCTTTTTCCATCGTGTTCTGTCTACGGCGGTGTGAAGGGTGCTGTGGAGTGTAGAGTCAAGAGTGGAGCGGATCTGGTCAGACTAACGTCAGGTCAAACATAATATCATACAAAACCTTCAATCTACCTTGGTTACTCATGTAGGGTCAGAATTGCGTGACATTTCATCCATGTGAATTGTCGAAGAATGATTCGGCTTAACCATTTACAAAAGAGTAAAAAGTTCTACCTTGATTACTTCTTATTGAAGGGTCGGTACTGCATGGAATTTTATCATGCGAATTGTTGAAGAATAATTTAGCTTTAACTATTACAAAAGGCTGTATGACATCGATGAGAGAGCTTTTACGAGTTTAAAAAATTAGCAAACCGCTAGATAAAAACAGTTTTTCTATCTTCTATACATTTTTCTCCCTCCAAATAGCAGGATGGTATAATCGTCTCGCCCTTAGCGTCTCGCCATTTATTGTAATAAATAAGTCACCACATTGCACGTCCGGATTTGAGGGCTTTGTCCATCCTAATCAAGCATGGTGTTCTAAACTCTAACCAGTCTTAATTAAAGATCGCGCTCACTCTTAGGCCATATATTAATTTCACAAAATTTTTTTACCAGTATAAAAAGACTTTTTACAATTTCGTAGTTCATATTGTATCCGCTTTCCCTACCGAGGACATTATCACAGTGAATATGAACGGGTTATCGCAGGTCCTGGCAGAGATTAGAAAACTTCCAAACTCGAGGTATCAGTGACGTCATCGTGACAAGGGTGTCACTCCACACTTTATCAAAAAACTTAACGCATACTTTTGTAGCTAGTTTCATTTCATTGCATACTTTTGTGCTAGTTTAAATAGTTAAAATCTTACAAGTGTAATTTTTTGTGCCAAGTTATTTATCCTAATGTAAGTTATACATACACATAGAAATGCAACTATATAAATAATTTCAGAGCCTATTCAATGAAAACAAACAAACAATCAAATATTTCTTTATAATATTAGTATAGATGTCCAATTCAAATTAATAACATACTTTATTAAATAGTTGTAACATATCAAATAAATAAATAAATAACACCCAACAGTCACATACATAGTCCTGACCCCACATTAAGATCGAGTCTTGTGTCGTGGGTATAAGGAACTACGAGAGACTTTTCGGTCTCACAAACACCCAGACCCGGAAGAAATATTTCTGGGCCGCACAAACATTTAAACAACAAAACACAAACATCAAAACGTTTTTTTACTATCCTTTCAGTCCAAATGCAGCTTGATATAAGTCTTTCAAGTTCAACATGAAATCTCGTAATCCATCACTGTCGATTTATTACAAATATTAATTTCCACTCTTTTTGAGACTGAAATTTTTCATAGTATCTGATATCTCCAACACTAACCTAACATTTCAGTGCAGAGTCAAGGCTTCATGGCTCTTGGGTGGATGTATATTATTATTGATTATGGGGGGATGTCCATTACCTAAGCACGAGGCGACATGCGGCTGCGGGTGTTATCAGTGCCAGCCATCAATCAAAGCTCTCTACAGTCTTCACCCTACTGGACACTGGAGGGTCCTTTCAACACAACGCGAGGGTTACAGAAGGCCTACACACTTGTGGTTCGTCACTTTAGGTGTAAATTTTATGTAATTTTTTCTGATTTTATAGATACTATGTTAATAGCCTCGGAGGTTATGATATGATAAACAATGTGTCCTTTCATTTAAACGATGGCACCTAATCTGCTATGCTTTGATAAATTAAATAATAATTATGAATAAATAAATAGATCTATAAATGTATAAAGCCACGTTGTAACTGCATTTTAGTCAAAATCAAGGGACATACCGACCGTAATACTAAACCTTAAAACATCCAATTAGTCGCTGATTATGTTCTTTTGAACACTTAAGTAATACTATCATTATTTCGAAACGTATTACATACAAGAAAAAAAACCTAAAACTCGATCATAAGCATCTATAACATTTTGTGATCATAGTTGCTTTCACGGTGGTTTAACTTAGAACAAAGAACGACGAATTATAATCATCGTTTTTACTAACTTAACACCAGAGGGCGAAAAAATCGTTGGTTTTTACGGGTTTCTCCATTTTATGTAGATTGTATTTTACGCGGATATTATTGGCCCTAAATTACTTTTAACAGCATTGATAGCTTATTTGCTGATGAGTTAATTTTAAAACAATTATTAAATTTATTAAAATGCATACACATGCGGAAATGATAATTGTTATGTTCACATTTCTATACAGAATAATTTGTTTCAAATAGCCAAAATTCAAATCGATTCTATTAGATCTTATTCAGGTCCAAACCTGCCTAAATCTTTTCTTTTCGTATATAAAGGTAATGAAAGTAAGTATAGATATATTACTGGATTGTTTTTCTTACTTAACGCCAGAGGGCGCCTTGAATTGATTGAGTGACGTCTCTATCTTAGTATGTAAAATGTACTCTGTGGTTGCTTTGAACGTATTTTGAATTAGAATTTCATATAAAAAATTTATTAGGTGATTGATATATTTGCTGTCTAACCCTTCTGTCCTCTTACTTTGTTATAGTCCCCAGGTAAAAAGGACCCGCCCATGTGTTCGCGGACTCGATCACGTGCAAATTTAGTTTCACGAGTGACCAGCACTCGTCGTCCAACAAGCAATGCACTAACAAACTCTGTTATACAGCGGGGTTATAGCATTATATTTGAGGCAAAGTTATGTGTGGACATTTATATGATAATGGATTTATGTGCCGGCTTTCGTGGTGTAGTTGGTTAGACCAAGGTTGTGAAACGAGAGGCTGCGGGTTCGATCTGCGCACCGAGACAAATATTTGTGAAAAGTTTCTCGACCTTTGGGTGGGATCAGGAATATGTAAGTGATTGTTTGGTGTATTTCTTGATTTATTCATACATGTTCGAACATAATTTTTTTTATTTTTTTTTTGCAAGTAATGATTTTGAGCTGCCCATTTAAAAAGCCACATCTGTTGATTGTATAATAGGTACAACGCTTTGTTCTATTAACACTGAATTGAACGTCATTCAGGCTGTTGATACAATGACATAATGTATTTACATAAATAACAAGCGCTAATATTAATTTAGTTGATCAACCGACGGCCGCAAAATATCACTTAATATAATTTAATGAAGGCCAACAAAGGCTCGTTATCATAACAGTTCAGTGATTTAGTTCATAATATGCATTTATAATTTTAACAAAACTCAAACTATATTAAACAATCATAAAGAAAAGTTTTATGTTAGATAGGTAATAGGTTATAACAATATTACCTAGAGAACTTTAAAAAGTCATCGGAAGCAAATATTTTTATTTGCCTTGTATGTAGGTATAGTTAAGTGGTATTCTCTGCGGTATTCTCCCATACTTATTTTTAACCTGTAATATGTATGTGTATGTATGTATATTGTATAATGTATATAATTAAATAAATAAATCAATAAATAGCACCCAATCAGTCACATACATGGTCCTGGCCTCGCGCTGGGATCGGGTATTGTGGCGTGGGTATCAGAAGCTGCTAGAGGCTTTTCGGTGTCACAAGCAACCGGACATGGGGGAGGTGTTTGTGGGCCGCACAGGCATTTCTCTTGGAGTGGGGACCGAACCAGCGGCCTCTCGTTTCGCAGGCGGCGTCTGGCCGCCTGTGCCACGGAGGCTGCTATAATGTAATTGTATTAGTTACCTGTGTATTAGAGTGTTGCTTTCGAAACTCATCTAGGCGGAGAAACGAACCTTATTAGTAATTCAATAAGCAATTGGTATCAGTAGATGATGTAATCGACTAAGATCACCACATATTAGTCATAGTCATAGTATAGTCATAGACATAATCTTTGTTGTTACTGTAATTGCTGCTGGGCTAGATTAGCTCCTGTACGTCGCGTCACCCTAGGTTACATCTGAAAACCAGCGCTGTGTGGTCGCTTCTGTTATCACACAGCAACATGCTGAGATGTCGACCTGTTGTCGCGGGTGAGCCGCGCAACATAAGTTTACATTACTGATTTTTCCTTTTTTTTTCTTTCTTTCTTCTTTTCTTTCTTCTTTCAAATACCAATTCATACAAAAAAAAGGTTAATTTCTGTTCTCAAAGGTATTAGTAACCCACTAATTGGATTTGGAAAACTTAGGCGTACGGGAAGTTTGTTGTTATGGTAATTATCTACTTTAATGAATCTATTGCAAATTTTCTGTTCTATTGTGCCTAGTTGGCGAAAACCCACAACTGAATTACAAGTCTGTCAGATAACTATATTTCCAACAATTACGCATTCCAAGCTTAAAGCGTAGGCTGTAATTAAGCACTCTAATTCGGCTTGGCAAATTAAATCAGACTAACATCCCTGCAGTAATATCATAGCGCATTCACAAAGTCGGTGAGCTGCTTGACGCGCCTGACACTGCGCTAAGCCGATTTTTGCCAGCGTACTACTGTGCCTAAGTACTGTTAGCGTACTATTTACTTATATTCTTTATTATATCATAATAGTTAAGGAGAAAATTTTGTTTAAATGCGAAACTAGAGCCTATTTTGCTAATTTATTTTTAATACATTGTTTTTTTTTATACTGGTCCGGCTTAATGACTACATTACACCTGCTGGTAAGCTCTAATGTGGTACAGGCAAAGTATCAAATTTCAATACACTTTTAAAAATACTGAAAAAAGAGGACATGCTCCATATCCTGTAGCGATCTAAATGTATATTTTTTTGAAACCTATCGACAAACATTAACAACAAAATTTGTTTTAAAGTAATGAAAAAGGCTATTTTACGTAGTCTTGAAATGAATTTTGTCATAGTCTCGGTGGCGTTGTACTATGGTATGATTACAACGCTGATGTCCCGGGTTCGAATTTGTACCTGATATATTTACAGGCTTACTCCTATCACATCGTCGGACGGAATACGCAAGGTGAAACTTGGGTGTCCTAGTAGAACCTCTGCCTACCCCTCATGGGAAGAAAGCCTGAGTTTATGCATGTATGTATCAACAACAACAGTACAAAAGGCAGTCGTATAGCTCGAGGCAATCTCTTACCGACTATCATAGAGTCACTTTCCGACTACCTTAGAAACAAGAGAAGAGAAAAAAGAAGGCAGTCTATGGTTCTAGCTGCAGGATGAAGCTTGTATAATAAATAATAAGTGATAAATCAAAAAAATACTTGACGTTCCTACGTATACAAATAAATATACACCGGTGGCATTTTTATTATTGCGTACTATGTAGCGTGCTGTACGGCGTACTCGGTCATTTTACTACCTACGCCCGGCGAAACCTACAGGGAACACGCGTAATTGCACTGTCATTTCTCATGGGGCGCGTGACCGCAGTTGGTGACTCGATTTTTTGTCGATTAAATTTTGTGTTAAAGACATCAGTTGCTAAGAGTCATATGGGTTATTTATTAGGATTTTACAAGCTGATTCTAACGATATTTTTAGATTTTTCTTATCAGCAAAATTTATAATAAATCTCAATAGTACTCTCGATTGTGCTCTGCAATTGGACATATGTCGACTGATACGGAAGTATTCAATAAGTCAATTCCAATGAAATTTAGTTTATTGGTGACATAGTTCAAATTATGTGAAACTAGGTACTTACTCGTTATTTACCACAGTGTTCTAAAAATGTACTTTTATATTGGGATATTCTGAATTTGTTAAAAAAAATATTATTTAAGAATGAATGAATGAAATGAAAATATTATCGATAGGTCGAACTAAGATTATTTCAAGTTTCGATTTTTGACTTAATGTATGATAATATTTTCATTTCATTAATTTATTCCTAAATTATAAAAAAAAATATAACGAAAAAAGATTAAGCATTAATTGAATACAAAAAAGAACTAAAGCATTCACTACCAGCCACTTCGCAATTGCAGAAATAATTCCACATTTTACAATATTTTAATGATTTCAATTGAACAATACGCGATGTTCGAGTGATTTGTCGCGACGGCGCCGACGCCCGTCGGCGACGCGGCCTGAATGACAATGTCGGCACTTGGACGCGACACTCGCGATGAGATTATTCTTAAAGTTTTTGGATTGAAAATTCGCTTGCACAGTCTCTCTTGCTCCCTATTCTTGATTATGCCGACGCCAGCTATCTTGATCTTTCCGAGGCCCAGCTAAATAAGCTTGAGCATCTCCAAAATTTCTGTATCAGGTTTATATTTGGACTGCGCAAATATGACCATGTTTCTGAATATCGTATTAAGCTCAAGTGGCTTCCTATACGCCGCCGCCGGGATGTTCATATCCTATCTCTTCTCTACAATATACTGTTTAATCCCTCGTCTCCGCACTACCTTCAGGAACGCTTTAGTTTCCTACATACTGCCAATTCACTTTCTCTTCGGTCGTCAGAGAATCTTATGCTTAAGTTTCCAGCACATAGGACATCATTTTATGGCCGCTCTTTTACGGTACAAGCAGTACGGTTATGGAACGCACTGCCTCTCTCTATTAAACGTTCGTCCTCGCTGGAAACCTTCAAACTACATGTAAAGACTTACTATCTCTCGTAATAGTATAATGTCCATACATTATTAAGTATATGTATGTATTTGTTATGTATTTTTATGTAAGTTTATTAATTTGCTGAATTTAGTAATATATATATATATATATATATATATATATATATATATATATATATATATATATATATATGTATGTATATAATTCTAGAAATATATACTATATATGTAAGTATTCTTTATGCAAGTGTATAACATAAAGCACCGCCAATGTCTCCTGGCATTTTTACCTGATTTAATGGTTGTCTGGAAGAGATCGCTTTTAGTGATAAGGCCGCCGATTGTTTCACCAAATGTTCTTCTGCCTCATATTTTAATTTTATGTTTTGTGGTGCAATAATAAAGAGTTTATTATTATTATTATTTTTGTTTATAGGTTTATACTCTCAGCATTTAGCTGGTGTCGTGATGGCGGTTACGGGCCAAGGCCAAGTAACCGTCATCTATTGATGACTTACATCGGGTTCAGGCAGTTGGTCATCACTTTGCAAGAACTTCCTTACTGTACGACAAGTGTTCAATATTGCTGCTTTTTGCATGGGAATATACATATTGGGGGGAAGGTCTAAGAGTTTGATACTATGATGTAAATATTTAGGAATAACACCTGTTGTGGAGAGTATAATGGGCACTATAAAAACTTTCTCCATTCTCCAAATTCTGGCTATTTCGTCTTTGAGATCTGTATATTTTGTAACTTTTTCTGTTATAGTTTTTGTAAGGTTATGTGTATTAGGGATGGCAACGTCAACGATGTATGCTATTTTATTAGTTTTATCTTGTATGGTTATGTCCGGTCTATTATAGTGGATAGTTCTATCCGTGAGTATTGCACGATCGTAGTACATTTTATAGTTATTGTTTTCTAGCACGAGATTTGGTATGTATTTGTAGTAAGGAACAAGTTTGGCCGTATCTGCTATCAGTTTATATTTTATAGCTACAATTAGATTTTTACTGTTTCATTTCATTATTCTTTTAACTTTGCTGTCGTTCATTAAAGTTGCAATAAAATAGTTCGGATCGAGCGAATAGGCACTGTCTTATGGAAAACCACATGAGTTAACAGTTTTCCTATTGCCTTTCTTGGGTAATTAATATCGCTGTAAACCGAAGCCAGTGATATTATGGTAGTGGTGTGGTATTCATATTCACCTTTATAGTCACCGTCGTACACAATATTAGCAGGAAAACATGTCAGAATATCACAGAAAATGTATATCTTACACGTCGTTCAAAATAATGGAAAAATCGCTGAAATAGTAATCAATACACGCCAATATAGAATACAAACGTTTCCCCTCGAATCTCGCGACTGAACCAGCGTGATATTGATGTATCAAAATTTCACCTTTGAACTGTGATCGTTTTCCGTTTCTCTTTGATCTGCGAAGAAAGCAAACGCGACGGCATCGGAGTGTACTGTGCAAGCGTGTAGAAATATCGCGGGTTTTCCATTGCGATGAACAAATAATAGCTGTTTCTTATTAAGGTTGATCTGTATGTATCTGTATCAGCCCATATACGTTCCACTGCAGGGCACGGGCCTCCGACACAATCGACAGTACGATTGAGATTGGAATTAAGGTTGATAAATGTACTTATCTAGATTTATCTTTCTAAAGTTGGTAATGTTAATAAAATATAAAATAACAGAAAGACACATAGTTCTAACTTCTACTTCTACATTAGAATTACATGCCATAGTTAATTTGTAAGAATTTCTATGGTATATAAAGTCCGCCAGCCCGCACTAAGCCAACGTGATCGATTATATGGCCTAACCACTCTCAGTCGTACTCTCGATTGTAGAGGAGGCCCGTGCTCTGTAGTGGAACGTATATGGGCTGATACAGAATTAGGAATTACTGCCTCGGTTGCGCAGTTCAACTACGGTATGATTCCAACGCTGAGGTCCCGGGTTCCCGGGTTCGTCAGTGATATGGGATTTTTTTATGCATTATTAACCCGGAGTGAACCCGAAGGAGTTTGTGTCCGATATGGCTCTATCTATAATGGCTCGCCCCCAAAATGTGACCTGGTTACAACCTCTGCTTACCACTTCTGGGACAAAGGAGTGAGTTTATGTACTAGAAAATACGGAAGAATGTCGATGGACCTCACAACCATTTGTGTCGATGCTGCATCCGAACCGCAGTTTCCGGTAAATTTCTATGTAAAACTGGTATCTTTAAAGCAATTTACTTCGGAAAAATATATTTTAGTATTTTCTAAATAAGTGTCTTCTTAAAAACGGTGCCATCCAAATCGTCTAATGGCCCGGAAAATACGAAATAGCTATTTATTTTTATTTCACAGTGGTTAAATACTATTTGAAAAGCTCGTTAAAGCAATGGATACACAATGTTAATTAATAAATTAATTAAATTAAGCTGATAATTGTTACTTTGTAGAGAGATCAAAAGCCCGTCTGCTGTGTGGATAATGTTTTTTTCACAGAATCCACGGTTAAATTTTTCGTTTTTTACATTTACGATTAGATAACAGAATTTGTTTTGTTTAAATTTGTTGTCATTTCAAAATAAAACTTCACGGTCGCTTAATTTATTCTCATTGTACTAGTCAGTTTCGCATTAGGATTATTAATTTAAAAAAATATCAATTTATAATCCTCGATATTCCCGAACCTCGACCGAGAGGAAGACCAAACATCGCTGGCTAGATGTTGTCAAGGAAGATATGTGGTTAAATGTCCTTACTATTGAAGATGCCGAAGGTCGGGCGAAATGGAGGAGAATTAGGCGGAAGGCAGACCCTAGCACCGGCCGGGATAACACCACGTGGAAGAAGAAAAAGAATTTATAACATTTCAAAAACGCCCATACCTCTGCGCGATACATCATCAAGAAAAACATTTGTAGTGAGTGTTGTGCTAGTAGTGGGAACAAAAGATGGCGAAAAAAAATTGGTGTCTGATTGTTGGGAAAAATTAATAATATCAGAGGATATAAGAGATGGAAGTTTATAATATTATATCGCCAAAATCCTTAATAAAAATGAGTAAAACAGACAATTAAAATTCCTTTTTTGTGGTATAAATAAGTTGTATAAATAACGGATAAGTTGATGTCGATTTAAGCGGAATAAACAAAATAAATAAACTCATCAACAATTTTTATACACTATTTTCGAATTCCTATTTCTAGGCATTCTAACCTAACCTAACCCAACATAAATACGAGCAGTTTCGCCCGAAAATAGCGTTTAAAAGCAACACGTTAACAGAAATTCGTTTATTGCAGGCGAGGGCGCACAAACTGTTGCGGCACGAGAAACAATAGACGAGGTGACTCCACTGTATGCTCGCTTCATGTACTGTGTGAGAAGTCTAGTAATACTTTTAAATAGATTCAGTTCCGTGAAATAAAACTATTGTATATGAATTTTAAAAATTAAACCTAATCCGCGATAAAATCCGAAAATAATAGATTATTTCAATGTATAAAATTCATGTAAATCTACGAAATCATTACAGTTCCATGAAAATAATGCGAATGGAACGGGGATAAGTGTGATGCAAAAAAATATAATTTCTTCCGTATCTCGAATTTATGCAGAAATTCGAAATGTAGAAAATATGAATTTTTTTATATCTACAGTATGTCTATACCGTACACTACAATTATCTCCATAAACACCATAGTTGATAGACAAATAGCGAAATATTTTAAAACAAGGAACTATTCAATACCCGTAGTAAAGGGAGAGCAATTAGCGCGACTGTCCAGCGCTGGGCGTGGGCTACGTGAGATAAATCATTAATCAGCTGATACGCGGCATAATGAATGCTTGCCGGATGTTAAACTTGTGACACATGGTTACATGTGCTGTTGCAATTTAACATTGAATATTGCACTTCATGTTTATATTATACTATACTCTTATACTATACTATTGTTATATTATACTATTTCTGCCGAATAATCCTATTCGGCAGAAATATCATATTACCGTCTTCTTATATTTAGCTTTTATAATTTATTTTCGACCAAGCAGAAGCTCAAGAAAATTTTAACCGTAAAACTGAAGTAATACAAATAATCCATGCCTCAGTCCACATGTCCGCGCTATAACAATTTATGAATAGTGGTCGTTAGTTTTGGTTGCGCCCTCATTGCACACTCCAATTACACCCAAATTCTAATAATCGTACTGTGTGGGATTCCAATCATTAGTGAATAGGAATATGCTCTTGGCTGGTGAATGTACTGCATTTTTTTCAGATGTTCAAATGTCTAATTATACAGGGTATATCAAGACTGCTACCGAAAACGAAGCCGGGTGGTAGTTTAAGCAACTTCAGACACAATGCAACAGAAAAAGTTGCAAAAAAAACCGACATTTTTTTTGTTATATTTTTCCTGTGACCATATTCGGTTGGTAATTACATTTTTTCCTAAAATAATAGTGTATGCCCTTTTTTTATAAATAATCTAAGGTATAAAAGAGTTCAAATTATTATTTTACCAAAAACTATGGATTTACCATCCAAAAATGGCGATATTTAAAAAATCATAAAGAATAATTGTTGCGTTTCTTTGCGAAATTTTTAGTTGCATTGTGTTTGTAGTCACTAAAACTACCACCCGGCTTCGTTTTCGGTAGAGGTCTTGAGATACCCAGTATACATCCGAATTTTTGTAATGTATTTATCTTTTATTATATATGTATGTATTTATGCTATTTATGTATGTATGTATGTATGTTATGATGATGTAATTTGTTTTTTTTACTTAGTATGAATATTATTTAGTGTCCTCTCTTTTAATTATTTATTTTACACTGCCCTCTCTTTCTCCTTCTCTTTAAATCCATCCCATGGTTGTCTGTAAGACATTGCTTTAAGCGATAAGACCGCCATTTGTACTTTTTTATTAGTTTTAGTTTCTGAATATTGTATTTGTTTTTTATGTGTACAATAAAGATTTAAATAAATAAATATTTCCGGATAAATGTATTTATGGGATAAAATTAAAGTCAAATAAATTAATACAGACAAGACATTTGTCCATTTGTATCACTTTTATATGGAGACTTAGTTTATTTAATTAATAGCTTATGGATCAGTCGAGTGAAAAATCAGCCTAAATAAGAAAGCTAACATTTAGCTTACTTTATTACAGGTTACAAAGAATTCTTTTTCCACAGTATTTGTGAAAGTTGTCATATTTAGTTGAATCGATAACGTAGTTTATATCATAAAAGATTTTAAAATATCTTAACCGATACAATACCTATTATAAATTATCGCACGCCTCAAACATCTTACTTGCGTAATCCGTACACAAACAACAAAACAAGTTTTGAATCGAAACAAGGAAGTAACATGTCAAACTCACTGCCGTACCCAGATCAAACTGTTGCCGAAGTTGCGCACTCGCCAGAGCCCAGTACCCCCCACGTGGGACTCGTGTGGGTCTCACACATTACCATATAGACGATGTTTGTAAACATTGATGGCTTTGTCGCTCCATTCGCGATCGATAAACCATTTCACGCAACTTTGTCACAATGTTTCTGGTTTAAAATATGCATGGTTTAGCAAGGTGATGTTATTTTTTATTTTGGTGCTGCAAAGTGACTGTTTTACACCTGATGGAAAACGAAGTACAATACAAATACATTTTCCACGAGCGTAAATCTACCTACCAGGACGGCCACATTTCGCCAATATTGCAATTTGTATATCAGGAAGAAAAGGCAACAATCTAACAATGAGAATCTAGGACTTGGAAAAATGTTTATCTTGAGGCACATCAAAAACTTATATTATGCTAAAAATATAATCTCCATCCCTCATTACGCATAAGTATGATACTCAAAACTATGACTAATTAAAGAGTATTTGATCTACACTTGAATGAGTTGATGAATAATTACAGTGATATAGCACATCAACACAGACATAAAATAACTTTGCGTTTGCTGCGAGAGCTGGCGGCACGAGTCGAGTGGCTCGCTGCGTAGGCATCAACCATCTTTCATCTGGGCGTTATACTATCTATGTACTACTTTACTAGAAATACCCAATGTGTAAGCGAAGTACCCAAGCGAGCATTGAGTATTTCTAGTATTTGGCGGCCTCACGGAGCGTACTCCTAACTCCACCGCGTCACCACGAAAGCTGTGAAGTCGTGGAAAAATCGGTATTATAAAAATTTAAAATTAATCTAAATCCGCGAAAAAATCCCTTACCAACGTTCTTTTATTCATCAATATAAAAATACAAACAAGACCTCTGATTATTAGTACAATAAATATTATAAGTAGTACAATAAATACAAATCCTACTAAAGTGCTAAATGTATTAAATTGAAACAGAGCCTTTGTAACTAAGGAATGGAAGGAGCGACAAGTAATAGTGGACGACGTAGCACGCGGCCCGCCGATGCTACGAGTTGACAACCGCTACGTGAGGTCGTAGCAGTGCTGTGAAGGGAGCGGAGTAGACGAAATTATGGGGGCTATTTATGATTAATATATTTTATTATATTTGTGTAAGAATCATAATATGATAATGGGATTTGTTGGCGGTTGAATATCGATAAAATAATTGCTTATAGTCTGTAATGAGATGTAAAAGGGCGTAAAAAGATGCAATATTGTGAGTCCTGTTCCGATCGGGTTTATGTTAGGCAATCGATTTATATGACAACGGTTTTTGCAATATGATTAGAGTCATTTCTTATGATGTAACCAAGGGGAAACATAATAATATCGTTATCTTACTGTTATCTCATTTACGAATGATAGGCTATTATTTTTAAGCACTTTTAAACACACTCTTCACAGCATAAAACATAATATTATATCACAAAGATAATTAGTCTATTCTCATTGCAATAGCTTTTCAAGTTTTTCAAAACCATATATGATTCTATCATAAGAAATTCCAAATGGCTACGTCGTCCAAAAATCTCCAAATACGGACCCCACAGATCGCTGTAGCATTACTACGTGGCACGCGGGTCAGCGTGACGTCATGATATCTGCTACGCCGTAGCTTTATATCCGCTACGTTCCTCCACATCACTCCAATTAGACGGGACAAGAATTCCCCTCGTAAAAACTTACGACAAAACAAGAAAATTGAGAACTTGTCAGTACCTTCGGGACTTCCGTTTTTAATGCAATATTTTTTTACGATAACACGTAGAGTAAACTGGAATTCTAGCGACATTTATAGAGAAATGGGGGTTGCTTCTAAAAAGACAGTCGACAGATGATGGAAAATATATCCTTAATAATATTTACTTAATTGTATTAAGATATTCGACAAAACTTGATTTTTTTTAAAATGAATTTATTTTTCAAATTGCTTAATTCGTCTTCGCATAATTGGTGAAAGCATATTTAAAAAAAAGATGCTGAATAATAGAAACCGCCACCTTTTTTGAAGTCGGTTAAAAAAATGGATAGCGAGATCACGATCACTAGGAAGTCAAGAAAATAATTTTACAGGCGTGCGTGTAGCGTGAAGCTAGGCATATTGTGGGTTTTTAATTAACCTGACCTTCAGTTTAAAGAAATAAATTAATTCAGTCATTCCTAGCGCTGAGAAAATAAAAGCCACATGTTTTAATTAATGGCAGCTAACATTAAAGCTTAAAGTCCAACTAACACCGGCAAACAACGCTTTCCCAGCGCACAGAAACTGAGGATGAACTGAGCATGGGGAATAATTACATTAAGAAAGGTAATTATTCCCCATCCATTACCGTGTGTTATCAACGAAGTCACTCCACTCAACAGCAGAGAACTTTCGTAAAGGATAATAATGTGTGTCGCGTAACATTACTTTCCGCTACTAATTACATTTCCACACTTTTAATTTTTTGACGAGTAGGGACAATTGTGGTTTAGTTAGGAACGAATATGACATAAATAAGATCCAGGGAAAATAATGTGTTCGATTCTCAAGTTGTTAAATCCTGTTGTCATATTATCGCTAGATTTAATAGTGGACGTAAAAATGGAACTGGCCAAAGTTCGCTTTCTGGTTCAACGATCTTCAATAAACCGCATTATTTGCATCCCGTGTCACTTGTCATTCGTTCTCTCCTTGCTTTAGTCCTGGGTCCTTCCGCCGCAGCGTGAAGAGGCATTTTAGCGAGTCAGCATAATTGTGTCGTGTGGCATTGGACCACCGTTTGATGGCAATCGATACTCTACTCGTATTTGGACGGCATTTGCACCGGATGCAATGCAGTCACTGAGCCGAGTCAGAAAAAAAAACGATAAAAAAACGATTCGCCTCAGGTCTGCTTATAAACAGGATCAAAATCCCTGCTGCACTGTATCAGCCTTTAGTGCATCAGTGCAGGGCACGGACCTACATCGTAGACCACATACATACAGTACGGCTTCAGCGTTGGCAGACTTAACATACCACGGAAATTCTGACAAATTGCTACGTATGCAGGTTTTTTCACTAGAAATAACTCATAACTAAAACATAAGCTCTGTCTGGCATCACACCGCGACCGTCACCTCGAGAGTGTTGAGTTTTTAATGCACAGTCTTACCACGGGTCTATGTCCTGCTGGTACCCACGTAAAGAGTAAAGAGTGTACTCACGACACGACTGGAACTCGTCCTCTCCCTTCTCGCAGTCGCGCTGGTAGTTGCACACCCACAGCGCCGGGATGCAGTTCCCCTCGGGACACCGGAACATGCCGCTCGGACATACTGTGTCGCCTGGAAACAAACAACACTATTAGTTATACGCACATAAAGCCATTTTTATCAACAGAAAGTGTACCAGGGTACGCAATAGGGTAGTGACTATATCACCAAGAGAAAATGTACCAGAGTACATAACTGTAAACAACAGGAAGTACTTTACAAAAGTTATAAAGTTGTTGGAATTTATTTAATGCAGAACAGTTCTATGAGGCTATTGAGTTTCTTAAGGAAAGCCTATTTTAGTATTGAACGTCGTGTGGCTGATGGAGAGAGAAAGATATTAAGTTTCCAAATTAAATGGGCAGCATTTAAAAACAAGAAAAAATACGCTTAATATAACAAATAAGCTAAAACTAAACATGAGATAATAAAGAAAAAAGAAAGCTAAAAATATTATGTGTTTCAATAGACAAAAAAAATCAACCCGCAAGTCACAACAACACTAATAAAAAACAATTTAAAAAATTTCCAAACCAATAGGTACCATACTTTAATTCTATTTAATGTGTTTATGTAGGATCCGGTCAAAACGGCTTGTTAGTCGGATTATTGAGCGCATCACTAATTACGCGAGAAGCCGGACGCAATCGGACCGCACGGTAGGTGCAAGCTAAAGGATTCGCGTTTTGAGTTAATGATGCCAATTGGACGGGATTTAATTTAATTGTGTTGTGGTTATTTAATGTTCCATATATAAACTCCATTAATGTTATTGTACGGATAAGATATTATAAACAGTAAGTGCTACGACCAAGGACAAAAACCAATTATTATTATGAGCCCTTTGATCCCCACTGCTGGGCAAAGGCCTCCCTCCTTTCCTTCCATTTGTCGCGGTCAGATGTTAATTGTCGCCAGTTTGGAAGATATAGGTCGAGTTCGTCACGCCATCTTCTTCTAGGCCTACCGCGTAATCGGTTTCGGCTACTAGGGAGCCACTGTGTGGTGGCATTCGCCCAATGGTCGTCAGACATGCGGTAGACATGGCCAGCCAAGTTCCACTTCAACTTGGCAGCTGTTTGTCCCACATCAGCGATTTTGGTTTTAGAACGCAGCGTTGAATTCTTTACGCGGTCCATAAGTTTAATTCCAAGAATGCTGCGTTCCATCGCTTGTTGGCAAACCCCTAGGGCGGACTTTTGACGGTTTGTTAATGACCAAGTTTGCGCTCCGTATGTGAGGGTGGGGAGTATACACATGTCCATGAGTTTTCTTTTAAGGGAGAGAGGTAATGACCCTTTCATGAGATCTTTCATTGACCAGTAGTTCCTCCAGGCATTCTCGGTTCGTCGTGAGATTTCCTTGTCTTGTCTTGCCTGGAAGGAGACTATCTGGCCAAGGTAAAGGTACTCATGGACATATTCAACGCTCACACCTCCGACTTCTATGCGCCTTTTCACGGTGTTTGACATTACTTTGGTCTTGGTCATATTCATACCAAGTCCGACCTCGAGGCTCGCTAGGCTCAGTTGTTCGAGCATTAGGGCCAAATCATGCAGCTGATTGATGAGGAGAAGAGGACAATGTCGTCGGCGAAGCGAAGATTTGTTAATCTCTTTTCGCCGATAACAATGCCCTTATTTTCCCAATCGGGTTGAAGTTTTTGAAAAACTTCTTCCAACGTGGCTGTAAAAAGTTTTGGAGATAGCGGATCACCTTGTTTTACGCCCTTTTGTATAGGGAATGCAGGTCCTACGGAACCATTGATATTGATGGACGCTGTAGTGTGGCTATACAGGGTATATCAAGAGTGCTACCGAAAACGAAGCTGGGTGGTAGTTTCAGTGACTTCAGACACAATGCAACTAAATTTTGTGCAAAAAATTGTGGCGAATTTTGTTGGTTATTTTTTTTCTATCGTCGTATTTGGGTGGTAAATACATAGTTTTTTCTTAAATAATAGTGTACACCCTTTTATTTGTAAAGACGCTATGGTACGCAAGACTTTAAATTATTATTTTAGCAAAAACTATGGATTTGCCACCCAAACTCGACGATATATAAAAAATAATAAAAAAACAATTGTCGCGTTTCCTTGCCAAATTTTTAATTACATTGTGTTTGTAGTCACTAAAACTAGCACCCGGCTTCGTTTTCGGTAGCACTCTTGATATACCCGGTATATTTCCTGAAGCAATTGTATGTACCCGGGGTGTATATTTTGCTTTTCGAGGGACTTGAATATAGCCGAGTGGTGTAGGCTGTCGAAAGCTTTGGAATAATCGACGAATGCAAGGTATAAAGGTATATTGTATGTGACTGTTGGGTGTTATATTATATTATAAAGGTATATTGAACTCTTGATGTTTTTCTATTAACTGGTTTAAAGTATGTAAGTGATCGATGGTGGAAAGGCCATGGCGGAATCCTGCTTGTTCAAAGGGTTGATAATCGTTCAATTTGTCAGATATTCGATTCTCTATTATTTTTATAAAAAGTTTATAAAGATGGGAAACCAAGCTTATGGGACGGTAATTGTTTATATCTGACTTGTCGCCTTTTTTGTGGAGTAGTATTATATTTGAATGGCAAAAAGTTTTTGGATAGTTACCGGATTTTTTAAATAGCATTAAAAAGATTGCAAATGTGGGGTAGCAAAATCTGCTCTCCAATCCTTAATATTTCTGTCGTAACACCGTCTTCACCGGGAGTCCTATGGCATTTCATACTAAGGAGAGCTTTATGGGTTTCTAAACTTGTTATGATTGGTAAGCCGTCGTCTGGGTTAGCACTTAAATGGGTCTCAATATAGGGGAGGTGATGTGCAGAATAGAGGGATTTATAAAAATGTGTACATATTCGAACAATTTTAGCCTTATCACCATGTCTCACGCCATCGTTCGCCAAAAACCAATGCTTTTGTATTATTTATATTATCAATAAAAAATATTGTCCGAAACCTACAAACATGACCGTTATGAACTATAAAAAATATAGGTAAAAAACCTTAGTTATTTTTATAATTACATGTAAATTGCCCTCGTAAACTGAACCCAAACTTCAAGATTCTTAGCTTACTACTACTAATTCAATGATGCAATAACTCGCGTCAAACATCACCAACATTGTCAGCTCCAGCGTAATTGAATCCAAAACGTTGAATAATTAAATCTCAGTAATGACATCCAAGATGTCTCCCCTAATGAAAATTTTAAGAGGGGGTTGTGAGATAACCATATTATTATAATCAGGACTGAAGCTTCATTTTAAATAGTCTTTGGACCGGTGGTGGTAAATGGTTAATTAATAATACATTTATCGATAACTTAGTTTGACCAAACATTTATTTCATGCTAGTGGCAAAAAAAATACTTAGCCTTTTACGAAAACAAAATCGCCTTATAGCAATTCTTTAGGATAGTTAAGTATAATTATTTACAGTCCAAAGGAGTTTTTCATTTAATTTTTATTAAATATACCACTGAAAAAAAAATACCTTTCAAAAATAATGCTGAATTATTTGATTGATTCATTATATAACTTATAAATAATTAATATTCCTAACATCTTATCGGTCTTATTTATAGACAATTTTAAAACCTATTTTAGCTACAAATTGTATTATATTTTTCACCAAAACTTAATGTAAAATGGGCCAAACATTCGATAGCAAAAAGGTTTTAAATCTGTGTATACATAGGACCGTAACTATATAATATTTATTTTATTAGAACATAAAAATAAGAAGACGTAACGTATACAAGTAGGCGAGAATAAACCGTAACAAATTATAAGACGTCGACATCAAGGGAAATTAACTTAGCGATAACAGACTCGGGGATTTTGTGTGCTAAATATAATTTAGACGGGGCCTTGCATATTATGTCGGCATTAACTTGCGTCGTTCTGCGCTCACTGATACTTGCCTCATTCTGTTCTTTACTTAACTCATCATAAGTTAGAATATAAATTGAACTGTAATATTTGGTTCCTTCTGAATTGCAATAGATATTAGGTAGTTGTTCTATAAGTGCGTGGTGGCCTGTTGGTAAACGGACTAGACGCGACTGCCAACATGTTCACGGTGGTTGCGGGTTCGAATCCCAGGGCACACCTCTGACTTTTCGGAGTCATGTGTGTATTGATAGTCAATCACCACGCACTAAAAACGGTGAAGGAAAACATCGTGAGGAAACCTGCATACCATAGCGATTTATAAAAATTCTATGGTATGTAAGTCCGCCAACCCGCACTAGGCCAGCGTGGTGGACTATATGGCCTAACCACTCTCAATCGTACTTTCGATTGTAGAGGAGGCCCGTGCCCTGCAGTGGGACGCATATGGGCTGAAACAGACAGTTGTTCTATGGTGATTTTAATGACTATTGTCGAATTAAAGACATTCAAATGGCCTTTTATTGATACCATTTCATTGTTAACATGCCAATTTTTCTGCTTTTAGAAATAATGCCGATATGATGTGCTATGCCACGAGACACAAAACAACTATTAAATGACATTTGTAAAGATTTTTCATGGACTTGAGATTGTGTCGTCACCAAAAGGTGGCGTTTGTGCCACCTTCAGTTCTGTTTCAGTAATAAAATTTACTGTTGTTATGTTACGTATGTTATTTTAGATTTACGTATAAAGATCGTAGTTCAGTGAAGAATATATTTTGTATAAAGATTTATAATATTTTAAAGTCAACAATAAGAAGTGAATACTGTTACTCGACTCGTACTGGCTTCAGTAACACGAACACGAAGTAAAGCACGTATTGGAATAATATTGTAAGTTGTTGTGGAATTGACGGCAAACTGTTTGCCATTTAGCACGTACTGAAAATGCAATGCGAACAGCAGACAGGATTAAATACGTCAGAACAATTTATTTATTTTTATTTAAGATTCTCTTCTTCTTTAAGAAGAATATTACGTTCAAGATTTGTATCTTGACTGTTAAAAAATATATCATAAAAATGATACTTTAAAAACATACATTTAAATTCCTTCTACTCAATTTACAAAACAATAGAAACGAATCTAGCAATACTTAAAACTATTCGTTGAAATATGGTTGAAACTGAGAATTTATTAAAAAAGCTGCGAGCCCACTTGAGGAAATGAGGAGTCAGCAGTGAGCGGTGCAGAGAACGTTGAGAAATGGCGGCAATAGCACCGTTCTGCCGCCACCATTTGAATTTCGAACTGACAAAAAAATTCCCCTTGATTTACGGCCAGTGTGAATTGAAATTACTTAGGTTGGCACTACCGTGAGCGAATGGAAAGTCAATGATTCTCCATTCACCTTTAAATTTAATTTGCATCATACTTTAATCCAAACCAATACGTTTTATTTTCAAATTTAATATTCGTAATACGATATATAATTGTTTTTTTTGGTAATATTGCTTGCGGTCTGTTGGCGATGTCTCGATACAATTATGAATATTATGATTTGCAGCGACATAACTTCGCCAATATTATGTGCGGTTGGTTGAACTTGTTATTCTTAATTGTGATTTCTATTTCAGGTATTCATAATAAATTTTGTGTACTTATAAAGTATTTTAACTATTATTTAATAGGAATTAGTTATTGAGCTGCACACATTTAAAGTAAGTAATAATAATAAATAAATACACCCAACAGTCGCATACATAATCCTGACCCCAGACTAAGATCGAGTCTTTAAAAAAGTTTACACAATTACTTATTGTTCTCCTAGTTTATTTCTTTCTGTAACGGGCAAGCCAGTGGGACTGAAAAAAGTAGCGACAAATGGAAAATGTTACTTAAAACTTACACAATGAATGTTAATTTCAGTCCATAGCTTCATATTATCCAGGACTGCATTTTCAAAGGCAAATTATTTGAGTCCCCTTTCAAAAAACGAAAAAATCAACCTATGCAATTTGCTGTGTATTTTCATTTTGGAGTCACAAAAGGCCGCTCAGGAAGTGAATAAGGCATTCACACTTCTCTTATAACGTAAAACAACTCGCGATTTACCCTTTATGTTATAATCTAAGGCGAGGTACATTAGCAGCGAATCATTGGAAAATGAATTTTATCTCGTGGAAATAAAGGTTATATTATGTGAATTTAGATGTTGGCACGCCTGTAGTAACCGTCAATCCGACTCCGTTCATTCGTTCCCGTTCGTTCATTCGGTCTGTTGAATAAAACATGGCGGCCGGTCTCGAGGGCCGGTTAACGAGGCGGCAAAATGGCGCAGCTTAAGATAAATATCCCGCGTCTGGATATTGATACTAGGTTAGGTCATTCAATTAATTCCTTGTGATGTGGGATTCGGGTAAGTAATAGACGGATAAATGCGATTTATTGATATCAAGGGGCCGTAATGTCGTGTCGAATTGAATTACTCGTATTATGTTACGATATGGTTTCAGAAGTACGATATGGTTACATTTGTTATTCTAAATTCATTTAACATTGATGTTACAAATTTAAATAATATAAAGATTTTTGTTTAATTTTGCACATATGGGAATCAGTCTGTTGATATAGAGATTGCGGGTTCGAATTTTACTCACAGTAGTACCGCGCACTGATTCTTCCTAATTATGCCTTTTATTCATACGAACCTGTCAATAGACAATGCAGAAACACACAGTAAGACAATTTGTATACTTGGGAGTATAATATTTATAAAAGTATGGTTACGTTTAGTTGTAAGATTATTACATCTTTCGTAATTTCTGATACCGACATACTGGTATTTTAATATGAAGGTAGAACTAAGTTTTTATGTTGGATATTTTTATATATTAAATATATAATTCAGGCAACATATAACACAATATGGACCTTCAGAATGACAAAGCCGTAAGTCATAATTGTGTAATATTACGCGTACAGTCGGCAGGACGTGAGCAGAAAACAGTGGTGCCCTGTCCGCCCTAATATCACACTAATGGGAACGAATGTCGGCGGACATTACATGAGTTAGTATACGCTAAACTGAGGGTAGGATATACGAAAGCTCCCGGATAGTCGGCATCCAAAGTTGGACAGTACTGTATCAGGCCTTATACGTCCCACTGCAGGGCACGGGCCATCTCTACAATCGAGAGTACGATTGAACAATGTAATATCTTTTGAATTTAAATAAATGTAGCTAATTTACTTAACAAATTAATTGTGCAGCAATTTTTTATAAATTGCAAAATAACCCAACAAATTCAACCATTTTCATTATGTCTTTACGAGCGACGTCAAACGTTATTAGTTACGATCTGTCCGTCTAGGGGGCGCTGAAGGGCGGGGGTGAAGGGGAGTTTGTAGCAGAGCAGTTTTTACGAGCTGTTCCGAGGTGTTAACAAGAAAATGTACAATATCTTCGTGATTCGGACACTAAACAGCTACGTGTTGCTATGCCATGTTTATGGAGAAATATCTTATACTCAGTAGCTTTTATATTTTTATTTTTTATATAAAGAGTAAGTGCACCAGCTATTTCTGCGTTTTCAAAAACGTACACCTCGGTAATTGTGTACATAGGGAAATTTTGGCTAAATAACTAAAATGAAGTAGGATATGTATAAACGTCAAATTGAGGGACAGGTGATAAAGCCAAGTTGTTTAGGTGCATTTAATAAAACTACATGTATAAGTGTAATTTTATTAATATGCCACCACCAAAAAGCCTAGTTTTAGAGATACTAACGGTCCCAAAGATATTTGTTAGGTATAGATCGCAATATTGTATAATACAATTTAAAATCAAACTCTTGGATTTTACAAATTAGCTTAATGTATTTTGTTTAGTTTACAGTAAACACTTATTATCTATACCTCTGTTTGAATTCCATGTTTTTTTTTTCGTTATCTTTAAGTTTATTTTTCTTCGGTTTTATTTGCTTTGTGTAATTTTGTAAGTGTTATGTACTCCTTTGAATAGTATATACATCAGAAAACAACTTATAAAATAGTATTAATTTTGATAATGCGTATACTGTCGAAGAATATTAACTACATAAATGAAACTACGGCATTATTATTAAACAGTTTTAACCTATTTGAATTATCGAATGTTGTTTGTTCTTCGTTCAAAAGTCGTTTGAAAGGGACAAACCGTTCGAGATAAGACATTAAACTTTCTAACCTAACTCACGCAGTCAAAACGTAAATTACCAAATTAATTAGTATCAAATACCTTCGCTTTTCCAGAACATTCTAATCCTCGAGCGTCAAAGAACGTCTCTTCACATAAAATGTTGAATTTTAAGACTTCATCGCGTAATGACAGTGGGGGCAATGTGGGGGATGTGCCCCCGGTTTGATTGCCTTTTTATGTCCGCATCTAGCTAAGTGGCGCTGCATCCAATCCAGTAGATTTGTCGGGATTGTTTATTGCTCTGCATTCGTCTCTGAGTGATGTCACTTTGATGATTCCATCTTCTGTAGACATTTTATGGTCCGTAAAATGTGTCGCGATTATTTTGCCCGCGTTTGTGTCAAGTGGTGGTTTTATAGTATTTCATTATATTAGCATTAGAAATGGAATATGCCACTTTGTTTTAGAGCTGTTGAATAGCAACAAAAATTACCCGTGTTTTGAGATATTAAAGCTGTTGCCTAAATCACATGCTCCATCATACCATTATTGCTAGGTAAAATTATACAGTCGAAATCTTAATCCTTGTAAAAAGACGCATTTATTACGTAAAGTCTAAATAATTGGGTAACAGTAGAGTGTCCACCGGTCAGAGGTTGCCTCGCACTGTGATGTTGCCTGGTCGAAAACATTTATTCATCTGTTCATCCCGAACGATGGTAGTTCAGCTGTATGGCTCATTCTCAGTTAAACCTATTATTGTTTACCAATATCGACCTGTCCATTTGAAAAAATACTACCTTTGACACTTTTGTTTACCATTAATTTCTTCCCATCTTACATTTTACAGAAATCCTCGAAATAATCCATGATCAGTACTTAAACCTTCGTCATAACTAAGACTTAACAACAGGGAACAGGTGGCGTATGTTACGCGGCGCCGTGGTATAATGTATGTACACGCCATTAGTCAAGTTTTCGATGGTGTTGAACACGCCACGAACACATCGCGACAAATGTCTTGGAAAATTGTTGCGGGATTTGTGTAATGGCCTCCGCCTTCATTTTTCATGTTGTCTTGTTTCAATTTTACTTTAGATTATTTCTCTTTTATACATGCATACATAAACTCACGCCTTTTTCCCAAAATGGGTAGGCAGAGGTGCCAGGACACCCACATTTCGCCTTGTATGTTTCGTCCCACGATGTGTTATTTCTCGTTTATGCATAATGGTTTAAAGGGGCTATAGCTACAAGCTAGTCCTTTTTCTTTTTTTAACTACATTACATATACTACAAATAAAGGCCTTCTCTAATGGTTAAAGCTTGTTTTTAATTTAGTATGATTGAGCTGATATTACGAAAACATTCTCATAGAAAACCGAGTATCACGCCGTTCCATTTCGCCTGCCTTTTGATTAAACTTTTATTGTTTTATTTACTTAGCCCACACGTTTGTGAAGTACTAAAATCTGAATATGTGTTTTTTCTTTGAATAGCAAAAAAGCTACCCGGATATCTTTTTGACTATTTTTTGTCGCATCTAAAAGTCTCTGGCTTTTTAAATTAATGTGTCTATTGACCCTATTGTACAACAACACGTAAAAGGGTAGGAAAACTTGCATACGAAAGTGATTTATAAGTATTTCTATGTTAAGTAAAATCCACTAACAGGCCCAAGTCAGCGTGTTGGACTATAATATGCCCTAACCCCTCTCAATCGTCCTCTCCTTTGTAGGATTGGCCCATACCACGCAGGGGGACGTATATGGTCTGGCACAAATTCTAGTTTAAAAGGCATGTTAAGTTGCAGCAAGATGCGATGCTTACAATCCATAATTCTGTTATAATCATTCGATGCTCCTCTTGATTAAGCCACACTGAGCTTAAAAAGATTTAACGCATACAAAGTGCAGAAGAATAATATCCAGGCGATAGGTTTACCTTAACACCTAGTTAAGCAAATAGGACATAAAATTTGATCGTTTATTGAACGCTTTCTTGTTGAAGAAAACACTATTTAGTTTGATGTTATCGCCATAGCGCCATTTCGGCATTGTAAGGACGACTAAGAATTCAAAGTAGTGCGTTTAGTTTAATAATATTATCTTTTAAATATTTTTAAGAATTTAAAACCGTGTAAAATGACATTGCATTTGGATGGATATATTATTCCCGTTGTTTGCCTACGACTAAATTTAGGATAGAAAGAGAATAGTAAATAAAATATATAGATACAGAACAAGATATTTTTTACTGAAGTACATATTATGTACATGTGAACAGTATAATAAAGAATTAAGGGTCTAAAAATATGAGCCAAAATGCAACCATATATTCATGTTATAACCCTTTCATAAATCTTTAAAATTGTATACATTATTCCCCAAAACGGGGGCGTTAAAAAGCCATAATTCACGGTCAAAACGTCCGCCTGCGCCGGTTGTTCGCGCTACACTGACACTCTCCGCCGCCATGACACCGGATGCGCTCAGGAAGCGCCGCCATGTTCCGTACCAACGCACTTCCGGTTGCACCGAGACGCGGGAATAAAGGGTGTGAGTTTAAAAATATTTTAAAATTGTTGGAATAAATTTCACGCTGAAGTGCTGGGGAAATATTATTTCCTCATTATGTTTGCTTTCCTTCTATGTATGTATGTAAATATGAGTAAGGCAACCACATTTTTACTGTTTAACATAAATTTATTAAAGGTTGTTCTTCCTTCTATACTTTAAGTTATGAGAGATATATATCAACATCTTTCCTGCAATTTTCAAGTATTCTTTATTTCCTTCCAAACGTTGTGTGTTTTTAAGATATTTTAATTTTTATATGTGCCTAAGCAACGACAAATCTATTACTTTTAGTCGAATTATTCTTGCGTCCTTAAATAACATTACAATTTATATTACGTCACGTCATTTCACGGACACCGTCCAAATATCCTTTCTATTTACTAAACAGTAATTTCACGGTTCAAGGAACATGATTGATATGAAAAATACATTAAACGTTTTATTTATTGTCACCAATCATATTACAGTGATTACATTGACACTAAAGGTTACAGAAGCGTAACTGGACATGGGTATAACACACATATTTATTGTGGCATTAACTGTCTCAGTGGCGCAGTTATACTACGGAAGCCGAGGTCTCAGGTTTGAATATCGGGCCGGGCAATATCAGACCGGAATCAGGATTTTTTATCTGATATTGCAATAAGCCAGACTTCTATCACATCGTGGAACGGAACCCACAAGTGCACAGTATTGTCCTGATAGCATGCTGCCTACCCCTTCTGGGAAAATTGAATTGCGTGAATTTTTGTATATATATGTACATGTACGTATTGGTTACCTTGTTATGATTTTATTCTAAACTTTATAATAGCGTAGTGTAAAAGAAGAGCAATGAGAACTACCTTCAAAAGGCAACTTTTGAATACAAAATAAAGTTTGGCTGTATGGGGTCCTTAAAAGAGGATGCAACGTTAACTTCTAGATCGATACTTATATAATTTAATCAAATAATGTTTATCACAAGTTTGTCTATTGTTGAATCGAAGTGTCTGGATTTTTTTTTCCCGACCCATAACTTTTTTTGATTATGGCCTGATTTTACCATGGTGGGCCAACTTCTATTAGCCTTTTAAATTTCAATTCTCAACTTTATTCTATCTGTATCTGTACCAGCCCATATACGTCCCACTGCAGGGCACGGGCCTACTCTACAATGGAGGATACGATTGAGAGTGGTTAGGCCATATAGTCCACCACGCTGGCCTAGTGCGGGTTGGCGGACTTACATACCATAGAAATTCTTATGAATCGCTATGGTATGCAGGTTTCCTCACGATGTTTTTCTTCACCGTTTAGTGCGTGGTGATTGACTATCAATACACACATGACTCCGAAAAGTCATAGGTGTGCCCTGGGATTAGAACCCGCGACCACCGTGAACATGTTGGCAGCCGCGTCTAGTCCGTTTTACCAACAGGCCACCATGCACTTCTTTGAAAAAGCAAAATATTTCAATACTTCAAAATTAATTGAAAGTTATCTAATCATTGTACAAACATCCCTTAACGAGGTAATTTAAATTATCACATCAAAATATCCTTTTATTAAAATTATACTTAATTATTTTAACTCTTTTAGCATCCATTCAAATGAGACAAAAAAAGAAGAAGTAATTTACCCCAGTCATCATACAAAGTTATTAAACAGTTAATAGAATAAAGGGTTGTCTTGCTAACAGATTATTTACGATTGAAGCGGTTTTATCCGACAGACCGAGATGTCTTTGTTATCTTGATTTAAAATCCGGCCGAGCGCGCCCGGTTATGATTTCATTCTAGGCCCGGCTGGATGAGGGCAGCGGGTTTGTGGGTGAGCGGAGCGGTAAGCGTGAAAATATTGTTCATTAGTTAAACATGAAACTTAAAGTGGGATGAAATTTATAAACTATGTTTATTTTCATTATTGTAAACGTTCAGATTTATTTTTATTTTATTTCTGTGCGTCGAAGATACTTCATGCCAATGGCGTTCATGCCTGTATTTTCACGTTCTACAAATTTAAACAAGCATAAATTACGTGACATAATTAATTACTTTTTTTTTATAACAAAGTACCTTCTAAAATAAATGTATTTTTCTCATTTCTTAACGGTTGAAACTTGAAGATAAGGTTGAAAACACGACGTGGCTGTTCTTTACAAGCTTATTGTTCAATTCACGAGATATAGGTTATCCAATAATTTATCCATCACCAATATTTATATTTTAATTCCTTTCCAAGTGTCATATAACCGCTGCCTCTTATCCCATATCATCCCGGCACTCCACAACGCTGAAACAATCTCGTAGACAAAATAAATTGTCGAGAGCGCGTGGTGGGATTGTTTTTAAATGTTGTTACACCGAGTGTGATTGTGCCGAGGACGTGGACGTGTACACATTAATACTACGTTTCAAATGTGCCACTATTTGTGTTAGTTTGTTGATGTAGAGTCGCGTTATGAGATTCTGGAACTAAAATACGCGCGTAAGCACGCGTAAGCTTGGACGTGATGGTAGTGTTGTCCTACAGAAAACTGGTTTGAAGTAAAGTTAATTTTATTTTATTGACGAGACGAGACGAGCTTGCCGTTCGCTTGATGGCAAACAACACGACCGCGCATGGACAAAACCAAACAACATTAATTACAAAGCAATGCTTGGGGTCCTACTACGTTTGCCATCGTGAGTCATAAGATGTTGTCTCATAATGTCAAGTAGCTACTCTAACTACAATGTCCTTTAAACCGGATCACAAAAGTGCATTTGCACTGCTTTTTTCCGGGGGATATAAATTGTTTAGCGGGAGAAATATGGTGATTTGAAATAGTTTCTTTGATCAGTAAGAATATCGGAAACTTAAATGACATGTTTCTCATTGCATGCTGAAGATGAATCAAAAATATAGTTTTAAGAGGGGGGTCTATGTGAAATGGCCTTTTTCACAACGTTTTTTCTTGGTGATCTTTATTATTAGGTCTTCCAAAAAAATATATGTTGATCTACACTATATGGAGCATGTTCCCTTCTTTTCAGAATTCTTGAAAGTGTATTAAAAGTACTTGAAATAAAATTGCAAAGTGACCTCTGTTTTCGCATTTACAAAGTTTTTTCACTTAAACTATTAGCACTAGGATTATTTTATTATTATCAGGATATTAAGAAATGCAAGACGGATGGGACCTTCTTTTTATTTTTTCTAATTTATGTCTCATTTATTTTAACGAATTTTTTCACATTATCGATACTCTAAATCGCGAGCACGTCCCCGCTGTCGCCCAACAAATCAGTGCGGGACGAACCGCCGTGCTAAACGGACCTATGTCGCTTATATGTCTTCGCGTATGTGTCTTCGCAATATCAACGTAAATTTAATATTGCTATTTCGCTCGACACATTCATTGAGAACGGTTACGGCCGGTCTAACCGTAGTAAATGATTACTACGGTTAGACCACACTATACTGCATCACTACAACTGTGGCGCTGTTGCTTGGATGCCAAATAAAAACGTGTGGCCGCGGGTTCGATCCCGCATCGAAACAAATGTTTTTGTTTATAAATTCATCTATCTACTATCTAACCTAATATTTTATATAGGAAAAATTTATTTCTTGCATTTTTGTAACATTTATATTTTACATTTTTGTATTTTAGATTTTTGAATATTTCGATTTTTATTTATTTATTTATTTATTTAACACTTTATTGTACACCATATACATAAAAAGACAAAACTAAATGAAATAAAATATATGCACAAGTGGCGGTCTTATTGCTTGAAGCAATCTCTGCCAGACAACTATGGGATGGATAAACGAAAAGAACGAAAGTTGGGGCTTCCGGTGTACGAGTATTACAATTTATAATATTGTTAATTTTATAAATAAACATACATACATACATATATACATACATACATATACCGGGTATCTCAAGACTGATTTCTGTTTATTATGAATAAACCAAAAATTACTCAACCGATCTTAAAAATCTTTTACCATCCGATTCCAACATTATCCTGGAGTAACATAGGCTGTATAATGTATATTTGGCTAAAGGGGTTAACATGAGTTAAAATGGAAAATAAAAATTATTGAAGATATTTTTTTGAAAAATATCTTCTACCATATTTTATAAAATTATTATTTATGCTCTTAGTAGAAAGTAACTGTGCTATAATAGTAGATTTGTTTTGTTAAAGTTAACGATCATAATATTGTACCTACATAGCAAAATATAAGTATCGTGCGATGTTTTAATATTTCAATTGAATTTCATGCAACTTATGAGAGACCTACCCAACATATAAATGAAATGTTATGTTCCGATCATATTTTAAATAGTAGGTAACATTTAAACAAAATAGGCACTAATATAATATATAGTTACCGGTAATTTGGTCACCGGGAAGTAAGCATTGTTGGCCCGAAGGATTGACCGCTCGCTTCGTGATTGATGCTACGACACGTTGGTTCGAACCCACGCCCCACATATGTTATTTTCGCATTTTTTATTCTTTGAAAATTTAAGTACTCCCCGGAGGGGAAAGGAGAGAGGCCCGTATCGCAGCTGGCTGGACGCCTACTAAAAAACGAGTGGCCGCGGGTTCGATCCCCGCATCGATACAATTGTTTTTGTTTATAAATTCATCTATCTGTCTAACCTATATAATATTTTATAGAAGAAACATTTCATTTTTTGCATTTTTGTAACATGTGTATTTTTACATTTTTGTATTTTAGATTTTTGAATATTTCTTAAAATTCTTTCACCATTCGAATCCAACATTATCCTGGAGTAACATTGGCTGTATGTTTGGCTAAAGGAGTTGAAATAAGGGTTGAAATGACAAATAAAAACCATTCGAGATATATTTTTTTAAATATTTATTAATATGAATTAAAAAATAAATCTTCAATAGTTTTTATTTTCCATTTAAACCCTTATTTCAACCCCTTCAGGTAAATATATAGCTTCTGTTATTCCCGGATAATTACCATCCGAAAATCGAAATAATTTTTTAAATCGGTCCAGTAATTTTTGAGTTTCATTGTAAATAAAAATCCAAAAATATAAATGTATCTATCCTCTTTATAATATTAGAAAAGAAAAACAAAAATAAAAATATTAAAAATCTAAAATGTAATATTGGTATAGATAGATGAAATAAGTAAACACAAAAATCGAACTATAAGTGCGGGGACCGAACCCGCGTCTTCTCATTTAACAGTTAGCGTTCGAGCAATTCTACCACGATAGCTGTGATATTTGTTAGTGAATTAATCATACAGTACGGTCAACCGCTCCTAACTGTACTCGATGGGAACATCGAGTGAAATAACACTACGAATATATCGTTTTGTCCGCAGCGAAATAATGAATGAATAGGTATAAGGCAGCGCGCTCGCTCGCACGTCGTCGCCGGCGTGCGCCGGTGCATGAGATTTGGTTCCGCCCGTTCGAGCAAGGTCATCGGCGTCTACCGTCCTCTTAAATAGCTACAACAAAGACCAAAAATGCGGCTTAATTTTTAAAACACGGAGACAGGATTTAGTTACCAAAAGTCAGCCCCTATTCTG
This sequence comes from Hyles vespertilio, assembly GCA_009982885.2. NCBI lineage: Eukaryota > Metazoa > Arthropoda > Insecta > Lepidoptera > Sphingidae > Hyles > Hyles vespertilio. The sequence continues at coordinate 21,200,756 of CM042814.1, forward strand.
GATTGAATACGACACTACACCAACGCTCTCAAAATTCTATCCCTGATGAAAAATCTGATACTTTGTTTTAAACTATTTTGTAGCTGAAAGTGTTCGTGAAATGAATACCGAGAAAATATTTCCTTTTGACATTGTGTACAGTCAAAATCCATTTTCAACACCAATATTCGGTTCCACGACAAATATTCTAGTGATAGAAAATACTTTAGCAGAGCACCTATTCTATTGTAAAAATAAAATAAAGCCGATTGACGTGGGATCAAGTATAAAATAAAGGATTTTTTATTGGAATAGGAAGCCATCGTCACCCATGAACACATATAACAGAGGTATTGTCAGTCCATTGTCAGCCTTTATAAATTGACGTTTATTTTTTCCTATACGTGACGTTTTAAATTTGATTTCCATTTAGGGGAAAAATGAATTTTCTTTATTTTAAACAAAAAACATGTTTTTATTATTTCGAATAAACTTTTTATATTAAAAATATGCATCAAAAACCCCAAGAAGATATGGGATAAGTCGGTATAAAATGAAGGTATCTAGTTAAAAAATCTACTGAACAAAGCTTAAAGCGATGGTTCAACAAATAAGTGCTGAGCTCTCAAAGGCTTAATGAAGAGAAATCCAAAGCTTTTTAATATTTAACCAAGATTAATTACTTTCTAAGAGTAGTAAAAAAGTCAATTCAGTAGTATCTACTATTTGTTCTTAAGTGTAGTATTAAATAAGGAAAAATAGTTACATTAGAAATGAATATACAGATATTTTATTAACATGCCTAAAAATATAGCCGTAAAGAATAAAAGTTTTCGTCGATTCAACAAAATTGTAACTCGGAGTGGGTCAAAATTAAACCAATTGACTGTAGTTTTATGTGTACCGCTTCACAAAGTACAAGTTCTACGAAGTAATAATACGACTTTTTCAAATACACAAAATTAACTTACACTAATAAATAAAATCAGTTTTGAGTGCTACTTGCCCCTTATTTTATTTCATTCGAAAGTAATATAATAAGATTGTATAAATATAATCTATTGGACCCTTAGTACTTTTTTTCTTCTAGATAAACAGTACCCGGGTTAGATAAGCATCCCGAGATTGAGACAATTCAGGTTAAGAACCTTACCGTGTCCAAGCAATTACAATAGTTAAACCCATAGCTATAAGGGTGATAATCGTGACAAACATGTCTTTAGCTCTCCCTTAAGAATCGCAAAAGGGTACACAATCACTTTATTTCACAAAGAAAAGGAAGTTCTAAATATGGCACACCAATCGTAAAATATATATTCAATTAATAAATATCCAATTTAGATAACTAAAGAATACTTAATTCGTATTTTAAGTAGTTATATCTTCAAAATTTAGAAACTGAAAAAATTAGAAACTTCAATAATTATAATTCTCAATTCTTCAGATCTGAATTATTATTATCTGAATTAGTGAAAGCCTTATACAAGATAATAATGCAAAATTAATTGTCCATCAAAACTTCGATTTACTCAAGCGAGACATAAATTTTTCAGCATCCACTTAAAAATATCTTCAACTAAACTTTGAAATGCGAAAAGTTGAAAATATCTGAAGTCATCTCTTTAACTCAGCATGAGTGGATTAATGCATCGTTGTGCGACACTCATCTAACTTCGGCAAGCCACAGTAGAGACGACGGTAGCGCAACTCCGCATTAAACTAGTGAGAGTTTGGAGAGTATGTAAAATGTACTCTGTGGTTTGGAGTAATGCGTCGGATAATCTGCAGCTCAGCGGTAGTACACACTTTTTGTTTAAAATTTGTCACGGTATTTAGAAATTGCTTATGTTGTATGTTAGGAATTAGTCATTACTTTGTTTGCGATTAGTGCAATACGTGTCTATATAAAAGGCAAAGATTAATTTTAGGTTATTGAATTTTTAAATTACATAAGATATTTCAATGAATATATTGAAATGTTTTGATCAGGTATAAACTTTATTGGTGCGATAATTTTCTATCCTAAATTCAATTATTTCAATGTTTTGATAGGCAACCTACATTTTGTAAAAACATGAAGTAAAAAAAAAACAATAAAGAAGAAAATCCCGTCACTCATATAACATAAAGACAACTTGATCAGAAACTTAACTACCGTATTTGTAATGTGTCTATAGTGAAGTGTTCGGCTGGATGAGTTAATCTAACGAATCGCGGGGGCGAGTGGATCAGTGAGAACCTGCTACACCCTCCCAGGAGACGGCAAATTAACTCGCTACCGTCGCTTTTTTGCGCCAAATATATCTTTACTTTTAGCTCTAAAAGTAGCTTGAGTTGGACACAGTTTATTAGAGTTAAAATTTAAAGTATTATCGTTTGATTAAACAAGTGATTGAAACGGAACATAGGTTAACAAAGTATGTTTAAATATTTGAATAATGCACAAATATTATCGTCGCCCATTAAACCCCTTCATCGTTATGTTATGCGTATTAGAAATTATGATTATGTTTGTCGTACCCAGAACAAAAACCAAATATTTGTGGGGCACACGTATAAGATGTGGGGATTGAACCCGCGGCTTCTCGTTCCACAACCGGCGTCTAACCAACGGCACCATAGAGGCTTGGTTTGGTACAATATTTTTTATTTGTTTAAATTCTATTGTAGAACGTAGGATACGTCCATTTGTATCCACTGGTCGTTCGATATATTATTGTTTTTAAACTCAATTACAAAATAAAGAAATTGTTATCGTAAATGTAGTAGTGTTTAGCTTCTGGTACAAAAAACACATCGTTCGCGTAAACGGTATGGCTTTGGGTATAGACTGGCGGTTTAATTCACAAGCTTTAGCGTTATTCAAAGGAAAGAGATATAATTATTGTATCTTCGCAAACTATGGTAGTATAACTAACGTCAATTGATAACTAGCTCCCTACATTTTCTATATGGTTTTATTTATTGAATATTACAAAAATCCAGCCTTGTTTACATTAAATAAATTATACATTTCAACACACAATTAAGTTAAAATCCACTGAAGGAACTGCGAGGAATATGAATACCAGACCTCACGATTCACAACCTTATTACTATTACTATTACGCCAATAATTATTCCTTGAAGAGTAAAATTAGCTATAATACGCATAAAAGCATACAGAATCCATAAGCAAGACAATAATTTCATATAATAGCTCAGGAAGTTCACTTTGGGTCGCGAGGGTCCAGGTAAGATCATGATTTGATATTTGTGTGGAATGTGACTCGGTGTTGCGATATTCACGTGTAATTTCTCGATTGTTATTATATTTTATAGGTACGTTGCAGCTTTTGTGTTTGTGATAGTAAAAGTCATTGCCCGCCTGTATGTCACGTACGTTTATGATTGCAATTTACTGTGCGAAGACGCACAGTAAATTCATTAACAAAAAATATCGTATTTAGCTTGTCAACTCTTTGACATCGGCCTAATGTAAATCAAAATTTGTACATAATGTATACATTACCGAGGCGAAGGGTCCCCAAAATATCGAATTTATGTAGTATTTATTTTGGTAATTATAAATATTCTACACTGTTCCCTTCGTCTTAATCTCAAATTGCACACAATGCAAATGCTTATCATGAATTTCTTATACCTACTTTTTAAGCAAGCAATAAACGACAGTATAAAAACTTCTTTACTGGTGGTAGGTCTCTCATATGTGAGAGGCTGCCTGGGTGGGTACCACCGCAATGTCTATTTCTCCCGTCAAACAGCAGTTTAAATGCACTGTTGTGTTTCGGATTGAAGGACATTGTAGCCAGAGTAACTACTGGACATATTGAGACTTAACATCTTGTGTCTCAGGATGGCGAGCGCAGTGGAATGCCAAGCATTGCTTTGTAAATCAAGGTGTTGTTTGGTTTTGCTACTGTTTATGAGCGGTCGCATCGCTTACCATCAGGCGAACGGCATGCTCGTCTCGCCATTCAATGCAATAAAAAAAAAAAACTTCGTAAAACTAGTAGTAATAATAGTGTGTTAGTAAAAGACTAATTACTTTCTATGTTATTGGTAGTAGTAGTATGGTAGTAGTAGTAGTGTGTTTCCTAGCCCAGAACCCGCGGCGAGTGTCCTAACCAATTCCTGTTTCGTTGCGAATATCCTACCAAGCATTAAAACCAAGCGCCAATGACTTACCCCGCGATTGCAAGTGCCAGCCCTTCCATATTTGTTATGTATGCTCTATTTATTCCCGGGCTCATATTTATGAAGCCTGTGAACAGCCCCCGTCCCGATTCCCCCCACATTACGCTCTAAGCAAACACTAGAGAGCGCTGCGCAAATATTTTGTGTACTATCGCTGCTCACTCCACGTGGACTCGACTGGAAATATTGATATTATCATTCCGATAAGTATTGGCTCGTTGGTTTAGTTTGTAAGAACCAATTATGAGCAATAAAAAATTAATAGTTTTGTGGTTATGAGCAGTTCGTTGGGATCGGCTATTGTTATATTGTTTTTTTTTTTATTTGCTTAAGGGCGAGGTATCAGAAATGTTTTAGTAAAATTTTGCGAACAGTATGTTACTTTTTAATTATTCTGATACATTTTCAAATGTCTTTCAAAACTACGAACGTAATTTTATATTTTGAGCTCAGATTTATTGGTTCTACAAAATTATTTGACTTTATGATTTACTTGACAGGAAAATAAGTTGTAGCTATCAGGCGGGTGGCTGATTGTCATTGATAAATATTTTCCGAAATTACTGCATACCATTGAATCGTCTCGTAAACAAGTGAGATAAGGGTAGTAAAAACATACCCTCATCCCTCACATCATCAAAAACCCCATCGATTGAAAAAGCGCGGTCAATATTGACAGATATCATTACACATTCCATCATCCCAAATTCACTTTGAAGGGAGGTAAATAAATGCTGGTGCATGGATAATTGCTGGCACAGCGGACCACAGGGAACCAATGGGACGGCGACACGAGTAACTCGCTGTGTCAATATTTGCCTTGCAATCCATGGCGACGTGTCGGTTACGTTGCCAATTTTGACGAGCTGTTTAGGGTTGAATTTTTAATATTGATGGATAGCTTATGATAGATTGGTTGGGTATATGTAAAAAAATAGTGGTCCGTTATATGTGTAGTCGTAGTTTGATGTGGTTCAGTTTAATGCAGAAGGAAAGCGTTGTAAGCTTCATCCATCCATCATCCATCAGCCAAAGGAAGTCCACTGCTGAACATAGGCCTCCCCCCAATGATTTCCACAGAGACCTGTTGGAGGCAGCCTGCATCCAGCGACGTCCCGCGACCTTTACCAGGTCGTCGGACCATCTTGTGGGTGGACGTCCTACGCTCCGCTTTCCGCTACGTGGCCTCCATTCGAGCACTTTCCGACCCCATCGGTCATCAGATCTCCGCGCTATGTGCCCTGCGCATTGCCACTTCAACTTGCTAATCCGCTGGGCTATGTCGGTTATTTTAGTTTTAGAAAAAGTGCGTGGTGGCCTGTTGGTAAACGGACTAGACGCGACTGCCAACATGTTCACGGTGGTCGCGGGTTCGAATCCCAGGGCACACCTCTGACTTTTCGGGGTCATGTGTGTATTGATAGTCAATCACCACGCACTAAAACGGTGAAGGAAAACATCGTGAGGAAACCTGCATACCATAGGGATTCATAAGAATTTCTATGGTATGTTAGTCCGCCAACCCGCACTAGGCCAGTGTGGTGGGCTATATGGCCTAACCACTCTCAATCGTATTCTCGATTGTAGAGGAGGCCCGTGCCCTGCAGTGGGACGTATATGGGCTGGTACAGTTGTAAGCTTGCTGTAAAATAATTTCGAAGGTATAAAGTCAATTCTGCGCTAGGCTAGCGACGACGCGGAAAAAGATCCAATACTCTTAGCTGTATGTATTTGTTTAGGTGTACGGATGAGGGCACACTGATTCACAGATTGAAATGTTGAAAATTTTGTGGCCATTCCATTTCCACAAATAAAAAGAAACAAATAGGTTTATTTTGTGGCTAAGAAGTGTTGCCAGTTGCAAATTTGCCAATGGATAGAATAAATAGAAAAAGCTAAAGTGATCTCCGACGTACATACACATTTGGCAACAAATTTAGCCAACCGTCTTGCTGGTTTCTAACATCCTTGAATTTAATTTTGCAACCTCTATGGTGCAGTTGGTATGACGCCGGCTGCGAAACGAGAGGCAGCGGATTCGATCCCCGTATCGAAATATTTGTGTGATCCACAAATATTGATCTGGGGTCAGGGTGTTTGTGAGACCGTAAAATCTTTGGTAGTTTCTGATGCTCACGACGCAAGACTTAATTGTTCTTAATGTGGTGTTCTAATGTATGTGACTATTACGTGTACTAATTTATTTAAAATTTATATAGCCAACAACCAACTTGTCTTGAAAATATATTTCGCCTAATAAAAATATTCTCCAGTGTAATTACAGCAAAAAATGCGGCGGCCGGCAGGCCATCACTTTACGACACCCATAAATAAGTGGTTATTGATGCCCGCCCAGAAATATGCAAATCCATCGGCATTCATCATTGAACAACGTCGTTTATTCACAATACCAAAATGTTTTATGATCACCTGCTAAATTATTTTGCCGACTGAAAATATTCCAATTCAATTTATGACCTATAGATATTTTTTGTATTTGGCCTTTTTTATACAGCCATGAATCTAGTAGTTAGTGCTATATTATAGTGTTACAATTATACATATGTACGTCCAATAGTTTACAATGACTCAAATGTTTTTTGGTTGATTTTTTGTGGAGTAAAAAATTAGTTTGATTTACTCGTGCCATAGTGGTATGATATTTTATCGTAAACGTATCTTAACATATAAGCTTGACTTTATCATTTCATTCGATACCGAACACCCAGGCAATTATTGTATTCCATGCCTTTAATAAATTACAATCAATACACCAACAAGCAACCGAATTCAGTTTTTCTTATTATTTTTTTAATTTTTCTTTTTTTCCTCACGAAAACCTTTAAACAAAAGCTATTCTCAAGTATATCCACACATCTCAACTAATATGTAAATCCGTCAAGAGTATCCAAGACGCTGCACTGGACGTGGTCTCATAAATTACAGTTTGAGCGAGAAGCCCCGCCGTAAATTTCGGACCTCCAGCGAAAATATTCCGACATTATACGCGAGCCACGCTTTTATAATTTATGTTTCACTTACCTACGAAAAGCGACATTTTTGGAAATTCTATTGAGACAGTGATATTGTATTCTAAGACTTTGCGTTAGTACTGCGAGTATCTCCTTCATGATATTTTATGATATTTTAAATGGTAAAGTAAAATTGACAGCATCCGTTGCGCTGTTGGTTAGGCCTCGGTTGTGCAATGAGAACCCACGGGTTCGATCCTTCCACCAACACAATGTTTGTGCAAAACACTAGTATTTATATAAACAAATAACACCCAACAGTCACATACATATGTTTCGGGTTTGGGTGTTTGTGAGACCAAGAAGTTCTCGTAGCTCTGATACCCACGTCACAAGACTCGATCTTAGCGTGAAGTCAACACTATGTATGTTACGGTTGGGTGTATTTCTTATTTATATATTATTGTGGGAAATGTTGTATTAATGTTTTGTAAACTGAAATATATCTTCAGTTACATTAACTTTCTCATCGCTTATTGCAACCATCATCGGTTTATGGTGTTTTGGACCTCAAAAATAACGTAGACAAACTTTTCGCCTTAGATTTAGGAAATTACATGAAAAATATTTTAACTTTAGCCTTCAAAGAGCAACGGCTCAATGGACATCCACCATCTCGAACACAATAGTTTGAAAACTTTTGCATTATTCAACCGAAACAGTAACATTACATACAAGCCAAACGATATTTTGATTCTACACAGCTCAAATATATTTTAAGTTATTTTCTTATTTCAAAAAGACCTCACTAAATTGTGACGTTACTATTCGGTTATGTAGATTAATATTCTTTTTTTGTATTAGTATTATAAAATCAGTTAAATAAGAAAATATTTTAACCAGATCAAATAAAGTTTCAATGGTTTCGTGTAATCTGTCTTTACCGTTGTTTTAAAACGGTAGTTTATGGTTCATATAAAAATGCTACTTGTTATCTACAGGTTATGTACATACTCTAATTATTAATAAAAAAAATAAAAACCGACTTCAAAACAAAAATCCACTAAAAACCAAAAAATAATAAAATAATAACTAACCACTTAAAGCAAAAAAATAATAATATTTATTTCATGGAACTCGTGCACGTTGATTCATTTGCTTAATGACTTGACTAGCCAACAAATCAAAATATATGCGTAACATATTGAAGGCGGGCCGCCAAGTACCAAACATGTAGGAACTATGCCTTATATTAATTTAAATATCTATATGTTTGGTACTGGGCGACCCGCCTTCAATATGTTACGCATATATTTTGATTTGTTGGCTAGTCAAGTCATTAAGCAAATGAATCAACGTGCACGAGTTCCATGAAATAAATATTATTATTTTTTTGCTTTAAGTGGTTAGTTATTATTTTATTATTTTTTGGTTTTTAGTGGATTTTTGTTTTGAAGTCGGTTTTTATTTTTTTTATGAAAAATTTTAGTTATTTTTATCTTTTTAGTGTTGATAGGTATTTAAATGAAGCAGATTTGGTCCCCACGCCACAAGGAATATGTTCTTTCCGATGACAATGAAATCGCTAAAATCGGCTAAAAGCTGCCAAAGACCAATATTCCAATGAATATTCACATGTTTATTTTTTTCTTTCCCCCCCCCCCCCCCTCCCTTCGCGCCTACCCCTTTTTCCCTCAACCACTGTAGCCTAGCTTTTATACTGAACTCAATGCAAAAAGAACCGTTGAAATCCTATTAAATTTTGAGGAGTTCTACGCTCCAGGTCCGAACATGATAATCAGATCTTAATGTTGTGTTCCTGAGATCAACCTGTTAATACGTTCTTTCCAATGAAAAAGAAATCACTAAAATCGGTTAAAAGCTGCCGAAGATATTAGAATTTACGTGTATTTTAATTTTATCACCCACCCCCCCTCACCCCCACCCCTTTTTCCCTCTCTTACTGTATCTTAACTTTTCTTATGAACGTAATGCAAAAAGAACTATTGCAATTCTCCTTAATTTTAAGGAGTTCCTCTCTAAGGAAGAGATAAAAACATTGAAATAAACTTTTTAATGACTACCACATTAGCAATCCAAATGCAAAAATATAATAGTAGTAGTATAGAAAATCTATAACGTCATCCCTTTAAAAAGAAAATAGTTTTTAAACAGACAGAAGATGAAAAACCTAGATATAAAAAATCTAGATCACACAACACACGACTAGTAGCACCCTCTACTGAACGTACCTTTAATGCGAGTTTTTTTAATAGATAACTTTGAGAAGCGCGGTTTCATGCGCCCCACACGTCCTGAAAACACAGTAATTGCTGAAATATCTACAAAAAATGGCTTAAACAATGGTAATTATTTGCAGAGGTTGTATGGAGATTTAGCTTGTATCTTTTAATATAATCAACTCATAAAAAAAAAAAACTACTTTTAAAATATTTAGTAGATATAATTTTAAAAAGCATGTAAAATGTGGGAAAAAGCCAAGTAACCCAGTACCCTGAATATTGAACGTTATTCTTGTTCGACAATGATTGGATCATTAGTTCGAGTTAGCGATGGGTTAGGAGTACTTCTAGATTAAAATAACAGTTTAGTTATGGGTAATGGAAAATCTTGAATACAGTTTGTATAATTTTCAGTCCTCAACCAACAGATTAAAAGCTACTCCATGTGTCTTAATGAGCAATAACTCTAAATTATTCCGCTTACACAATTATTTTATAGCCAAATTTCACATTCAAAATATATTCATATAAAAAAATTCAAATAAAAAGCCCTTACTTAAATGTTTTTACCATTTCCTCAATGTTTTCAATTCGTACAAAATAACACGAGTTCTGTAATCGAGTTGAGTATATCGGCTTTTATTTTATTGTAATGTCTCGCCACGTACCAATTATTGCGGGATTTTAATTAAATACATTTTCACATGGGTATTGAAAAATAATTTCACTTTTCAGACAAACTGTGGAGGTATAAAGAGTAAAGCGTTTCGCTTTGTTGGTTAAGCATGTGCGTTTTAATAACTATTGCATAATAGTATGATAAAACAGACTGACGATTTAAAAAAACGATTTAAGAAAAAAATCAAAACAGCGGGATTATAAAAAATGTAAAAATGAAGTCAAATCCGCTATAAAATAAGTTGATTGTTTTCATTCAACAGACTGACGATTTATTGAATTAATTATAGGTAGTAATAAGCCTTATAAAACTGATACTGTTGGAATGTCTTGGTATATTTATATGCCCAAGACATGTATAGAAAGGGAAATTGTTTCCCAAGAATCCTTTTGAAGAATGCGAACGTTAAAAAGCGAATCGGGTTTATAATTACAATCCGCTCATCTCTATCTACCCACCAGGCAAGGGCGGGCAATGTAAAGCAATTATAGCCAGGAAGCTGATCCGCCGAGCCACGTTTGAACCAAAGATCCAGATTGCAAGTAATCCAATTTTAATAGATGCTCAGACGGGAGTTGACGACTGCTTTCCAGTTTGATGGATACGATTATTAATAAACATAATGAATGCAATAACTGTGTCTGAAAGGTTTTTGTAAGGGTTATATCGGAGGAAATGTGACATTAATGAAGTTCTAAGGGGTTTCACTAAATTTCAGTATGTTACGCTGTTCATTTTTTTATGCACACGTTTACAATACAAATAAATATTCATGGGTCTATTTTTGTTAGAGAACGTTTTTACGACATCTAGTAGCACTTCTACTAGATGTCGTTGTTTCATACTTCAAAATACCTTCACTTTTCTCAGTCAACTTCAATTCAAAATATGAGTGTAAAATCCAAAGCCGCTCGTTTAATTATGAAATGATAAACCCCAACCCGCTAATCGTAAGGATCTGTTAAAAAATGTATCTTGATACCAACAGACACAGACTTAGTGTCTCGCCGTAATCTGCGCTCAGTAAGCCGCGACTCTTTTGTCTGACTCCTGCAGTGACTAAATTAATATTAGCACGACGTGAGCTTCCCTTATTAATTGGCAAGCTTGTATTTCGGCTATTGTTCGCGCTAATTGTTGATTTTGGGCGTCGTATGCAATTGATGATTATATTGGTTTTATCAAGATATCTGGGGGATATAACTAATAATGTGGGGAACCAAAAACTTTTGTTTCTTCAATCATCCTTGACGGAAGAGATTGATAACAATAAGATAATAACAAAGGTACCGTAGAATCAGCAATTCGATAATATTTAACAGGACCAATTGATTTTATATTGGGATAACAAACTGACATCAATGCACCCAACTAATGGCTAATGCAGTGCAATTCAAACTAAGTATACAACGCAAGAGAAGGACATATTTTAGTGGTCTATAAAAATTGGCTGGCCATTTCAAAATGATCGCAAAGGTTTCAACATGTTCAAATCGATCTGATTTTAATCCCTTTCAATTTAAAACTGAAAGGATAGGGAACTAGCATACTATACATTTCCCGAATTATATTAAACTAAGCATCCCTTGAAATCTTGATAAGTAAACACCGTTAAAATCGACTTTAAATTAACAAGTAAAAGGCAATGCCATTGTCTCTGAGCCACGATCAAACCAGCTTTGTTAGCGCACATTAATAACCAAATAATTCAACATTCAAATCCCTCAATACCTTATCCTATTCAATAGTAATATGGATTTGAGAAGACTCTTAGGATAAGCAATTTTTGTTGTGTTTGTAGAAGTCTAGTAAATATTGGGAGGGGAAGAAGTATTACTAATCTTCAAGTTATAGGTGGCTCAACTTGTGTGGCTGAGTTGGTTAAGATGCCGGTTTTATAACGAGAGCCCGAGGGTTCAATTTCCACGCCAAGACAAAAGTGGAATCGATTAGTATTTGTTTAAGATAACGATGTTGTGGGACCAAAAAGGGTCGTAAACAATACTCGTACTCGTATTATCCATATGTGAGTAAATGCAAAATTATTACTTGGAGTTATTTTCATCATTCGTTAATTGGGACAATATTTTGATATTGCCGCGGATTACCAGTCATTTCCGTCTGCATAAATTTAGGCCCTAAAATAATTTTTTATCATGAAAACAATTAAACTCGTGACGTAACACTCGTATGTAAAGCGAGTTAGACAACGTCGTATTTACTAATTACATACGACAGAATTAACATAATGCTTTTACTTACATTCAAATGTGAATAATTAACAACGACCACATGAAGTCACAATTATCTGATACATATTAGCGAATTTATTATACTTAATAATATTTTACTAAAACAATATAATGTTAAAGTAAGAATAACAAAATTTAAATACCTATAAACTTCTAGATTGCATTAGGTAAAAGTTTTGTTATATTAGTATTATTTAAAGTGAAGTTTTAATTATTTAGATCTTTTATATTTCAATTCAAATTCAATTTTTAAGACAGACAGACAAAAATATCAGTATATTTTATTCATAGTCAAGTCAAAGTAAATTTCATTTGAAAATCCCATATGTGCTGTGGACGAGTGTTCTTTACACACTAACACCGAATTTTCAAATGTACACGAAACTCTATTTGAGAAACAGACTTTATGCTAAGGACGCGTAGTCCTAGTTTTTGTTTAAAGTATACAAAATTTACTTAAAAGTCTAAATTTGACCTTCTTTTTGAAAGATGGGGGTGTTTAACTAAGGTATTAGTCGGGGGCGAAGGATCAACACCTTATACATTATGTCAGATCTAATGGGTGTTAGACATCACATTAATTGAAACCAAACACAAGGTATCGCGTCAGCAAATCGTACGCCAAAACCACAAAATCATATTCAAACGTATTTCCACTGGATATCCTCTTACTGGATTATTACATGAATTCGTTTCTCATTTAATTTGTTTAAAATATTATATATTCTGATATGACGCATTATATAATTATTTGAGAGTGTTTTTAATGAATTGTAACTTCATCACATGGTGGTTAAAACTTAAGAGCGTTTACACTTTGCGCGCAAAGTCAACTATAGGTATTTCTTCGTCAATTTCACGCACACATAAGCGACCAAAGCTGTGTGCGTAGAGCTGCCGCGTCGGCTCGCTATACAGTCAGCTCAACCAACTTTGATCCGTGCACTTCAAAATTCTCAAATTCAATTGAAATGTAACTTATGATTTATATATTGGTAATATAATATCATAAAAATATTTTATATGCATTATAAGTAGACAAATATTACTGTGCAAGCAATGAACAATACAAATTTAGATACTAATCATATTTTCGTTATTATTACATTGTTAAGTTGCATTCAAATCAGTAGACACTACGGACGTTTAATTAATAATTTCGTGTTCGAACACATGAATAGAGTTAGGGGCCTTACAACCCCTTACAATTACGAAATATATTTAATTTTATATTATAATAAATAACATAATTTAGCCTCGGAATTACATCCCATTATATTATCTGAAACATAATTTATACTCACTACAAAATCATTGTAGGTAATAAAATAAAATAAAATACTAAGATGTGGCAATCGCAGTCCGCGCGTGGCTATTTTTACTACGCACGGCAAAAATCGACTGCAGCCAGGACGGAGCGACGAGCGATACGTCCTCCCTCTAGAAGGCCTTGCGGCGGTCTGATTTGAGTCCATGGATTTGAGGCACGTCGGACAGCGTGTTTTATAGTGGTTTTAAAAATATTTGTAGAAAACATGAAAACTAATTTTGGTGAAATATAAAAATGGTAATTTATTGATAAGATGTTTTTCTATTGTAATATGCAATTGCCATAAAAAATTATGTACGATAAGTTGGTGAAAAAAAATATGTTCTTGACGAGAGTTTCTGAATAGTTTCGCATTATTTAAATTTTTATTTTTCAGGAACTAAACAAAAAAATATTATTTTTCTCAGCCAAATCCCTTCATATAGGTCTTATTAGTCTGATAATATTTTTATTTTCATCTCATATTCAGTGATTTCGGATATCTTAAGCTTCTAAATTGCCATTTAAAGCCTAAATAACGAAACTTGTGTTCAGTAATCCTTATAGTACTCACAAATTATCCATCAATCTATAATGTTTTCCACCAAAATCCCTAGATGACAACCTTTTCTAAAATTAGTACTAATTATTTTTCCTTGAAATTGTTTATTGGTGGCTATTAACTCGTTTGAAAAGTCCTGTTTTTAAGCCAAAAAGCGCGTGGAAGGTATAAACGCTCTTAAGATTTAAATTAAGCGTATGAGCAATTCATTTCCTTTCAAAGACTAATGGAAGGTTTCGGTATATCTGATATAAAGCATTCGGTTTTCTAAGACGTTTGTTAAAGTAAATTTCGTTTTTATGCCACTAAACATTTTTAGATACCCTGAGTGTTACAATAAATTACATTATATCCTCAAAATAGTCTCATAAAGTTGCCCTTATGACACAAAGTGACCTCACTTACCATACTTATATTGTTAAAATACCATTATAAAATATCGGGTAAGTCAGCAGCGAATATGAAAGCATATGTAAATGTGCATTTTTATATTTGCTTATTGGAAGCATTGGCGCCTTGATGTCATCCGTTACCTGAAACAAACAGAATGATCGTCATTACAGGGCTCTTTGAGTCGCTGGTTGGCACAATTATTTATTGGATAGTTATTCTTGAGGCATAGACGTTGTCTAGGAGAGAGTATACATAAAATTATGGATGTAGAAGCAAAAAAGAAAGAAAAAAATGGTTGCCTGTAAAGTCGGTTTTACGGGCGAAGATTTTACGTGACAACGTCTTTTTCTCGGTAGAATATTTATTGATATGAATATAATTAAATTGCACAATAGGAACAAGGAATTGAATGAAAATAAGAATTGCACAAATTTTAACTATAGAAATATATTTTGTTTACTAAAACATTGTACATGTAATGACGAATCTAAGCACTCCATATTTTCACTACAGACACAGCTGACGATACTTTAACCACACGTGTGAACTTGTATTGTGACGCTTTCTTGTTTTTCCAACGCCAAGAACGTTCGAGAAAGACAAAGACAGAGACACAAGCATGCGCCGATTCAATGCGCCTAATTCTCTAGTGCTGCGCGCGCACCGTTACGTTACCGGGCGTTACACTTTTTCATAAGTGACTCCCAGCCGCAACCTAATTTAAGACGTTGTCACGTCAATAAGAAAAATCGTATTTTGCCTGCTCTCGATTGTCGAGCTCGTCAAGACGATTCCTCTGACTCCAACCACGGGGGGTTTACTTTAAGAAATGACGGAGTTATGCCTGGACTAATATTTTAGGGGAGAGAGGGAGGAATTTGGGGATTTGGTTGGGGCCAATCTGTAGAGCTCACCGAGCCGGTTCCAAAGATACCAAACTCGGTGGGTCTACGATCTATATTGGCCGAGATAGGATTGGGGGGGGGGGTGAGGTAAATTTTCGGGGTGGGGGTAAGGGAGGGGGGGGGGAGGAAGGTTTCGTGGGGAGGCTAACTTAAATTAATTTTTTGGAGGTAAAATATTTTTTTTTGGGGGGGTAATTTTTTGCGTAATTTGGGATTTCTGGCGGGGTCAATTTGTAGCCCTCACCAAGACGGTTCCGAGGATACCAAACTCGGTGGGTCTACGACCTATGTTGGCCGAGATAGGATTGGGGGGGTGAGGTAAATTTTCGGGGTGGGGGTAGGGGAGGGGGGGGGGGTAGGTTTCGTGGGGAGGCTAATAGGCACTATTTCGGAATAAGGGTGGGGGAAGGCAGGGGGGGGGGCTATGGGACAATTTTGGAAAAAGTGGGTGAAACTGAAAAATAATTCTCTAGTGCTGCGCGCGCACCGTTACGTTACCGGGCGTTACACTTTTTCATAAGTGACTCCCAGCCGCAACCTAATTTAAGACGTTGTCACGTCAAAAATAGTACAAGTAAAATTCTGGACATTAAGAGGTAAAGATATCTGGCATAAGTCAGCATTCTTAAACACATTATAAATGATATAAATTATATTTATAAAAATAGGTAATACTTCAAGTAGACTATTATGAATTCTGTATTATTAGATAGATTACTACACCTTGGAAAAATGCAATATCCTGTCATTAAGATTTCTTCAAAGGTTTGAAAAAACTTATTTAATGTCTCATATTTATTCCCATTTCACTTATTTGTTATAAGTCCTTTGTCTAAAATACGATAACCCAACACATTTCGCTAATTTCTATACCCCAAATCTATCCGAAATTTGAATAAATTTACATACTCGTAACAGGATCTGATTTTTATCCCTACATTTTATCATTGGATTACATACAAAACTGGCAATGACATTCACGAAATACCTGGTAACAGAGGATACACCAACAAAAGGAATGGTAATTATCGCCCTCTTCTCCCCTCACCTTCCCACTATCCCCTCCCCTCCCCTACCTCCTCTCCGCCGTATTTCCATTTTTATGAGAGTGCACCAACGTCGCCTCGCCCACGATTGCAAAAAAGCGAAGTAATTATGCGTTTCAGTATAAACTCATTTTGGAGGCGGTTTAATCTTACTCCGGTCTTGAAATAGTGGCAGGATATTTGGACAGTGTAGAAAACCTAGATAACTCTGTAGAATTTATTTTATATTATTATTTTATTATAGTGCTTATTTTGGTGGGTAGAAAATGTAGATTAAACGTATTAAAAATAATGTTGTAACTGATTGATAGAATAGGCCTGAAGATAACTTCAAAGGTCTTGACTAGTAGATTAAATCAGAGTTGACTTAATAATCAATTTTCATTAATAACTCTCTACAGCAATTATAGTTGTCTGAACCTCGATTTTCTTTTTTTCCTTGGCTCGCAACCTTTCTAAGATTTACTTTGCACTTGAGTCGTTGGAATACAGTATTGTTTTAATTTATTTTCAACTTAATGAAAAGAAGTCGCTGACGCCCGAATACTGGAACGCCATTCAAATAATAAGTTGTTCTTAACAGCGCACGGCCCACTTTGCCAGTACATTTAATCGGGATTAACGTAGTTAAGCGCCATTTATATTTAAATTACGTTCCAGTATTCGGGCGTTAGAGTTGCGAACATCCTAAACGCAGTCAAAACAATTATATTTCGCAGTACATAACTGTTCTTAACTTTTCATACAATGTCGCGACTTTGGCGTCCCCGTCCCTCCCCACTACTGGTGGCAGGATCTGAATCCGAGCGGGTTGGTACCACCGTCTGGTCTATTTCTACCGCTAAGTAGAAATGCGTTCCGGTAGAAGGGCTGGATAGCCGTTCCCTCATCCATTCCTCCCTCTTCGGTAATAGGTGTTGGTTGTTGCAGGCGATGCTCGTTGATGTGGTTGGGTGTCGGGGTGGGCGCTCGGTTGGAGGTGCCGGTGTGGAGTACAGGGAGACCCGGTGGGAACGGTCACCGCCGGCCGCCTGCCGGTTAGTAGGGGACCTGAACCCGGGGATACACAACTGTCAATCTCCCTCCCCGGGAAGCTGTCCCGCCAACCGGCGAAAATCCCGTTGTGCAGTCGTCGTGCCAGAGTGGGAGACTGGAGTGGATCCCGGCGACTGCACGCGGGGGGGCATCGGGGGCCCTTCCGTGCTCCGCACTGGTTCCTTCAATGCCGTGTGTCCGCTTCGCACTATATCCTCCCATCTCGGGCATCGTTTTGGTTCAACCACGCTAATCCATACCCTATCCCACTCTCTTTAAAAAAATGAGAAGGAAAAAGAAAAGCAGGCTCTTCACGGCGGGAAACTCATCCACATTTTCTGTGGACTTCTGTAATGTCAGGGGTCTACATAGCAATCTCGACGCCGTCCACCACCATCTTGAGACGGCGCGGCCTGCCCTGCTCTTTTTAACGGAGACGCAAATATCCGCCCCTGACGATGTATCGTACTTAAATTACCCCGGTTACGTATTGGAACATCGATTCCTACGTAAAGCTGGGGTGTGCGTCTTCGTCAGGGGTGATATTTGTTGTCACCGCCTTCGGGGCCTCGAGCGTCGGGACCTGTCCTTATTGTGGCTACGGGTAGAACACAGGGGTAGGACCCGAGTCTACGCATGCCTGTACAGGTCCCACGCCAGTGATACGGGATCTACTCAATTATTTGAGAGCGTCCAAGTGGGGACTTACCAGATTCTCGAGCAGTTCCCTTCCGCGGAGGTGGTGGTCCTCGGTGATTTCAACGCTCATCACAAAGAGTGGTTGGGATCCAGGACCACTGATCTCCCCGGTCGGGCTGTCTACGAGATGGCCTTGGCTTATGGTCTCTCGCAGCTGGTAACACAGCCCACCCGTGTTCCAGACGTTGAGAGCCATGAGCCCTCTTTGTTGGATCTTCTGCTGACGACCCACCCGGACGGATACAGGATAGTGGTTGATGCTCCTCTTGGATCTTCTGACCACTGCCTGGTTCGTTCATGGGCTCCTGGAGCGAGTTCTAGCCGCTCTTCAACGACTGGAACTCGCACAGCGGTACATGTCAGCAGATTGGGATGGACTGCGACAATTCTTTGCGTCCTACCCTTGGGGGCGGCTTTGTTTCTCCTCCGATGATCCTGACGCCTGTGCGGACTGCGTTGCGTATACGATCAGCTTGGGTATGGAGACTTTCATACCCAGCTCAAAAATACCTGCAGGGCGTCGCAGCCGGCCTTGGTACAATCGTGCTTGTGCTGTTGCTGCGCGCCTTAAGCAGTCCGCATACGCGGCGTGGCAAAACGCAAGAAGGCGTCGGGATCCAAACTCAAAGGAGGAGAAACGGAGATTCAACGCCGCCTCTAGATCCAACAAGAGAGCCTTAGCTAAGGCCAAGGCGGAGCACATCCGCAGAATTGGCGAGCGACTCCAGAGCTATCCCTCTGGGAGTCGTGCTTTTTGGTCGCTCGCCAAGGCTGTGGAGGGTAATTTCTGCCTGTCCAGTCTCCCACCACTGCGTAAGCCCGATAACAGTTTGGCCCACAGTGCAAAGGAGAAGGCCGATCTCTTGGCCCAATTCTTTGCCTCGAACTCGACTTTGGATGATGGGGGCGCCACACCGCCGAACATCCCGCGTTGTGGGAGCCTCCTGTCTGACGTAAAAATCACCCAGCGTGCTGTCAGACGGGAGCTCAGGCTTCTAGACGTCCATAAGTCGAGTGGGCCAGATGGTATCCCCGCAGTGGTTCTTAAAACGTGCGCCCCTGAGTTGACACCCGTGCTCACGCGCCTTTACCGTCTTTCCTATAAAGCCAACCGGGTTCCAGCTTCGTGGAAGGTCGCCAATGTACACCCTGTCCCCAAAAAGGGTGACCGTTCGGACCCTTCGAGTTACAGGCCGATTGCTGTCACATCCCTACTCTCCAAGGTCTTGGAGCGAGTTATAAACACTCAGCTCCTGAGGTATCTTGAGGATCGCCAGCTAATTAGTGACCGCCAGTACGGTTTTCGTCACGGTCGCTCGGCTGGTGATCTTCTTGTGTACCTCACGCACCGTTGGGCGGAGGCTTTGGAGAGTGGGGATGAGGCGATTGCGGTCGGCCTTGACATTGCGAAGGCGTTCGACCGAGTGTGGTATCGCGCCCTCCTGGCGAAGCTACCTGCGTATGGAATTCCTGAGGGGCTCTGCAAATGGATCGCCAGCTTTTTGGATGGTCGGAGCATAAGAGTCGTAGTGGACGGCTGTTGCTCCGAGACCATGACCATTAATGCTGGTGTTCCACAAGGATCGGTGCTATCACCGACACTCTTTATCCTGCATATCAATGACATGTTGTCCATTGATAGCATGCATTGTTATGCAGATGATAGTACGAGTGACGCGCGGTACATCGGCCAACGGAGCCACTCTCGGGATTCCATTATGGAAAGACGGAGTCAACTTGTGTCTGAAGTCGAGAGCTCTCTGGGGCGGGCCTCCGAATGGGGTGAATTGAACCTAGTTCAATTTAACCCTTCG
This sequence comes from Hyles vespertilio, assembly GCA_009982885.2. NCBI lineage: Eukaryota > Metazoa > Arthropoda > Insecta > Lepidoptera > Sphingidae > Hyles > Hyles vespertilio. Next base: position 21,220,841 of record CM042814.1, read on the forward strand.
AAGACACAAGTTTGCGTGTTCACTGCGAAGAAGGACCCCTTTGTCATGGCGCCGCAATTCCAAGGAGTTACTCTCCAAGGATCCGAGAGTATTGGAATCCTTGGCATCGAAATCTCAAGCAAGGTAGAGTTTAGGAGTCATTTGGAGGACAAAGCCAAACTGGCGAGCAAGAAGTTGGGAATCCTGAACAGAGCCAAGCGGTACTTTACGTCGGGTCATAGATTGACGCTTTACAAAGCGCAAATCCGGCCCCACGTGGAGTACTGCTCCCACCTCTGGGCAGGTGCCCCAAAATACCAGCTCGACCCACTTGACTCCTTGCAGCGACGAGCTTGTCGAATAGTCAATGATCCCGATCTCACGGACAAATTGGAACCGTTAGGACTGCGGAGAGACTTCGGATCTCTCTGTGTGTTCTATCGTTTGTTCCATGGGGAGTGCTCCGAGGAGTTGTTTGAGTTGGTACCACCGTCGCCTATGTACCATCGCACCACACGTTTCCGCAGTAGAGTTCATTCCCACCACCTGGAGGCGTACCGTTCCCGAACGGTACGTTTCCAGCGTTCTTTTCTACCACGTACGTGCAAGCTCTGGAATGAACTCCCTGCATCGGTGTTTCCTCAGCGCTATGACCTGTCCTTCTTCAAACGAGGTTTAAGGAGAGTACTTTCCTCGAGGTAGGCAGCGACTTTGTTGTGCTGGTCCCCTGGCACTACGGAGGTCCATGAGCAGCGGTAGCCGCTTACCATCAGGCGGGCCGCTAGCTCGCCTGCCTACAAGGCAATAAAAAAAAAAAAAAAAAACAATGTGTCATTTACGCCTTTTTCCCAGAAGAGGTAGGCAGAGGTGCGGGTAACAGTCAATACACATATTTCGACTTGTGAAAAATATTAATCTAGTCAATAAAGTTTTGATGAAGGTTCGTTCCTATTCCCGGTTGATTCCTAAACAGCTGAAGTCAATTATCGACAGCCGCCGACGCGTCCCGCGGGAACTCTCAAAACTGCTCTCTATAGATTCCTATATGAAAATTGATATTGAGGTATTAAATATTTTTTGATAAGTCGAAATAATTGAAAATTTTGTTTTTCCTATGCTGCGACCACCTATTAATTCGGTGCTTGCATTCAGTATAGTCCTTCTTAAGGTTGTCTGGAAGAAATCGCCGACAATAATAAGACTGCTGTTTGTTGCACATATATTAGCGCTTTGTGTTATTAATAATTATGTATGTTAATTTGTGTAGTGTAAATAAATAATAATACTTTAGACTTTTAAATAAAATAGTACTTTAAAGAAATAAATAAAAAAATAAATACTTGGTTAGATTTTTTTAATAAAGGCCTATTGTATAGTCAAATACAAAATAACATACATATATAAAAAAAGTCATATTTCATATTTAGAAAATGTGTAATATCTAGAAGTACTATTTGACCGGTTCGATAAACCGTAACGTACATTATATTTGTATGGCAAAAATAAAGCTTTTAATTTTTTTACATAAGAGGAGCATAACTTATGTTTCTCAGTTATGGAAATTTGGAAATTCAAAAGATTTTTACATCCGAACCTCTAACATTTCAGCAGGTCAATGTACTTTGAACTGAAGTCTAGAGTCTAGACCATAGTCCACTAATATAGCAACTATATTCTTAGATCTATAATTTCAAGAGTATCTCAAGGCATATAAAGGCGAGATAGACGAGAGGTAACGATGCACGCGTGTCCTCGACACACGGCATAACTCAGCGTCTCTAATAGATGACGCACATCAGGCTTCATTTAAACGGGATCTGCGGCTGATGTGTCGGTTTATTCACTGTTTGTCTTACTTTTTATTATATATGCTACATAAATATGTTGACTTACAAAAACTTCCCTTATGGAAAAATAAGAATGTCAGTTTGTCCCGTGGCATGGTTGGTTTAATGGCGGCTATGAAATGAAAGGACGCGAGTTCAACCCCCGTAACATGACAAATGTTGTTTTTTTTTTCGGTCTAGATTGGTAAAAATAAAAGTTTCTCGTTGTTTCTGATAGCCACAACACAAGACTTAATTGATCTTAATCTGCGGTCAGTGCTATGTATGTGACTGATGGGTGCACTTATGCAGATGTACAGCCGCTGCCAATAAATAATCCCAATCCAAAATTTGCTGTTTTGATTGACAGCTCAATCTTTTTTTTTGATACTATATTGCCAATAATCAATCTCAGTAGTGAAAAAACTATGGCAACATGACAAGAGATCAATCGAAAAGTAGAAAACAATCCAGATTGACTTCAATCTAAATTTTTCGATTAATTATTAGCATCAGCCGTTAATGGTTGTTTATGTGAAAATTCATTTTTAAGACAAGCAATTTATTTGGAACGTTTTCTTAAAAACAATATTAAATATATTTCACATACTACGTAGGAAATAATGCTATGTAGAAAAGACCTGCACAATGACTGCAACTGATTATATCACACTATACCTAACAACAACTATTCCAAGACGGAATAAAACATAGAGAGCAAAACAAAATATTAAATATATGCACAACTTTCTATAAAAATCTCTATACAGACAAAAGTCCTGACATAGTTTACATAACGGACACATATTCATGCCCAGACGATATACCACCTATCACAAGTCTAGAAGTACATCGCGCACTCACCTCCATGAAATTTGGAAAGAGCCCCGGGGAAGATGGCGTTACAACCGAAGCTCTCAAAATAGGAGAACCTACTCTACTACCGTATTTAACTAATTTATATAACACAATATTAAAAACTGGCGTTCTGTCTAAACACTTCTGCCATTCCAATATAATTTTACTATACAAAAAAGGTGATAAAACAGAAATAGGAAATTATCGCCCCATTAGTTTGATATCCCTCGTATATAAAGCCTTCGTTAAAATAATTGAAAACCGGATTTCACGACAACTGGACACACATCAGCCACCTGAACAGGCGGGTTTCCGTTGTGGTCTATCCACAATTGACCACTTGCAAACAGTTAATCAGATCATTGAAAAATACACAGAATTTGGACTTCCCCTGTATCTCGCGTTCGTGGATTATACTAAAGCCTTCGACAGTTTGAATCACGCCATTATTTTTAAAACTTTACGTAAACAAAATATACCTGACATCTACATCCAGATTTTACAAAGAATATACTATAATAGCACAGCCGCCATCAAACTGGAGAATACAGGACCGTCCTTTCCCATCAGACGCGGGGTGAAACAAGGAGACCCACTTTCCCCAAAACTATTTACAGCCGCTCTACAAGAAGTTTTTAATAACTTACCATCCAGTTGGGGAGGGAAGGGCATTATTGTTGGTAAAAAAAGATTAACCAATCTACGTTTTGCCGATGATGTAGTCCTTTTCTCTTCTTCGGCATCGGAGCTTGAAACTATGCTCAACGAATTACATACTGCAAGCGTCGAGGTTGGATTGAGCATGAACATGTCGAAGACGAAGGTAATGTCGAACGCCAGACAATTAAAACCAAGGTAGGGGGTGTGGAGATTGCATACGTTGATGAATATTTATATCTAGGCCAGATAGTATCCTTCCAGAATAGGCAGGAAGCTGAGGTCAAGAGACGTATTGAAAACGCCTGGAAGAGCTACTGGTCTATGAAGCACTTGCTTAAAAGCGATCTCCCACTCGCTCTTAAACGAAAACTCATGGACGTGTGCATTCTCCCCATCCTTACATATGGCTCTCAGACCTGGTCCTTGACTAAAGTGCAAAAGTCCGATCTCGGGGTTTGCCAGCGAGCTATGGAGCGCAGTATCCTAGGTGTTAAATTATGCGACCGTATAAGAAATAGAGATCTGCGCTCCAGAACGAAACTTGTGGATGTTGGGCAACAAACAGCCAAATTAAAGTGGGACTGGGCAGGCCACGTCTGTCGCATGTCAGGAGAGTTGTGGGCTAAGACTGCTACTGAATGGGCTCCCCAAAACACCAAAAGACCACGTGGTAGGCCGCGTAGAAGGTGGAAAGATGACCTAGATCATTTTAATAAGAACTGGAGGATGAAAGCCTTGGATAGAGACGGATGGAAGAAGGAAAGGGAGGCCTTTGCCTTGCAGTGGGACAGTATAGGCTAGAGAGAGAGATACCTAACAACATCAGTTAGTCTTACAGTCATGTTCCCTAAATCCCAGTGCTTTGTTTCACCTTCGTCCAGGAATAAACAACAAAAGGCATTTCATTAGGATTCCGGGCGGCGGCGAGTGCGTCCGAACCCATCGCCACCGAAGGGTTTTCCATTGAAATTCGGACTGTGCTGTATTTGGTACACTTGCCCGTGGATGAGGCTAGTGGTATAGGTTGGCGGGCTTTTAATAGTCTATCTTCAATTGTTTTTTTTTCTCGACGATACTTCTAACCGATTTCGAAGATTTCGATTTCAATGCGATTTCTTTTGTAAGTTGATATTGTTATTCGTTAATTAATTGATTTTAATGTGTTTTTGACACAAAGTGTAGTGATAATATTTTAAAATCTTCATATTTATATCAAAAATAAAACAATGAACAACATACACAAATAAGACCTACAATCTACATTACATACAATACATTCTCGGTGATACAGATTGCCATAATCCCATCAAGTTTTTTTATAGGGCTATAACAATCTTTGGCCATCAATAACCTACACAAGGCAAGTAGCTTGCGCAAGTAACTAGCACGCATCGAACGCGTCTGGAATAGCACCCGCGGGTACGGCAAGCAGTTTCGCTTGGATTTATGCGCGTTATCGACGCACGAATGTACGCCGATCGTCGATAACCGCTGTTTACGCGCTTAAACGCTTTTATCGCCTTATGAAATTCATATTTATGCGGTGCCGGTCGGAGAATAACTTAGGTATATTTTTACTAGGCCAAATTGGATTATTGACTTTTTTAAGGTTTGCAAATTTGTAATAAGAACTTCTTATTTGAAGATTGTTTATTGAAATAAATATATTGTTGTATTGATGGATGGAATAAGCCAATATTACGAACAGTCAACTTATAGAAAGTTTAAAAACCAAAAGGTTGTTAAATTCTTTTTTTTTTCATTTCATTTTAAGATTATTATTTATTTATTATTTCAATGTACGTGTTTATTGCATACAATAAAAATCTTACAGTTCTTTAAGCCCTGGTTTATAAAATTAATAATACGATAGTATGTATGTAATGACGTAGAACTTAAAAAAACCTATTAAGAACTTTTTCTCTACATCCGTCCGCAAAGATTCTAAACACATAAGTCTAGAAGTTGGTAAATACGAGGGTTGTTGAGGGTGAGACGTATTTACAGGGGTATAGTTTGTACAGTCTGCACTAACTAAATACAAAAACAGCGACTCGAATCTACTTCCAAGTAGATCTTAACTCGTAGAGGTAGGCCAAAGCGGTCAGCGGGCCTCGAAATAGACGATATTATAATCAAAATCATTCCGCCTCAACCTAACCTAAGCAAAAATTAACTAGAATTTTAAATATTTAGCCAACTATTGTTAAAAATTCCAACAAAAGATACAGAGTATGACAACAACTACATAGTAAAACAAGAGTTCCAACAGACAGACGAAACTGGCCATCAGAAGCCTGAACTACTAATAAAAGTCTAGTTCTAAAACTTAATTGAACAAATTAAACTTCGGACTCCGAACTGATCGCAAGAGTAAAGTTGGCAGGTTCCGCTCGTGAATTCCCGCCGGTTTAGTGGCCCACACGGGCGGTGCTTAAAACTTAATCAGTGCTTCAACAAAGCTCCGATTCACTAAGTTGAAAAAGCTCAGGTAATCAGTGGTAATCAACTATTTAGGTAATACCAGTTTCCAACTGTAATCGTACTGATTACGCACGCTGCTTTCGTTTGGATTGTTATGGGTGGTGTTCGAGTTCTTTCAGCCTTACTCGTAATTGTATAGATCGGGCTAATGAGTATTTTTTTTATTTATCTTGTTTTACGTATTATTTATCGGTGTAAAATATACTTTATTTTTTATAAATACAATTGCATATGTATGCAATCGATATGTATGTACATATACTCATATTTTTTTACTACAAGGGGGTACCAGGACACCCACATTGTATATATAATATGATTGCAAGATATATATAAATCTTACTAGATTATATTCAGCATCAAACAAATTAAAAGTATGTTGTTGTTTGTTTTTGTATTTTTGTATGTTTGTTAACTAAATGTATTGAATCAAATTTATATAATTAAAATTTATAGTTATTGAATATCGTAACAAAATTTATTTCCACTTAAATTCCTAAATTCACTTAATTTCATACACATGAATAAAAACTCACTATAAACAGACAAAACGACATATCCAAACCCGTGGACTTTTCAACACAAGTATTTCGCACTACCGTCATATCCACGCACAGCACGACGCGTAACAAGCGCCAGTGCGACGTCGCCCGCGCGTGTAATTGACGCCGGCGACGACGCGACAACGCGCCGAGGCGACAATGACGCGTCTCGAGACCACATGTTTCTCTCCTAAACTAGTTATTATTAGTGTCTAGATAATTCTTTAGGTTGAGACGGGGTTTTTTTTTAATTTTGTTACATGATCATGAGTCAAGAAGTCATGGAAGACCATGTATTATAATATTCGAATAATAGAATAATGTAATAAAAAAAGGTGTAAATTAAGTTTGTATTCTTCAATTTAAATGGTGTCAACCGTTCTCACAATTCCCCAGGTTTTGTAGGTGTTAATTGGTAGCAGTCATGACTTTCTTACCTTCGATCTGTATGCAAATTATCATAGATATAAAAGACAAACAAAATATAATTGCTAAGTTTGATTGTCTTATTATGTACACAATTACACATCTAACAAAGAATATATAAAACGATTCGTACATTTAATTGAAAGTATTCTTTACTTTGAACATAAAATTGTCTTATTGCTCAGAAATAAATTATTTCAATAAATATTTCTAGCACTATTTCTCAGAATAAATAACAACAGAAGCATTCCGCACGTAGCGCGTCTCCGTCATACATAAAAACATGTGTAATCCTATAAAACGGAGAGCACGTCGTAGAGACGCGATCTGTCTCGACTCTACACGCTCTATGTAGCGATCGTTTATTTACTGGAAGTGGGAGTTAGAATGTAGAGTCGTATTGTAATATTGATGGGGTATGAGTGCACTGCAGTAGTAAGGTCTAATGTAAAATGGCTGTAGCAAGAAAGGCTATACGAGTTTAAAATATTTTTATTTTTTAATACTTATTACTTTTAATATAATTTTCATATGTATTTTCATATGTTATTAAACTCTAGACTACTTATTACTCTAGACTACGTGTTTTCCGTAATAAATAAGTGGAGAAAAGTTCATTCGCATTTCCAAAAAAAAAAACGCTCTTTTTAAACCAATTTCCTCTCAATAAATTGTAATCGGATTAAAAATCAATTTCATCTTATTTAACCACTCTACTAAAATATCAGTAACAATCTAACCCTTAGCTTACCGCCGCACTATTATCATAGCGATTTAAACTGATCCCTAGACACGGTATATCCATCCATATCTAAATCAAACCTCTAACCGTTTTAATTATCGACATTTTCAAACCAGTCACGTGGCGCAGACGTTAAGAGTTTACAAAACCCCGAATTTCCATTATCCACTCATACCGAAATTGGTTTTTGTATAACAAGAGTTTAACACAGAAAAACCATCAGGGCGGGTGATTGATCGCTGCCTGCCCCCTGGTGCATGGATACATCATACAACTAGAGATAAGAATCACGTGCCGCTTAAATGTTTCTCGAGAGAATGTTCGAGAAATCTAACCGAATGTTAGAAATGCTTTGTGAAATACTAAAGAATTTTATCTACGAGTTAGTTGTATTGAGCACTTGGAAAGGAAAATAGTTTTGTTGTTAATTTAACACAAAATCCCTCAGAGTAATGCGAAAATACAGATGTCACAAAAGTTTAAAAGATAATAAATAATAAGGTGAGTAATTCCTAAAATTTATGCTACGCGGAAAGTGCTACGCATCATTTTACGCGCTACGCAAGTGCTACGCATTTATACGCTACGCGTAGTCGACAGTTATATCGAAACAAATTAAATAACTTTGATTTGCTGCTGCGGTAATAACCCTTTTTGCAGGGGCGTGCACTCCTTGTAGGCAGAAATGCAGTGCTTTACTTGCCATTCACAGATATTTTATTATAACGTTCGTACGTTTTAGATGGCTTTAATTTATATTAAATGAATGAATAAACAAAATATAATAACTTAAAAACGCCTAATATTTTATAAATAGCACCTATTTGCAATCACGCAAACATTATGTTTGCCACGCGAAAAGCAAGAGGCGCTGCAAAGCAAATTAATGTACCTAATCAACCAAGTCATGCCGCCGCGTCCCGCATTACATTTGTTTGCATGTGTGTAGTAATTTTGGTGTCCGTGCACAGTCGCAAACGCACACACCCATGAATATTGAAAGCCGCGACTCCTGCGGCAGGCCTCGGGAGTTCGGCAGTTGTCGGGAGTAATCGTAAATGTTCGTTGCCTATAATCCGAGTAAAATTAATAGGCTGGAATCTAATAAATCATCTATGCAAATTATGCATTTTTGGTTAGTAAGGTTTTATTTGTTTAAATAGAAATGTTTTGTGTTTCGCGGAGGCCATTTTGCTTTTTTATGAGTTTTTGCATTGTTTACTATTTTATACTAGTATGTTTGTAAAAAAAAATAGATTTCTTAACGGATTTTTCATTTTAACATTTGAAAGTGTGTACATTTAACAGTTTATTACTAAGTTTCGATATTAATTGTAGTCATTTGCTTTTACTAGTGTGTTTTTTTATTTTTTTAAATGTTATTTGATTGCGAGGTTTGTGTTAAAAATGTATGTTTATGAATGAGGTGGCCGAAATCTTGCGTTTATTTACATCGGGATAGGTATAGTAATCTCAACTAACCGGAACCTTGAATATGTGAAAATTGAAAGCTGACTAGGTGAGTTTTTTTTATTTTACTTATTAGAATTTCTTCCGCCGCGACGATCGATCGCTGTTTTGTCTGCGTTGCCGTAGAAGATGGACATGAATAGTAGTACATCTAAGACTTGTTATGTTGGCATGGTTTCCGACTTAGAGATCCGTCGCAAGGCTGTGGCTATGCTAAAAAACTATAAAAGAAAAAGTTTTTGTGACCGAGTACTCCGCCGCATACCCAGTGTCATAATCCTGTGCACGCCGCTGCCTTTTTGGCAATGAAAACTAATATTTTCCTACCCCAGCGGGAGACAATCATGTGTTTATATTTAGAATAAAATTCACAAACGGCGTTATTGCTTCAACTTGAATAAAAAATCATTTAAATAAAATCAGCTCACATGAAGCTTCATTACAGAACATCAAAGCACGGCGGGTGGCCACAATTCGCAATTCACAAGTAGAATAACGATTTTGTAATTTGGGGAGTGCGGGGTCTTCGCAGGTATCCTTTGACGCTCCCGCGGCGTTTCCGCAAATTGCTCAAAGTACTCGCTAACAATCGCCTATTGGACATTTTGCCTTCACTTCCCCTAAATCTCCAACCCTTTACAATTGCGATATCTTTAATTGCTTTTGTCTTTGAAACTTTTTGTTGAATAGCTACCAAGTGATATTATGTAGGACACTTCCAATCTCGTTAATTAATAAAACAGTGACTCAATCCATATTAAGAAGCGTAAATAAATTGTCATATTTATTATATCAGTCATAATTTATATCCAAACAGCGATACTACAATATGTATACATACATAGGTCGTAAATTGAGAGTTTTAAATTTTAATTTCTAGCTTGACTAATATATTTTTATGACTATATTTGACTAGAAAACATGTTTGAACCTATTTTGGTTAGTTTACCTTCCCGCATACGGAATCGTACGCCAATTCTTTCTTAATTTTGTTTTTATTTTTATTTTTATGAATGACGAGATAAGCATCACACTAGCCTGATGGTAAGTGATACGACCGCTCATGAACAGTAGCAGTGCCTGGCATCCCGCTGCGCTCACCATCTTGAGACATAAGATGTTAAGTCTCAACATATCCATTATTAGTCTGGCTACAATGTCTTTCTTTAACATCCATCTATACCTTAACATCACTTTTGATATAAGGGCAGGTGAAATAGATCAGTTAATATACCAACCCTTATCCGTAACTAGTAAGACACCTAACATAGTTTCGCTCACGTCCCGAACCATAATTATATTAGTTCGTGAGAACTTTCTCGACGAGAATACTTTCGATTCATTGTGACACGTTTTTGCGATATTAAATAATATTTGTTCTTTATATATTATTTTGTAGCCTTTATTATATTAGATAGAAAGACGACGGGCTGGTAAAATATCTGAGAAATTTATATTCTGAACCTGAGGTTACAAGTTGGATCTCTCAACTGATAAATATTTATAAATGGCTCGAAATATTTGTGGAAGGCTACGCATTGCTTTTTCTTCTTTAATCATGGGTAAAGCACCACGCACTTTAACGTTGAAGGATAACATCGTGACGAAAACTTGATTCTATAGCAATTTGTAAGAATTTCTATGGTATGCAAAGTTCGCACTAGGCCAGCATGGTGGACTATATGGCTTAGCTACTCTCAATCGTACTCTCGGTAGTAGAGGAGGCCCGTGCCCTGCAGTGGGATGTATAAGGGCTAATACAGTAATCACGAGAATCCACCGCTAAAAATAGGCTTTCTCAAAGGATTATCACAGCTATCTGTTAATATGTATCAAACTACTTCCAATTCAGACAATTATTCATATGAAAATTGTGTTTATTAACGAAAAAAACAAGAGTAAATTTTGGTCAGCAGAAGACTAAAGATTCAGTCACATAACTACATTTGATATGACTCGAATACGTCACCACGGGTCTAACAATGCAAATTCGAACATCATGCGCGATGTATCAAACTAACTTCGATGCGACGAACTCCCAGTTTCAGCGGAGTTAGCGGCTCAAATATTCGGCTGCTATTTAGTCAGACTGTATAAGCCCTATGGCTTAAGCCTTATGTTATGTAAAGAAGTTCAGTGTAGTTTTTGGAATCCTAAGCGCGTGTAATTTGTTACATGATCACGTGTTTTAATAGCTTATATATTTTTATATCTATATTTTTATATATCCTACTAGCCTGATAGCACCATTGTATACTTTCAATCTGGAATAAACTAATTTTGACGTAATAACCTCATTATGAGATGTTCAAAATTCATACAACATGTTCACGGTGGTCGCGGGTTCGAATCCCAGGGCACACCTCTGACTTTTCGGAGTCATGTGTGTATTGATAGTCATTCACCACGCACTAAAACGGTGAAGGAAAACATCGTGAGGAAACCTGCATACCATAGCGATTTATAAAATGTCTATGGTATGTAAGTCCGCCAACCCGCACTAGGCCAGCGTGGTGGATGCTTAACCAGCGTATGGCCTAACCACTCTCAATCGTACTCTCGATTGTAGAGGAGGCCCGTGCCCTGCAGTGGGACGTATATGGGCTGATACAGATACAGAAGAAAATTCATACAAACGTTCTAAGTCCCAAACCAAAGCAAGTTGTGTGTTAATAAATCACAATCTCTGAAATATTTTCAGCCCTACAAGATCAAATAGACATTCCAAAAAAGTCTTGAAAATTCCATCGACCCTCAATGCTCTGTTAATGCTCTACGGAAGCGTTTAATTTCTAGTAAACTACAATTTGTTTCACAACAACAGCGTGAACAACGCAAACAAGCTAAAATCGAGAACATTCGATAGTTATTTCTAAAATCCGAGAGACACGGCCTGTCGATCAAGTTGACAAGCAATCGAATCGCGTCCTTGCACCGATCCAATACAATTTAAACTGGATGCTGAAGTAATTTGCCGAGCGTTGCGAGCGCTGCTAGCGTTGTGAGCGCTTTAAGCGTTGTAAGCGCTGAGCGCGGCTGTTGTCGGCTGACGTCGGGACAGGCGTTTAATGGATTGAGTCGCTCCTCGCTTTGCTAACGATCAGGATGTGAGGGCATTTTTTCGAGGGAACAAAAAGTACTGCTTTCGTTGTATCAGTTTGTAACGTGTGATCGAGTTGGGAGTTTTTATACTGGCGGAAAAAGTTACTTCAATGCACCTGATTAGTGCAGTGCAGTTCAAATGACGTATCGATTGGCGAAAAGTAACAATCTATCATCGGGCGGCACAATTTATCTGGACTTCTTGAAAGCAAAATACCGTCGTGTAACTATTTTTATTGTTGTAGAAATATCACCGACTTGCAACAATACCTCTATTAAATTAAATTATGATAAAGAACTTGAATTGCCCATATAATAACGCGTTGATAAATTCAATAAAGCAAAGTCGCACGCGAAGCCAGCTCGATATGGAATTAATTAAACCGTATTGGGCAAGTTGGACTAAGTTGAGCTAAGCTGACCCAACAGTAGCCGCTGGCGAGCTAATTGGCGATAATAGCCGGTCGCACACCTAAGGGCTAAGTTACGCTTAAGTTTAAGCTCAAATCGGAGTTAGCTGACTGCGCAGAGCTGATTGGGATCTTTGAAGGAGATTTGGTATGGAAATTGATGTATGTAAATAGAAGACTTTGAAATTCGACTTTACATTTTAGAATTTTTATTTTATTTTCAGCATTGCTCGTTTGATATATAGGTATGTATGGAAATGAAAATTTTAGTGAATCTTCTAATGTCATAATAAAATTCATAAAAATATGATCCGGCTTTTTTTTTATTAGAAATAATTATTATAACATAAAATTTAATTTTATGATGTCGGTACAGTGTTGCACATCTTTTAATTCCGATGTCTTATTTTAACAATTATTTATTAAAACATATACATTTAAACTTTGCATTTGCCATCTACGGAACACCTATCCAAATTCACCCTTTGCGGTGAATCGCGTCGATAAATAAATATGTATTTATGTTTCAAAAACTCATTTGCCTTTATTTTGTGGAACAAACAAACATCCATTAATCTACCGCGGCTTTATAACGATTGTATTGAGTTTTTGCAAACGTTATATACGATTTTAACTTCTAATTTAACTTATTTGGCCAGCAATATATGAACATTGAACCGAAGGTGTTTGACTACTCAACGGGCCTCTAGATTCGCCGCCCATAAAATTTGGTGATTGCCAAGTTAAAGTATATAGACTTAAGCCAGTAATCACTAACGAGCTGAAACTGTAAATAAAATAAATAAACTAATACACCCAACATTCACATGTAGAGTTCTGACCCCACATTAAGGTCAATAAGTCTACTGTCGTGGGTATCAGAAACAACGAGAGACTTTTCGATCTCACAGAAACCTAGGCAAGATAGAAATACTTGTGGGCCTCACAAACATTTGTCTCTGTGTTGGGATCGCACCCACGGCATCTTGTTTCACATCCGGGCGGCATCTAACTAATTGCGCAACGGAAGCTGTTACAATAAAACTTATTCATTATCATGAATATATAATTACATAATGGGTTCTTAGATTTACGCGAATATTACACATTGAAATAAAACTATTATTTACGGATTTTATCGCGGATTTGATTTAATTTTTACATTTTTTGAGTTCCCGACGTTTCGATTACTTTACAGCTTTCGTGGTCACGGGCCGGACTGCTGTAAAGTAATCGAAACTTCGGGAACTCAAAAAATTTAAAAATTAAATCAAATCCGCGATAAAATCCGTAAATAATAGTTTTATTTCAATATAATTACACTTTTAAATTACTGTAAATTTTCTGCCTATGTCTATAAAGGAGGCGCGCTCCCTAGAGTGGCAGGGTACAGGTATTGTTGATGAGGATAAAATCATAGTCCGTGCTTCAATTCTGGATATTAAAATTAAAAATACGATAGAAGGTAGAAATGGTAGAAAAGAGTATACGCAGTTGAAGAGATTAAGTCTTCGACAATTTAATGGTGACGACGAGTATTTTATTTTAATATTTTATGTCACTGACTTACTTGACTTACTTGTAGCATTATGAATATCATGTTCAATCCTATAAGTTTAATTGTGGTGCAACAAGGTGCTTTATAACTTACCCTAAATCCCAATTACCTACCAAACATCCCATAGCAATCTACAAGTCGCAATCAAGTGATAAGCTGGAACCAATAACGGTGCAATAGAAATTTATACAGGGTGCGGCGGAATTAAATGCAAATGCGCCGAGACGTCCTGCCATCTGTCTGTGCAGCAATAATGCGCAGAGGATTGTGGCAATCAAGTCTGATACTTGCTTTAATTGATGTGGTGTTTGGAGCAAAGTTAGATGATGTATATCGATTAATAGTTGTTTTTGGCATATAATGACAGTTTATTGGAAGAAGCTAAAAGGTTTGGTTATATCCGGCTCGAAGGACCAAAAAAAATATTTGACAATTTTAAGTCAAATGTGATTATTATCTTTGAAATAAAACTATTATTTACGGATTTTATCGCGAATTTAGTTTAATTTTTACATTTTTAACTTCCCGACAAAATTCGCGATAAAATCCGTAAATAATAGTTTTATTTCAATGTGTAACATTCGCGTAAATCTAAGAAACCATTATGTGATTATTATCATTGATATTTTACATACCATAGTTGGTTTGACGCTGTTTGGGAATGTGAGGTAGCAGTCTGGATCTCCGCACGTAGACAAATACCTATTATACCTACCTGTGTATTTGCGTGATCCACAGGCAGTTGTTTCGGGTCTGTGTGTTTGTGAGACCGAAACGTCTCTCGTAGTTTTTGATACCCACGACACAAGACTCGATCTTAGTGTGGGAACAAAACTGTGTGTGACTATTGGGTGTATTAACTTATATTTATTGTAATTGTTCAAAAGTGATAAGGGCTGTAAGAAAAGGCTTTGGAAACAATTGATTTTTTATAGAGCATGAGATAGAATAAAATGCAAATGCGCTGCGACGTCCCGCCATCTGTTTCTGCTGCAATAATACACAGAGGACCAATCAAGTCTAATACTTTAATTCATATGGAGTTAGGTTTAATTCTGAGGATACATTATGCTGAAGTATTTAATTTAAAAAAATAAACTATCTATGAGATGAAACGGAGTACAAAAACTTCCACGTATTATACCAAAATCCTCACAAAATGTTGCCAAAAAAGCGCAAGTTGCATAGGAGTTTTAATGATGGCGCGACTCTTACGCGTTTCGATATAGTTCCCATTAATGCACGTCGCGCCGCCATAATTGGAAACGCTCGTATCAATAAATCAGTTAAAACTGGCACATTCACGCTTCTGCCGAAATGTAATTAACATTGCATATGATAAACAAGATTTTTCAGAAGTTATTTCGTGGTACGAAAAGGCAATTGTTTAGTTAGACTTTAGATTTTATTTTTCAAAGATGCATCAAAGCTGGTTGATATTTATTATTTGAGTTTTATCACGTCAATTTTAAAATTCGCTACCAGTTTCTGTAAATTGAAGATCTATTTATTATATTCTACACAAAAGAATAGTAAAAATAATTTGATACTCGATTTATCATATAAATTGTAGTAAATTTTAACATATACATACATATTGCATGGTATAGTTTTAGGGCATAATGAAACCTTGTAGAAAGTTGATAACTTTTACACTAATCCAGAATACTATCTCATCTGCTACGCCACACAATACGCACGCTACGCATTGTCTACGCATCAGCTACGCCTACAGTTCTACGAGTTGCAGTTGGCAACGAGCTACGGGCTACGATGCGTAGCTCACGCACCACTCATTTATATTCCATAATGAGCTTTAAACCTTTTTCTCAATATAAAATTTTATTAAGCTGGATTTACTCTATACAAAACAATATTATTTATTGTGCATATAGCAGTGAGTGCTACCTTTAGTTTCTCATACAAATATTTTATTTTAGCACAAAAGTTAGTTTTACGTACATTGAACGCAACGTATGTTTGTTAAAGTTGGTTTATTTAAAAATTGACGAGATGTAATGAAGTTCGTGATTAGTTTTTGTTCGTTTTCTTTTCGTGATTGTCGTTGAACATTTATTTTGTACTTTAGTTTTCATGGTAGAATAGCTTTGTTACAAATACATGAGTCTTTTTAATTACAAAAGTTTCAGAGTTTTGTACACAAACCTACAGGAACGTAATAACATGACTTTTATTAAAACCACATACAGTGTAGAGCGTCAGCAGTTTTTTACTGTTCTTAATATTTTATTGAATTCAACGGTACCGCCACAGAAGTTTTTTAAGAGATAAATTATTCTCTCATAAATAATATGATCTAAATACATATTGAATTTGGAATATGAAATCAATTATTCTTATAGTTTTTTGATTGATTTCTAGCACTGTATTTCAATTATAGTCCCACGAACTTATCTGACCCGGTGAGAGCGTCGCTGTAATCGAATTTGGTGTTGCCATTAAAAATAGATATTGCAATAAAGTGGGTAATGTAAGATTTCTCAATCCGATCAATAGTGTCGGGAAAATGAGTGAACCAGTTTCATCTGCATGTTATTTTACCTTCAAAAGATTTCTAACATATCGCTCCCCAAACTCTTAAACAAGTGTATCTGTATCAGCCCATATGCGTCCCACTGCAAGGCACGGGTCTCCTCTACAATCGAGAGTACGATTGAGGGTGGATAGGCCATATAGTCCACCACGCTGGCCTAATGCGTGTTGGTGGACTTACATACCAATTCTTATAGCAGGTATGCAGTTTTCCTCACGATGTTTTCCTTCGCCGTTTTTGTGCGTGTTTATTGACTATCAATACACGCATGACTTCGAAAAGTCAGAGGTGTGTCTTGAGATTCGAACCCGCGACCGCCGTGAACATTTTGGCAGCCGCGTCTGGTCTATTTACCAAAAGGCTATATTTACATCTATTGTACTAGTACTTACAAAATTATGTTTACGTGAAATTTATTTTGAAAAGCTGACAACACTACCCTGTGTCGGCAGCTACGCGTTGATACAATTTTTCGAAGGATATTTTTGATGTCTGAAGTCGCTTTTCTTCCTTCGTAAAATTTAATACCTTAAGTCTAACGTTCCTAGCGTTACTTTTTAAAGTTTTCGGCATTTTACACTAGTTTTAAATAACGCAGCAAAAATAAATATATTGAGTAAACAACCAATGGCGGATCTGTCGGCGACTGGCAGGTAGATTGACAATTTGAAATGACGTCTTTGTTTCCACTTTTGGCCACCGGGCCAGATAAGTTTGTGGCTCTATACTTTCAAATTTGACAGATATTACAAATTACATAAATATAATGGCTTTCAACGGATTTAATCCAGTTTAAATATTTTAAAATCAATACGATATCAACACTAAACGACAGCCGGTTAAATCTTAAATTCTTTTTAAATCAATAATATTTCCGGGTGAAAATCTCCGAGCAGACGCTGTGCCAACGCACCTTGAGGCATTAGCCGGTTTATCCGGTTTGCCGGAGACGGATATTGCGTTTGCCCGGATGAAGTTCGCGGTGTTTGCCCGGGTTCGAGCTCACACGTGCGGATTAGATTCAATGCAATAAATGTTGATAATTTTAGTTAATTTATTGGATTATTTGTTGTATGTTAACACGTTGTCTGTATGTTTTTTGAAGTATTTATTTTTTTAGTTCTATTTTTAAGGAAAATACTGGTAAATTTATATTATTTTAAGTGACAGATAAGCTATTAATCTCAACCTTTGATAAAAATAATTCATAACAAATTATCACTTTATAAATATAGTCCCTGGGCTATGAGACTTGTCAAAACAAAAAATTAAAATTAAATAGATTGCTTACCTAAGAATCGTATCCAAAAACTCACAATTCACACTCCACTAAATCAACAATCGAATAAAATATACTTCAGTCACAAAACTCACAATTATATCCACACAATAGGTCCACGTCACAATTTTCCGCATGAGAAAAATGCCATTCGTGTGATGTTTTATGGTAGGACCGTCCTGCCGGCCGAGTCCTTTAATCCGCACTCGCGCCGCTGATCAACTAATTAACATTTATACACGGCACACTGGGACAGAGGTGGATTAGTCCATTCCTCTAGACTGGACGAGATTTCCTTGATGTTAAATTATATTATATTTTGTGAAGGTAATTGTCGCGGTTTATGAGTGGAAAGATTTTAATTTTATACAAATAAATGTCTATATTTTGTTTGAGATACAACGAGATAGCCATTTTCTTTTACTTACATTAAAATAATATAATTTGGATTAACGGAAACGTTCTTTGGGAAATTGATCTACTTTTGCAATACTTTTACAATAATCTAAAATTAAACCTGAACACATATATTAGCTTCTTTAGATGCTAATAATCTCATGTATAGACTTGAAAAATAAATTTTAATAAATGCACAACTTTTCGTATATTGCTAAAAATGAACATAAAATAATAATTAAATGTCGAGTACAATATCTTCTACACATTTTTATCATCTTTTAAATCCTACGACGTTCATGAAGACAAAAATTTCAACCTAATTACAAAGTACAGAAATATTCCCCCGAGCCCTTATTACGAATCTGTGGCTTTAGCGAGTGACGGTCCGTTTTTATAAATAAAAGTATTTCAAACACCTGCATGACCATTTTAATAATTTAACTGTGGTGCTGACAGTTTAGAGAACAATTTGGCGGACTTTTAAAAATGAGGGTCAAAGGGCCGGTTTAAAACAATTAGACGTATATTTATGGCGCGTCTGAGTGTACTTGTGACACTGAAAAAATTTTACAGATAGGATAAAAATAATAATATTGTTTATAAGCCGTATTCCTAGTAAGATAATATAAATCAAAACATTTTTTTCACTTGTGATATATAGCTTACAAGGTTGGTACATACACAGATAGGTGATCCATGATCAGCCTAAATATTGGCATACAAGTGTGACTTCAGGAAGAATATCTTGTGATTTTTGCGTGTATTTAAAATAATTATTATAACATTTTATTTACGAAATATAATTGCCTATAAAACATACGATTTCGAACAACTACTTTCGATATAAACCAAATCTTGACCAGGTAGATTTATTATATACGACTATGAGAGACCACCGCATTATCAGGAATTATTTTGTCATAAAATACATTGATTTATCCTGACCTTACAATACAAGTAGAAAACATATAAAAATAAAGAAACAATATAACAAAGCCTAGAGGAAAATACTCATTGGGTCTAATTTCTAGACGTCAGCCTGACATGGGTCCTAATTACAAGACTGTCACAGCGGCCCAGAAACAAATTTTATTATTAACGGCAGGTCCGATTGGTTGCACTGACATATTCATTAGTCTTGTCTTTTTCAAGGTATTCGAAAATCAAGTTCAATACCGGCCTATTGCGGGTTGCCGGATTTTACATCATATAAAGGTCTTAAAGGTAAGTTATAGGCTACTCGATATATATTTTTCATCGTGAGTAGTTAGTAAATAACAGTGCCTATACCAGGAATATGAAATGTTGAAGTATCCTTAGATTTGAAACCTGGTGTCTCAACATTTCGGCATAATTATATCGAATGGCATGTGACTGCCGCTTGATACCATTCAATACTCGATCTGGACGGAAATTGTGTTTACCATCAGTTGCAGTAGCTAGAATAAAAAAAAAAAACAAACAAACCTCCATGTTTACCAAAAATATAGGATTTTTATACGTATTTTGAAAGAAAAAAAAACTAGTACCAAGCGCAAAAACGGCAAAATTTTTCAAAGTTCTAAAACGAATGAATTTTTTTCAAGTTTCATCTCTCTAATATAAACATAAAACCTATCCCAACGTCACCTGCCCACCGTAACTTCGCTTATCGTCCCACATAACATTTTACGCATCCGGGAAGCGAATTTTGTACTGTACCTCCGGAGTAGCCAACCCATAAAATTTTAGGAGGGCCTTTGTATAACTTTTGTATAAAGGAAATGATTTAAATAGATGCCGGTAAAGATTGGGCTAGGGAGAAGTGTATTTTGGTGACAGAATAGTGTTATTTTAAACATACGCACGAAATTTCGCATTTACCCCATTTTATATTGTGTATTTTTCGTGCTAAAACATATGTTACTATATGCTTTCCTCTTGTAAATGCATAGATAAACAGTTATATACTTACACAAGAAAACGACACCTAATAAAATCAACTCAGAGTTGGCGGATATTACGTACCGAATTGTTTTGCTACAGCTCTTTCAAATAGAATAAAATATTTAGAATACGGAGCTGTTATCATATATATAATTTGTTGTTTATGAGGCTTTGAATAAGTTGAAAATAAAAACCCCTTAATCAAACAAATCTTAGAAAACAGCACCCAAAAACGCCCTTAGATTATCCAATTCCCTACTAGTAACAGATCAATTTAAACAAAATAACATTGTCGCGGACACAGCACTGAATCAGAGACTAAAGAACAAAGACCCCAGTTAATATATTCCGCCAAAAATAAAACGCTAGGCGAGTCCATAAATCACGCGTAAGCCGGCTGGACGATGAACATGTGGACACAAAAAAATTACTACAGATGACGCACATATTTATAGCTCAGTTACTTTAAAATATAATTTAAATACGTATTTTAAAATATGGATAGTTGCATATTTATTTTTTTGAATAGTTTCTATTTCATGTTTTAGTTATTATATTTTATTGTAGTTGAAGCATCGGGGATGTAATTTTTTTAACTTCGGTCGATGTAAGTTACAAGTATATACAATGCAATGGCAAGTGACCCCAAATATTTAAGAATACTAGCAGTACTAGACCATCATTTTATTATTTTTATGATGCTAAGCACATGTTTTGTAACTGGAAGCAGTTACAGTTGTTTTCCTTGTTCATTTTGCTTTGTTCGTCATATCGTCAAAGGGACCTTGCCTTGCCAGGATGAAACTCGAATTACCTGAAACAAAAGAGATCATAATTAAATTCGATAAATGTGAAAAATTAAATCTTTAATTATTTAGCATATCTTCCCATTTATTTGTCTCTTGGTTATACCACTCCATTTAAAGTTCGCGGGTTCGAATCCTGTATGGGTAAGAAAATACACACATGTATTTACTAAGATATTGTTCTTCATTTTATCTCTATTTGTAAATTATATTACTACATTGTTGTTAAGCTAAACGATTTATTAAATTAATTGTAATATGAGCGGTCTAAGCCTTCTGTAACTTTTAGTGGCTATGTAAACCATTAATACCGTATACCCAAAAGTCGATGTTTGCATATTTGTCATACATGTTCATCATAATAACTGAATGAATACTCCCAACAAACAAATCCTGAATCAACAATAAAATACATATCTTTGTTGCGACTGTCTGAAACTTACTTACTTATTTCGACATGAAAAAAGTATCACAAACACTTAATTCTATTCGGATATTGAATCTGTGACCTTTTATTTCACAAGACTTTCCACTACTGCGCTATGAATAAAGTTTATATTACGTATATCTGTATTAGCCCATATATGTACGTCCCACTTAAGGGCATGGGCCTCCTCTACAATCGAGAGAACGATTAAGAGGGGTGAAGTCATTTAGTCCACCACGCTGACCTAGTGCGGTTTGTTTATCAAATAATGGTAAAAAAATATAAAAAATATGTCATCTCAACCCACTAAGTAACAAGGTGGAACTGCAGGTAAAGTAATAAAGAAGTATTATAAAGGTTTAATACGAGGTTTATGAAGGCGCCGGCTGCGCAGGGATCGCGAGCTAAGATCAAGAGATTAGCGCGGGTTCAGCTTCCGAACAATGTCTGCAGGTAATTATATCATATTCACCAGCCACCATTTCATAGGAAATTGTGTCACTAGTTTTGAGGATAATTTTAACCCACGCCTTTTTTCCAAAAGGGGTAGGCAGAGGTGATACTAGAACACCCACATTTCGCCTTGAGTGTTCAGCCGCACGATGTGATGGGGGCAGGCCTATCGTCATATGGCCAAATTCCCGACTACGGGCTGATAAAATGAATAAAAAAATCCAATACTAATTTCCCCTATCGGGTATTCGAACCCGAGACCTCAGTAACCGTGGTACAACTGCGCCACCGTGGCATTTATAATCATCACATCTAATACATACCCGACTGCCTCGGTGGCGTAGTTGTACTATGGTACTGTTACAAAGCTAAGGTCTCGGGTTCGAACCCGGGTTGGGTAAAGTGATATTGGATTTTTCTATTCATTATCAGCCCGGAGTCAGGAATTTGTGCCCGATATGGTGATAGGCTCGCCTGTTACATCGTGGGACGGAACATACAAGGTGAAATGTGGGTGTTCTAGCACCTCTGCTTACCTCCTCTGGGAAAAAGGCGTGAGTTTACATATGTAATACATACCCCTATATATACATCTCAGTTGCTATATACCAAAGTTTAAATTGGATAAAATCGAAGCGCGTGGGTCGAGTTAAGAGTACGTGTACAGACGGAGGTCTTGGCTCAGACGCAGTAACTTAGTGCCGAGGGTGCACTTGGCCCCGGTTTATCTTGATGCGAGACACACGGGGCGAAGGAATCGCGGGCGGATTGACTCGCCATAAATATGTTAACGAAATACACTATAGAGCTTTTTGAGTAGTCTGTTCCTAAAATGTTGTGGGTTTTTTTTCTAATATAATTCCGAGAATCTACAGAGTTGCGTAAAAGAAAAAGTTTTTTTTATTTTTTGTTGCGATATGTCAATAGGCTTGCCTCCTTCACATCGTATGGTTAAAAACTTAAGGCGAGATGTGGGTGTATTAATTATTTCTTATTAAGAATTATAAAATCTCACTCAATTTTGGATCACAAGATGGTAAGAATCGCATTTATTTGTATCGCTTCATAATATTATTTTTGTTTACCCATAACAAATAATGTGAAACTGAATTATTTTATGTATTAAGGTCTATCGTAATAATTCAGAAATACCAATCGGATATTAAACTCAAAACACATTTTTTTAAATAGCAAAATCACGCACGTAATTTATCTGCTACTACTAAACCGACTTTGGATTGCATCTAGCTAGCCATCCTACAGCTCCCTGAGTCTCTTAGCATCCGCACCGCTTCGCTCTGTAGGTGTTGTTTAGTATTCGCCGGCGACAGGTGGCCTAACTTACTGCGCTGACCCAATTGCATGCGAACAGCGCGTCCATTGTGACCGGTTACTCCGCGTTATTACTTCAAATGTGTGGTTAATCTAATGTACGGGACTGTCTGGCGAAGTTGGGACAATGTGAGAATTCGGTTTGGTTGCTGTTGTGCATTACATGTGGTAAGTTATATAATAATGACATTACGTTAGATTCAGTTAGCAATTGTTATACACCTGTACTTAGGTTGTTTGCGTTTTTCTGATATTGCTCCAATTCTATAAAATAGTGGTGCAGTGCGTATTATACCTCAACATTCCCGGACTTTGACTGAGATTCTTGATCTAACGAATCGAAATCGAATCGATTGTAGAGGCGTCCCGTGGTTTGTATTGGGGCGTAAAATATCAGTATTTAAAGTTATGTTGGTTGCGTTTTAATATTTATTTATTTTTAATATTTATAATTTGCCGACATCTGCATTCAACAATACCATTAAAGAGTAAAAACAACATAAAACAGTTTACATCGCCGCACTACTAAGAGCAGAGGCAATAAGTCGCCAGCTCTGGCGAGCGTTGTACAAAGCACATGTAATTTCAAGAATAAACGTCGCTTGCACGAGGCATTCTGTCGACGTTAGCCGATGTTTATCTGATGGTACATTCAAAAGGTTTTAGAAATTACTTTATTGTTTGTGAGTATTTCAAAGAATTGGAAACTAGATGTGCTCCGCGACTTTTTCTACATTGCATTTAGTTTGTAGCAAACTCTTCGTTTCTTTAGCTTTAAATATTAAATCAATAATTATATTGATTTAATTTAATTTATATTGATTTAACAAGTTAATTACTTCATGGTGGCATTTTTAAAGGGGTAATTTCGGTTCAAATATCTGTATCTGTCTGTCTGTATCAGCCCATATACGTCCCACTGCAGGGCACGGGCCTCCTCCACAATCGAGAGTACGATTGAGAGTGGTTAGGCCATATAGTCCACCACGCTGGCCTAGTGCGGGTTGGCGGACTTACATACCATAGAAATTTTTATAAATCGCTATGGTATGCAGGTTTCCTCACGATGTTTTCCTTCACCGTTTTAGTGCGTGGTGATTGACTATCAATACACACATGACTCCGAAAAGTCAGAGGTGTGCCCTGGGATTCGAACCCGCGACCACCGTGAACATGTTGGCAGTCGCGTCTAGTCCGTTTACCAACAGGCCACCACGCACTTCAAATATGTTTAGGTGAAATAAACTGTTTTAGTTGTAATAGTTTGTTGTACTTATTTATGAACTAATGAATAGGTGAGGCCACCAAATAGCAAACAATTTAAATATCAAAAGCTAATAAAAAAGTGTTGACTTCATAATTTAATACCTCATATTAAACCCGTATCTCCTATTGCATTGTAACAACATAATATCCGAAGCAATTTACGATTTCCTAAGGCGGAAACGGGAAGATCTATATTCTAGACTAATAAATTGATTAAGTTGGTTTAGTTCATCGCACATCTGGGAGCTGTTATAACAGCTTGTTATATTTCGGAGCTGTTCAAATTGTGCTTTAGTGCTGGAGATTCGATGCCCTGACCCGGATGATGTAATTAAACTAAGCCCCACTGCTGGGGTTAAATTCCTGCAGTTTAGTTAACACTGTTATAAGATCATGAAATTATGTTGTGAGAATTGTAGTTATTTGAGAGAGTTAATGCTTAGTAGAGTGAGAAGCACAAGATGTAAACAATTGGATTTTTGAAGGCATGTGTGTATTGTTCGTGAATATTTTTTCTTATTCAATGTTCAATATTAAAGGGTGGCCGACAGCTTTCTTGTATTATTGAAATTAAACTATTATTTACGGATTTTATCGCCGATTGTCCTTAGTTTTTAATACATGATACAAGAATTAATTGATCTTAATATGGGTACAGAACTATGTGTGTGACTGTTGGGTGTATTTATTTATACATATAACCAAAGACTTAATTGATCCTATTATGGGTGCAGAACTATGTATGTGACTGATGGATGGATTTAATATTTATTTATTTAACAAAATAAAAATATAGTATCCAACCAGGTTTTTAACGTATCATATAAACAGTATTACTGCTTACGTAAACCAATTACAGTGTAGGATGTGAGGGTTCTACGTAAGTTGCAGGGGGCTCATCGAATCGGCAGTAATTGGAGCCGGCCGCGTCTAATTGCTGGACGACGTGAAGAAATTACTCTTATTGCAGTATTTGTGCAGCGGACAGCGCCGGTTTAATGGATAATAATTTTACGTGCCCAGACTTTCAACAGAACATTTTAGAGAAAATATTTGGAAAATAAACTGGTTAAATTGGTTGTCTGGCGAAGACGGGACTGAGAAGTCGTCGGTCGTCTGCACAACGCATTTTATTTGTGATTTTGAAGTTATTTAAATATGGGTACAGTCGTTTGAGTATTCAATTAAATGCACGTAAAAGTTACCCTTAAAATTCTGACATCGCAGTCAATGGACAGTGGTACTTAAAACTACGAACAACTTTTCACAACCACGACGCAAAACGGCAATTAATAATTAAACGATAACGAATAATTTGTTTTTATGGAAAATAGAATCTTCTTCTCATTCCCCAGTTAACTCCTTATTCAGCCAAAAGACAGCCTAAATTAAAACATAAATTCATCAATGCTTAAACTCTAGAGCCACAAAGCCTTATCATCACAAGCTATTAATTACAAGACAAATATCATAAGCCTCACATCGTAATGCGTCGCAACAAGTGCGCGACATTTGTCACGCCGCGACATATAAATTAAAGCAACGTTATAGCCGGCAAAGTTTATAACGACCATCCGTCTGAGTCCGAGACAATAATGCCGGCGGGGGACATAGTCAGGGGAGGGTTGGGGGGTCATTTTTAAAAGGAAATTACTTTGGTACTGGCAATACGTTTTGGCGACTTTATACATTCAAATGCTAGGCATAAATATATTAATATAACAAATAAAAAAGGAAATATGAAAATTCTGTAATTTGTCAAAAAACTTAAGATGAAAACCTATTCGATTCGGTCGATTTGTAACATAGAGTCCAAACAATAACCCATAATAGCTTTATAAATGACTTATTAAAAAGTTTCAATTCCTAATAATTGTTTATTTGATTTTTTTATTGCGACGAATGGTGAGACGGGCCTGCCGTTCGCTTGATAGTAAGTTATACGACCGCTCACGGGTAGTAGTAAAACCAAGCAACACCGTGAACTACAAAACAATGCTTGGTACTCCACTGCTCTCGCAATCCTGAGATATCTGGTGTTATGTCCTGTAGTTGTGAACACTAATATTTTTTCTGTATAAATATGCTATCTTTATATTATTTTTGGGTGGTTACGACCACACTTCTATTTTCTGAGTGCATCCCTGTATTCAATTCAATACACAAAGCAACAATATCGCCGTTACGTGCCGTCGCGTCGTGCAACTGCACCTTTTATAAAAGTTAGCGGTTCCCTCCATTTTTCTTTATATCTATCTGTCCATATGATTTCCCTGGACACTTATATTCCTATCAAAATTAATTGGGACTGGCGAAGCATATTCGCTTATATCAGAAAATGGTAGTTTTAAGACAGGATGCAAAATCGACAGATATGTCGTGATAGCAATAATCAAGCTAAGATTTAATAAATATTTTTAGACTCAAAAACATTGTTAATGTAACGGCATATTTTTTGCCAATTCCTTCAAGTTAGTTTCTTGCTTAATACTTTTGTATGGGCCTTCAGATAAGGTAGTGCGACTTTTGAAGGTCGGTGTCACCATATGCATTAATCCTAGTCAATGGAAGTTAGAGTGGTGAGAATGCATGACATAACAGACTTTATGTATGGGATAAAAACTAAGGCAAAAAGTCTCCATAATGGGACTTACTGTATGTAATGGCATATTCGACAGCCTCCGTGGCGCAGGTTGTTAGAACCCGCCTATGAAACGAGAGGCCGCCGGTTCGATCCCCATACCGAGATAAATGTTTGTACGGCCCTCAAATATATATTTTGGGTCTGAGTGTTTGTGAGACCCAAAATTCTCTCCTAGCTCCTGATAGCCACGACACAAAACTCGGTCTTAGTGTGGGGTCAGGACTATGTATGTGACTGTTGGGTGTTATTCATATATTATATGCCATAAAACTTATGGAAAAAAGTAAGGCGAAAAACCTTAAATAATATTTTCAGCAATAAGGCATAATCGGCTTAAAACACGTTATTCATCAGTAGCACAATTAACATCGATAAATAGACGTGCGACGTGCAGACACCGAATTTAATCGCGGCCCATGAGCGGAGCAGCGGCGGGCGCGGGCGCGGGAGCGGAGGCGCAGCGTGGCAGATAACAATGTTGTGTAAATCAAGAGCGTAATGACCGAAGGCAGGGTTGAACTATAAAAATACTAACTGAATTTGTTGGAGGGTTAATTATGGCTTGTCTTTTTGAAAGTTTTAATCATATAATGTATCATCTATGATTAGTAGTGGTAATTTCCAGGTCTCATTGTTTTCCACCCTGTGCCATACAAAAAGTTGTGATTTTTGATAATGGTTTATTAATATTTCTTTAAATTAATTGGTTGATTTTATGAAAAAATAGCTTGTACTTTTTACAAGCTAAAATTGTTCCGATTACTTACGCAGTCACGTGAGGCGGCAAAAATAAAACGCGATAAAGTCGGTATAAAATAATTTGGTTACAATGTGTAACTGCTGCTGGCCAGACATAAGCATCCAAAAAAGTTGGACAAACATAAACTCACCCCTTTTTACAAGAAGGAATAGGCAAAGGTGCAACCAGTACACCCACGTTTCGCCTTACATTTTCTGTCCCACGATGTGACGGAAAATGCAAGTCGATGTGCCATTACCCATATTGGGAAGAGATTCCTGACGCCGGAACTTCTTTTGTCACTTTGCCCGACGCGGGATTCGAACCCAAGAACTCAGCTTTGCAATCACACCGTAGTACTGCGAGGCATATGTTAAATTAAACCTTTAATTTAACATATACCTCACAGCCCTGATGAGGCCAGCTCGGACAGGGAAATGAGCTGACAGGGCGCCATTTCCGCGCCGACTCACGCACAATTATCTGCCTTCGACAAACTTTACATCGCATTGTGCTCGCTTTATTGCGAAATAATTGTAATATAGATATGATTGTAGGTAACACAACAAGATATAGAGTCAGAGGGATAGGGGTTTTTTTTTATTTTTTATTTTCTTTATTTGGGAAAAAAAACATCATTACAATAAAATATATGCTAATAGTGTACATGTTAAAAATATAAGTTAAAGTAACAACCACGACATTTTCCACGTATTAATTAAATGATTTATTACATTGCTGTGTCTTGGACATGCCATAAGGCTTGGTAGCACAGTCTATCTAATAATATATATATGTGCATATATGCACATATATACATATATGCATATACGCACACATACACATACATATACACACACATACATACATACACAAACACATATATATATATTGCTTATAATTAACAATTATTAGTCTGCATTAGTGTCTTTAAAATTAGATTTTTATAGTTCGTTTTTGTTACGGCGAAGACATCAACATCTGTGAAATAACTATTATAAATTGTAGCAAGTCGCTGCAGAGGCGCTCGCTTACCGGCATTCGTTCGGCACGTAGTAGTCGCGAACAATGGGTAGTCGCGAACTCCACGACGCCGACTTACTCGGGGAACCACAAAGCCTACTCTATTTATCAGATCCATACAATCCAAATTGTTGTTGCATAAATCGTAAAGAGTCATCATCTGAAGAAGCTTTCTTCTTTTTTTTTTTTTTTGTTTTATTTTGATTGCTGGTGCCAACAATGACCTTCAGATTTGACCAGGCTGCAATATTTTATAAGGATGATATGCTCCCCTGTCCTCAATGATGCCAGGGCGCTCAAAATTTTGGTAATACACATATTTTAGTGTGATCCGTTTGTATCGAGTTTCTTCTTTTACTCCATACAAATTATATTTGTCGCGTTTTCGTTTCTTTCTATTTGTTTCAAGTGCTTATTGGATTAAGGAATTTAAACGTCATATTTAATATTTCAAGCCCAAAAAATAAATGACTTTATTCTGTCTTTACTTTGCCAACAGAAAACATGCAATCACTTACATCTTTTATGCTATATATTCCAATCTTTTTTAGGTCTTCCGAGCATCTGAATGCTTACCACAACTGACAAATAACTACAATCACTTCCGATGCCTGACAGATAGTTTATTACATAGCATTTATACCTACAAAAGCCCTCCAGAAACACCACAAAATTGCCACTATTTTCATCTAAATGGAAACCATTAAAATCACAATGAAGCTGAATTAGAAAAATCATGAAGCCAACGTGATGTGTCAGGACGACCTTGTGGCTACCATACCGTGACGGACGGATGGCAATCAACTTCTATTATGGGCAGATAAATATAGCAGGGACGAGTATTGTTCTTGTTTTTAATTGCGCGGGGATCGTTTTAGATGTGACTTCATTACTCGTGGAAAAATTAATGGGTTTGTGATCATCACTGGGGAAATTGACAGTTATTTTTTTAATAACGTGTTAAATAGATCTGCAATATGATATTTAAGACTAATCATGTAAAATGACACATTTTTAAACAAATGAATGTCCGTGTAGGTTTGAACTTCCGGCTTGTGTATTAAATAATAATAATAAAATAATAAATAACACCCAACAGTCACATACATAGTCCTGACCTCACACTAAGATCGAGTCTTGTGTCGTGGGTATCAGGAACTACGAGAGACTTTTCGGTCTCACAAACACCCAGACCCGGAAGAAATATTTGTGGGCCGCACAAACATTTCTCTCGGTGCGGGGATCGAACCCGCGGCCTCTCGTTTCACAGGCAGCGTCTAACCGCCTGCGCCACAGAAGCTGTCAATATTGGCATGAAACATCGATCTTAGTAGGGAAATTGAAGAAACATGATTATAAATCTATACCTTAAAGCATGGTGATTCCAGCATCTGCGATAAGCTAACAATTTTGAATGACGCGTGCGATAATATACAAATTTTATCTCAAAACCTTAAGCCAAAAATAGAACACTGATGAAAATCACTATTTTTTTTTCTTAATAATAACTTCAGTAGCATTTCCCGGAAGTGAAACTTATACATCGAAATATTAAAACGAAATATTATATCGAAAGTCTTCGATAGTTGTGTGTTACCAGTGATGACATACGGCACCGAGACGTGGCCTCTCACTGTGGGCCTCATTAAAAGGCTCAAAGTCACTCAACGAGCCATGGAGCGGGCTATGCTCGGTGTTTCCCTACGAGATCGAATCAGAAATGAGGAGATCCGTAGAAGAACCAAGGTTACCGACATAGCCCATAGGATTGGCAAGTTGAAGTGGCAGTGGGCCGGGCACATAGCTCGTAGAACCGATGGTCGTTGAGGCCGAAAGGTTCTGGAGTGGAGGCCACGTACAGGCAAGCGAAATGTCGGACGCCCGCCTACAAGGTGGACGGACGATCTGACTAAGGTTGCAGGAAGTCGCTGGATGCAGGCCGCTTCCAACAGGTCATTGTGGAGATCCTTGGGGGAGGCCTATGTTCAGCAGTGGACTTCCTGTGGCTGATATGATGATGATGATGATGATGAAACTTATACAAGGTTTATAGAGTAATTAATCTTGAACTGTAAGTAGTAGTTGAGTTTAGATAGTTTAAGTCTGTGGTTTAAGTAATAATAATACTATTCACTTCATCTGTTTCGTATCATTAGATGCGAACTCCATAACATAATAAATAATGGTCTTTCGGCTTTTGGCTGACCGCTTTTAAATTCTTAGCTTCTACGACACATATTGCAAAATTGGTATCGGATATGCATGAAAAACGTCAATTTATTGTCGTGCCTACGTATTTTGAATCACCGTAATCATAAATTGTAATTGCAAAAGCAAAGTTAGTACTTGTAATCAACAATCGTAAATTACACGTTCTATGGAATCTCGTTAAACAACAAATATTAAATGACAGCCTCCGTGGCGCAGTTGGTTTGACGCTAGATGCGATCTTAAAATGGTTATCAGTATAGGATAAATTGAAAAAAAGGTAAAGTTGAAGCTATTATGAAGTTTTCGAAACCTTGGAGCTTGACCGAACGCATGTTGTCCAACCTCTATGCTTACATAACCGTAATGAATGGAAAGCAGCGGTCATTACATATTCAAGTGCGGCGCACAGAGCAGTGGTCATGAAACGCGACACCGCTCAAGAATACATCGAGTTGGACAGTTGCATTTTGAGGGCCATGGTAGTCAGGAGCAATTTGACTGTTAGCTATAAGTAATTGCCATTAAAGTATATAAAATCAGCATGTTCATATCAATTAAGTAAAAAAGGGAAGGCAAAGTTTTTTGGATAGTTTCGTAAATTTGGTGATACAGTTGTGGTTTATCACCATCATCATCATATCAGCCACAGAAAGTCCACTGCTGAACATAGGCCTCCCCCAAGGATCTCCACAATGACCTGTTGGAAGCGGCCTGCATCCAGCGACTTCCTGCAACCTTAGATCTTCCATCCACCTTGTAGGCGAGCGTCCGACATTTCGCTTGCCTGTACGTGGCCTCCACTCAAGAACCTTTTAATCATAAATAATCAATAAAAGCCTTATACATAAATAGTTTTATTTTTTATATATTTAGGCCCTTTAAAACGACCTTTGAATTCAGTTCGAGCGAAGAAACCAAAACATAGTTCCTGATACCCACGACACAAAACTCGATGTTAGTGTGCGGTCAGGACTATGTCTGTGACTGCTGGATTTATTTTTTACTAAAATAGTTTTTAATAGTCTCTATGTATAAGGTAGTAAATATTTATTACTAAGGAAATATTAATCTCCCTCTTCCTTCTTATTTGACCATTTAATAAAGATAAAAACACATCACCCATGCTAGATTACTAGATCATTTGCAATCATCATAAAGCAATACTGGTTTTGAACAACTAAGCAATTAGCGACCGATTACGTTTGACCTGTTAGTTGTAATTACTATAATTATCCAATAAATGCGCATTTCGTCTTGTCCTTAATGAACTCGTGTGTATCGTTGAAAAATATTGTATAGCTGAATAGCGGTATAAAAACACGATACTTTAATAAAAATATTGAATATTTTGAGTTGTTTGTAATTGTATAAATATTTCTAACGGCATAATGGTTTCTTAGCTTGACGAGAATGATACAACGTTGGGAAATCACAAAATATATATTTGAGGTATATTTGTTAGTTGTAACATTTATTGTCAGAGAGATACTCAAATAAGCATGGCTCCCACACCTGTTGAAAAAACCCGGGCTCCAAAAATAAGATGATTTTCTATGGCATGTGAAGTTAACCAAACGAACTCTCACTTGCCGACGGGTCCTTAGCAGTGGAGAAAAATGCGCTGATACAGAAAAGATACCAAAATACCATAAGCTAAATTGCTACCTTTTCACAAGGATTATAATTCCATAAAATATCTAAGCTGCTCGGTTAGTCCGCATGCGCGGGAAAAGATCAACATAATCGCACATAATTTATGATAGAGGTTTAATTTTCCGCCCTGTGCCTCCCCATACACGCACCCTTCGCTTTGAATATTAAAAGATAGAAAATTGCTCATATTCCTGTGCCATTTAAAAAATTGTCTCGCTGTATCATGCGTAGGAAAAACAAACTGTTATACTTGATTGTTATGAGATACTCGTATGTTTGTTGGAGCCTAAAATAATATGAATTGAATACATTGATCTGCAATTTTGTTGCTTTTTAATATCAGAATTGAAGCATTGAAATGATATAACTAACATAGTACTGTATCAGCACTTACACGTCCCACTACAGGGCAAGGGCGTCCTCTACAATGGAGAGTACGATTGAGACTGATTAGGCCATAAAGTCCACCAAGCTGGTCTAGTTTAGCTTGGCGGACTTTACATATCATAGATATATTTTTTTAAATCGCTATTGTATGGAGATTTCTTCACGATGTTTTCCTTCACCATTATAGTGCGTGGTGATTGACTACCAATATTAATAACTTCTATATTTTTAAACGGTTTTATTTAGCTCACCCCGTTTGTTTGTTTGGGTCAAATTTAGTAATTGAAATTTAACCCTCTTCCCGTTAACCGATTGATCTGAAATTTGGTATACGCCTTTGATTCTGGTGACAATACAATTATCCATATTCAATATTATTGTAAATCCAAAATGGCAGCCGCTACAAGATGGCGGACAATTTAGTTTTTTTCAATCCCGTCAATATGGGTATCACATGAAAGGGCTTGTCAAGTAGAATTCAGTGCACTATACAAAATCAAAATCAAAGATGGCCACTGCTACAAAATGGCGGATAATGTATTTTTCACTTTAAATGAATGTATTATGTGTGTGTTATGAGCGTATACACCTTGCGCGCAAAGTCAACTATAGGTATTTCTTCGTTAATTTCACGCACACATAAGCGACCAAAGCTGTGTGCGTAGAGCTGCCGCGTCGGCTCACTATACAATCGGCTCAAACAACTTTGATCCGTGCGCTTCAAATATTCATTTGAAATGTAACTGTAATATAATATCATAAAAATATTTTATTTGCATTATAAGTAGACAAATATTACTGTGCAAGCAAAGAATAATACAAATTTAGATACTAATTATATTTTCGTTATTATTACATTGTTAAGTTGCATTCAAATTAGTGTTCAATCAGCAGATACTACGGACGTTTTATTAATAATTTCGTGTTCGAACACATAAATAGTGTTAGGGGCCTTACAACCCCTTACAATTACGAAATATATTGAATTTTATATTACAATACATAACATAATTTAGCCTCGGAATTAAATCCCATTATATTACCTGAAACATAATTTATACTCACTAAAAAATCATTGTAGGTAATAATAATAATTAAATATTTTACTACCAAAGTACTAAGATGTGGTAATCGCAGTCCGCGCGTAGCTATTTTCACTACGCGCGGCAATAATCGACTGCAGCCAGGCCGGAGCGACGAGCGATACGTCCTCCCTCTAGAAGGCCTTGCGGCGGTCTGATTTGATCCACGTCGGACAGCGTGTTTTATAGTGGTTTTTAAAATATTTGTAGAAAACATGAAAACTAATTTTGTTGAAATATAAAAATTGTAATTTATTGATAAGATGTTCTTCTATTATAATATGCAATGGCTATAAAAAATTATGTACGATAAGCTGGTGAAAAAAAAAAATGTTCTTGATGAGAGTTTCTGAATAATTTCGCATTGTTTAAATTTTTATTTTTCAGGAACTAAACACAAAAAGATTATTTTTCTTAGCAAAATCCCTCCATAAGGGTCTTATTAGTCTGATAATATTTTTATTTTCATCTTATATTTAGTGGTTTCGGATATCTTAACCTTCTAAATTGCCATTTAAAGCCTAAATAACGAAACTTGTGTTCAGTAATCCTTATAGTACTCACAAATTATCCATCAATCTATAATGTTTTCCACCAAAATCCCTAGATGACAACCTTTTCTAAAGTTAGTACTAATTATTTTTCCTTTAAATTGTTTATTGGTGGCTATTAACTGATTTGAAAAGTCCTGTTTTTAAGCCAAAAAGCGCGTGCAGGGTATAAACGCTCTTATGTGTTAAATGAATTGTATGACCTTGGGATTAATTATATTCATTGATTAAATTAAATTGTAAATATTGGACGTGCCCCACGATTTTATTTTAGTTTAATCAATGCATATGTTTAAAATTTGTATATTTCAAAAATGACATCTTTTGTCATAAGTGTTTACATAAATGTATATTGCATTTTTAGGAATTTATGTTTTATTATATTGGTACCCATGACTATCTATCTATCTATCTATATCAGCCCATATATGTCCCACTGCAGGGCACGGGCCTCCTCTACAATCGACAGTACGATTGAGAGTGGTTAGGCCATATAGTCCACCACGCTGGCCTAGTGCGGGTTGGCGGACTTACACACCATAGAAATTTTTATAAATCGCTATGGTATGCAGGTTTCCTCACGATGTTTTCCTTCACCGTTTTAGTGCGTGGTGATTGACTATCAATACACACATGACTCCGAAAAGTCAGAGGTGTGCCCTGGGATTCGAACCCGCGACCACCGTGAACATGTTGGCAGTCGCGTCTAGTCCGTTTACCAACAGGCCACCACGCACTTACCCATGACTGTATCTATGAAATTATTTTTTAGCTTTTAGTACATTTATCTGCAATATAAAACCGTTTAACTTAATTTTTTTTTATTACTACTCGTATAATAATTATAAATACTATTAAAGTGAAAGTGTTTCAGTATTTTTTTGATAAGGGATTTTTTTTATCGCAATGAATGGCGAGACAACCATGCCGTTCACCTGATGGTAAGCGATGCGACCGCTCATGAACAGAAGCAAAACCAAACAACACCTTGAATTACAAAGCAATGCTTGGCATTCCACTGCGCTTGCCATCCTGAGACACAAGATGTTAAGTCTCAATATGTCCAGTAGTTACTCTGGCTACAATGTCCTTCAATCCGAAACACAACAGTGCATTTAGACTGCTGTTTGACGGGAGAAATAGACATTGCGGTGGTACCCACCCAGGCAGCCTCTCACATATGAAAGACCTACCACCTGTAAAGAAGTCGGCCACATTGCAGTAGGCACGCCTAAAAATATAAAATAAGATATACCGTAGCACTCATGTATCCTTACAGTCAAGTAAAGACTTGACATCGTACAATAATGAAATGCAAACGACTCGGTACGTGACGGATCAGCGAGCAGCCGCGGACGTGTCTGTACGTACGAGCTGCATCGGCGAAACTGCATTACGTTGCACCACGCGCCAGCATCTTGCAGATGTTCTGTAAGCATTAAAACTGGAAGAGATCGCGGTTTTTATCGAAGCCGTTCGCGATTTTTACTGGTAGGTGGTCTCTCTTATGTGAGAGGCCGCCTGGGTGCCATCACAATGTCTATTTATCCCGCTGAACAGCAGTCAATGCACTATTGTGTTTCGGCTTGAAGTAGATTGTTTCCAGACTAACTACTGGACATGAACTGATTATTGAGACTTGACATCTCAAGTCTCAGGGTGGTAAATGCAGTAAAATGCGAAGCATTAATTTGTAATAATTCAAGATGTTGTTTGGATTTGCTACATCAGGCGAAAGGCATGCTCGTATCTCAATTCAGTGCTATAAAAGAACGATACGAAGTCGTGAATATGACTGCACCTGATGGTAAGTATAATGGTATAGTTATGGAGATGATTATATTATGGTCTATAATATAAGAGGAATGAACCTTAAGACTGGTTCCTTAAGCAGACTCGATTGAGATATTTCTAAGATAGAAATTACATGAGATAATAATAAATTGTCGAAATACACAATATTGAATGCACAGTTCGCTTCCAGAACTACAAATTCTTTATAAATCAATATGTGGTATGTCTGTACCGTTGCCTCGTACTGTCGTCTTATGCTCCGTTTGTACAACGGGGCTTAAATTTTTACATAACCCTCCCTCTAAGGTCTTCCCCTTCCCCTTTACCCCTTTCCCTCCCCCTCACAACCAACATCGCGAGTGGTGCAATAGCTCGTGAAATGGATAGATTAAGTGAACATTGGCACTGGAGGTAAAGAGGGAATAAGGGTGGAGAGTGCTTTGTGGAGTGATTTTATGCGTTGCTGTAATGCGGAATGTATTTGTGCTTTTAAAGGAATGCGGTGGTGTGTTTAGATAAATTAAGGGACAATGCGGTTTGATGTTTGTATCGAGTATTGATAGTGGGTGTTTTTTTTAATTCAATGTGTGAGTTTTAATTTGACTTTATGATTATGATTTGACTTTTCTAAACAATTATGTTGTGGTTTAAAGTCTTGTGATAACGCTGATTAAACGTTGATATATTTTGAATAATACTAGCACAAAATGACGCGGATGACGTAGAAAAATAGATGTTTATGCCCGGCGATAGGATAAAAACTAGAGGAAAATATATTTTTTGTTATCATTTTCTAAAACGTGAGACACCCTCTGGCCAGCTCTAGCTTTTTATTAGTTTTCTTGTTAACACTCACAAACTTACTTATATCTTATATGTGCAATACAAATGTATTTTATGTCTCCCAGTCTCTCTCTCTCTCTCGCACTTCGTAATCTAAGGCTTCATCCATAAACTATGCATACGTACAACATATGAGAAGTAATAACTTCCTTCGCGGAAACATATGACGTCAGAGCGTCTGAAATGGACGCCGGGTGTCGGGCGGTCATCTCCGGTGCATTGGGCATGCACTGGCGCAAGTACTCGCGCCAGTCGCTGGCTCCAGTGTAAGCCTTTTATCTCTCAGATGGAGCTATTAAGCGAGATTGTGTAGACGATTTCCAGTTTAATCAGGTTATTGATGTTTTAACTGGTTTCAGGTTTATTTGATAACTTTTTGTGACTAAAGTCGTTCACCATTAAGAATTTAGTTCGATAAATGTAATACTAGTCCTGGTTTCGAATGCCAGGTCAGGAACATTATATGATGTATTAAAATTTGAAAAAAGATGGAATGGAGCAAAAATAAGCTCGGCATATTATATTGTTAGTAAATTTTACTAATGGTACCTCGTTCTATCCTTTTAGAGATGTCGGCAATAACCTTTTTCTTGACAAAGATTTTTTCCTTACGTACATAGTCTAAAAGAATATAATACGATTAAGAAAAGAGCACAAAGAAGCTACAATTAAATTAAAGAAAAAAATCTTTAAAAGCGATCTTTTTTGCGCGAGTAAAAAAAGTGGATTTTTGTTCAAAGGCTGTAATTGGATTTCGTTCAATTATTATTCTGCAAAGCACAAGGGAATATTTCTAAATGTGTAAAAAAAAAGTTTATGGCCGCCGCTCTTTGAATCAACAATCCTATATTATTGGTAACTAGCGGCCCGGCCCAGCTTCGCCCGGGTGCATGTAGATTTCTCTACAATAATATGCACGTATTATACACATAAACATTCCTCTTGAATCATTCATATTTATAATATTATCATTAATACTCTTCGCAGCGTATGCGATGAAAGACATTTTATGGCGATTTTTTTTACATCTTCGGTTGGTTTTAATAGGAATTTCTAAAGATTTCTATAGTAATCTAGTACTAAATATATACCTATGTTACTCAATGATAATGTAGCTTTCTAATGAATTATTAAAATCAGTCCAGTACTTTTTGAGTTTATTCGTTACATACAAAAATACAAATCTTTCCTCTTTATAATATTAGTGTAGATGTTCAAGAAATTCCAAATACCCCCGCAGATATTTTAATTGAATTTTATCGCTTTAAGCGACATTTCATTCATACCGATGTTATAGAATAAAAATATTTAAACTTATAATGCACCGGTAAGTATAATGCTTTACAGAAAAAAAAAACTTTATTATTTTTATTAATAAATGATATAGATATTCATCGACATAATTATACCGAAATTCAAGTGCATGGCCTGTTGGTTATGGACGAGACGAAGCTGTCAACATGTACAAGCCACAAGGAGGTCGCGGGTTCAAATCCCAGAGTACATCTCTGACTTTTCGGAGTCATTTATTTTCATTTATTTAGATTCCCAAAACTGCTTAAAAATAGTTGATTTTCTTATTATTTTTTTTACTATAAATGGATTCTACGGAAATCATCTGTATTCCGTATATATTCAAAGGTGTTACAATTAACACTTAATCAGTTTCGTCCGAAGTTTAACATATTATCAATATCACACCTTATCTAATAATAGTGTGTGACCTTTCCATTATACCCCATCGCGGCTCACAAATTGGGGTGCGCTACCCCCGGACAAAACCGAGACGTATCACCATCATTATAAGGGATGAGGGTTGCAAAAGCTCCATCCGAGAGGTCCCGGGTTCAAATTATAGCCTATATGTCAGCATACCCGGGGTTTAGTGATTTTAATATATTGTGATGAGAATCTTGCAGTAACGGGATTAATGAATTACTATGTTAACCTTGCGAAATTTTAATTTGATCC
Source organism: Hyles vespertilio (assembly GCA_009982885.2). Classification (NCBI taxonomy): domain Eukaryota; kingdom Metazoa; phylum Arthropoda; class Insecta; order Lepidoptera; family Sphingidae; genus Hyles; species Hyles vespertilio. The sequence goes on from CM042814.1 coordinate 21,260,238, forward strand.
TTTGTAATTTAGAAGGTTTGATAGGGGATCAAAGTATTCCAACATGATATATTATGAATAATGGTGAAGGAAATATGGTGAGTAATCCTTGCATACTATAGTGAATTTTTATAGTTTGATGAGTCCACCGAGCCGTAAAAAGCCAGCGTGGTGGACAATATGGCCAAACCACTCTCAATCATACTCTTAATTGTAGAGGAGGCCCGCGCCCTTCAATTGGACGTATATGGGCATGATATATAAATATTATAAAATTATTTTAGGTTGTTTCTTTTAAAAACACATCTCTTTAATTGACTATATTTGCGTAATGAAATGAAATTTGCAGTTTTTAGTAATATTTGGTTTGGATATCCTGACATGGAACATACGACACATACAGGTTACGATTCGATTTTGAATACAATGTATTCAAATAAATATATTTAATCATAACGGACTTTGGACAGTATCAAAAGTCTAGACTTTACTGTACTGAACAAAAGTCTAGACAGTACTGTACTCTACAAAAGTCTATACCAATTAGGGCTGGCAACAGTAGTGCGCATCCTTTTCAAAACCCCATTGTTTACTAATTAAACCCTTTTGTCTACGGGCTCATAATGAGTCTATATGAGATAGATCTAGACAGAAATATAGCTTCATTTCACATAAAACAATCACATACATACAAATACATACATCACCGTCACGCCTATATCCCAAAGGGTAGGCAGAGACTACAGGTAGCCACTTTGCTCGATCCTGACATATTATTTTCTTTCATCCACTTTCATCAACCTTTTCATGCATTCAAAATAATCACTTCACAGCGTATAAATGTAAATAATAAATAAGTATTGTCAAACATCGACTAATATAATATAATATATTGATAGTCAATCACCACGCACTAAAACGGTGAAGGAAAACATCGTGAGGAAACCTGCATACCATAGCGATTTATAAAAATTCTATGGTATGTAAGTCCACCAACCCGCACTAGGCTAGCGTGGTGGACTATATGGCCTAACCACTCTCAATCGGTAGTCGATTGTAGAGGAGGCCCGTGCCCTGCAGTGGGACGTATATGGGCTGATACAGAAACATCGACTAAAACTTGGTAAATTTTCAACACAAATTATGATTGAATATTTTAGAAAGAAAGAAAGAAAACTCATTTATTAGTCACAAATAAGATGACGCACACACTCGACTGCCTCGGTGGCGTAGTTGTACTACGGTACGGTTATAAAGCTGAGGTCTCGGGTTCGAATCCCGGGTTGGGCAAAGTGATATTGGATTTTTCTATTCAGTATCAGCCCAGAGTCAGGAATTTGTGCCCGTTATGGAGATAGGCTCGCCACCTATCACATCGTGGGACGGAACATACAAGGCGACATGTGGGTGCCCTCGCACCTCTGCCTACCCCTTCTGCGAACAAGGCGTGAGTTTATGTATGTATGTATGTATGTTCACACTCGTTTTCAATTATATTGTCAGAAAATATAGCTTTTTTATTGAAACAGATGTATATCACTATTATTGGACTGAATAAAAGTAAATTAGTCACGCAGACGTTTTGACATTGGCTGTTAGCGGCCCATTGTCTACACAAGGTCGCTGTAATTTCATTTGATTTTATAGATACAGCTGTCGTGTTCCAAGCATTTTTCCTATTGTGTGATGCAGATAAATGTAAATGCACAGTCGTGTTTCGGATTGAAGGCCAGTATAGCCAGAGACTTGACATATTGAGACTTAAGGTTTTATGTCTCAGTATGGCGAGCGCAGTAGAATGCCAAGTATTGCTTTGTAATGCAAGGTTTTGTTCGGTTTTGCTACTATTCATGAGCGACGATCACTTACCATCAGGCGAACTGCATGCTCGTCTCGTGTGTGTGTCTCGTACTGTGAGCATGTAGTTAATAGTTATCATGGTTGTTGAAAGTTTTTTTGATTAAAAATTTTTCAGTTGTTACATGTTTATTCCTAATAAATAGGCTTTAATTTGTTCTTAAGGTTATCTGTGATAGCAAATAAAGCATCATAAGGCACCATTATATTTATAGGGTGTATTTATTTATTCATGATGCTGAAATTAAATAATAAATAATAATAATAACACCCAACAGTCACATACATAGTCCTGACCCCACACTAAGATCGAGTCTTGTGTCGTGGGTATCAGGAACTACGAGAGACTTTTGGGTCTCACAAACACCCAGACCCGAAAGAAATATTTGTGGATCGCACAAACATTTCTCTCGGTGCGGGGATCGAACCCGCGGCCTCTCGTTTCACAGGCGGCGTCTAACCGCCTGCGCCACGGAGGCTGTCTGTCTAAATGCTTTTAGTTCCTCAATTTTTGTTACTATTAAGTGTCTTCCTACAGGATAAGTACCCTATTACCCTCCTCCACACCAGTTAGACAAAACAGATAACTAATTTTCAATCTAAAAGAACCGAAACCCCTCAACTCAATTTGACATCCACTAAACCACACTACAGTCATAAGTACTAAGTTCACAGATAGAATATAATGAATTCTCACGTCGCATTACGTAGTTCCTTCCCGGGGGCCATCAAACTTTCTCCCTTCGTTTCCTCCCTGCCAATTATCAAGTCGATGCCAACTTTATGTGAATGTGAATGTTATATGTCTTTGGGGATTTACTCAGTCTCTGTTATGAATCTTACAGTGTTTGTTGGCTCTGTTGCTTCCGGGAAAGGAAGTTCAATATTTAGGCCTACAACAAGGAATTTTATAGTTGTTGGCAGCCTGCTTCCATCGGCTTCCTGTTACCTTACCTAGATCGTTAGCTAGATTTGGTGATGGCTAATCTCAATGATCGGAAACAATATATTAGTGTATTGGAAGCTAGAAAAGTCAGCTGAAATCTAAACGCAAAGCGCTAAGCCCATGCTCATGTTGAAATACAGCATTGTCCATACATCTACCAAACATACATATGTTGAGAAGTATCAAGCTCATCAGTATGTGTTGATACAATACATTATTATATGTATACAGGGTATATCAAGACTGCTACCGAAAACGAAGCCGGGTGGTAGTTTAAGCGACTTCAGACACAATGCAACAGAAAAAGTTTCAAAAAAAAACGTCAATTTTTTTTTGTAATTTTTTTCTTATGACCATATTTGGGTGGTAAATACATTTTTTTCCTAAAATAATAGTGTATACCCTTTTACTTATAAATAATCTAAGGCATAAAAGTGTTTAAATTATTATTTTAGCAAAAACTATGGATTTACCACCCAAAAATGAAGATATTTAAAAAATCATAAAAAAAAATTGTCGCGTTTCTTTTCGAAATTTTTGGTTGCATTGTGTTTGTAGTCACTAAAACTACCACCCGGCATCGTTTTCGGTAGCAGTCTTGAGATACCCGGTATAGGTGTTTGAATTTATCGACTGACCAATCAAGCTCCGACAAGTACGAGATACATGAGTCGGCCCAGGGGATTAATTCCATAAACGATATTCGATATATCGTGTGATTCCACGTATTTCAATCTTCTAGTGACTTCGATTTTAGTATCGTCCGATGGATATTCCGTAAGTGATTAAGTCGACACTTGAGTCGCGTAAACATTAATATGAGTGAAAACGACATCACTAGGTAGCAATAGGTGTATTTTTAATTAATTAACTTTGTAATATCTTATGTTCATTTTTCTACGTATTCGAGAAATGTTTGTTTTTTAGACTTTTGTATTACTTACATCGACCGTGTCTACACCAAGACACAAATAGTGTTCATGTCGTGGAATCGCACGATATATCGAGCATCGTTTTCAGTAGTATTCCCAGCAAGCCGGCGCGTGAATGTCAAGGTCGTAGGAAATTGAGCTGAGTTCAAGGGCGGTGACACGCGCAAAAACTTATCGCGCAGTTTTTGTTATAAACAAAAAAAACACTTTTTTTTTCTCGGTGAATGTGAAGTGTTTTGATGTTGGGGAAATCCAGTCAATTGTTTCTTTTTATATGTTAATAATATATATACGTGTAAATTGATTAGTGATGAGAGCTCATAAACATCCACAGCGCATAAACACACACACAACATTAAACATGTTTTTTTTTTAATTATAGGCTATGGGTTAATCTAGCTCGCAGGTGCCGGTTTTTGTACCTACAATATTTTCCTTTATAGAGATATCATGATAATTAGGTGCCACCTTTCATTTGAAATTTGGAGGTTAAATGCCTGAAGTTTTCCTCATTAGATATATTATAGGATATTCCAAGTAATAGTAAATTAGCTTACTCACGAAAAATTCGCCTATAATCTGCCAGTGCCAGACCCGTCATACCTGGAACAAAAAATGATAATTCAAAACTATGCGTGAGTAGGGCACGGCAGTGTAGAGGCGTCGAATAATTACAGAATTCCTCAGCTCTGCGTTAATTAAATAACTTGGCGCCAACTTTATCGAAATCCCACCTCGTCATTTTGATATTTTGTCTTGATTGTTTTCAGTTTGTAACGCTGTAGTTTAGTTGATACGTTGTTAAATATACTATATTATATGTATCATCGTTAAAAAATTAAGCAAAAACATCAGTCTCATAGTTCAGTTATTTGTCCTCGATTATTGCCGGTCAGTCAAAGATTTAAAAAGTAACCTAAAAGTAGTAAGCATGACCAACATTTACTCTATTCTTGGGCATTTAAAGTCCTGCTATTGTAAACAATCTTCACAAAAAATACAAAATATTTTTCTATAAATCCTTAAGAAATGCATAAATATTTTTTTGTACAAACAGCACCAAGCTGAAAGATTCTGTCGTCCCTTCAATATAAAGAAAGTGACGTCGGGATTCCACCCGCCGGAGGTAGATTTAATTAACGCTCGCTAGGGGATAATTTATGCGCCCCATCCCCCCCGCGGCCGTCTACAACCCCCTCCGAGACCGATATGTCGCATGCTTGTTTAATTCCGCATAATATTTTTTATATTAATATTCATTAACCCGAAGTGAGAATTTGAGGTGTTAGGTTAATTAATTTTGGATTTACTGATTTGGAATTATAATACTGTGAAAAGCGATTGGGATGATGGAGACTTTTTCGTATTAATAGGAAAGCTGATACGCTTCGTTTTCGGTTCCCGGAGGACACCAAAGGGTGTATAATAAAATACACTAGAAAATGTATCTCAATTTAATATGGAATATAAGCCCTTAAAAACTTTTAAATCACAAAATTATGAAAAATATCTATTTAAGAAGAGATTTTCGTGGGCAAAATGAAAATTCCTCGTTTTCGCAACGGTGCCCAATATGATACAAATCTTGAAGGGATTATCTACCCGCCGCGCCGGTAAAAAATACCCGTAATATTTTTAAATTACTAACATGAACTCAGGGCCGTAATCAGAGCTTTGCAATAGCTTCAAACATGTTTCTTTTGTTTAGGTAGTTGCATTACAAAATAATTGAAATGATAGAATCAAGCATAGCTCATTCAAAATCTACTCATTTTTTCACTGACCACTATGACTGGTATTCCACTATATTATAGATACTATATTTAACTAAAGGAAAAATATTTTTTATACACACACATAAATTCACGCCTTTTTTCAGAAAGAGGAAGACAGAGCAACCAAAACACCCACATTTCGCCATGTACTGTGTTCTGTCCCACAATGTTTTTATATAGTGATGAATATTAAAATTGCCAGTATAGAGTTCCAATCCATCACTGCACCTGCGGTCCAGTATAGACCCATAGGCCACCGCATATTACTTCACAAACTCTGTATTGGTTGGAAATCTGACAATCGCAAACATTCGCTATCAATTATTTCGCAGATTTGGCATTTATCCAGTAAAAATGGTTCGTGTTTACATTCAAATTGAATTTATGAATGTTATTTTACTTTCCAATATATTGGTAATTGGATAGTGTTGTAATTGCTACTATAGTATTATAAAACTTTGTAATTTAATTCCATTTGTTTATTGTTAACCATATTACTAATAAAAAATAAATAAAGCAACAACAGACTTCTAGATTGGATTCGTCAACTTGTTTATTAAACTTAGTATTATACCTATTCTTTACAAGTACAATAAAAAATATGAAGCAGCCCAAATAATTTAGGCGGTATAAATAATTATGTAAAATCTTTTTATACTATCTCGGGAAATTCTTTTATTTGCAGTTCAAATTCAACTGATGAAGTGAAAATATATTCCAACATTAGAATTTAATATTTACTCCGTCATTACACTAACAAATACAAAACCATTACCATTAAATGAAACTGTAGGTTACCACCCTCCACGCGCAAATTAACGAATTAGTTCGCCGATCCGCCGCAAGATGGCGCCACCACATTCAAATGTGACCCTACAAATTGCCAGACCTTTGTAATTGAAACCGAAACGGACCAGCGCGGCGGTCCCTTCTCGTATTAATATAGATATTATAATGTTTTAGAATTATGAAGTGAGTTATGATATAAAGGCAAAGGTCTTTGGTCCGGATGTCTATCTATTATTTCGGAATAGTGGGTTGACACAGCCTGGGTAATATTTGTTATTTTGATATAATATATTATAGATTTTCATATCAACTTTACTTTCACAATGTACATAACTATTGTTAAGGTTTCTTAATCAAATAATGTTTGAGGGTTTAATTGTATTTTTGCTTTTTGTTCTTGCTTCTTTTGTGAAATTGGTTAAAAAGATTTAAAACAAGTGTCTTAGTATGGTCGCTTTATTGGACTTGTGAAAGTATGTATTCACTATTAACTGTTTGTATATTTCTCTCACCAAGCAGCAGTGTAAATGCACATTTGTGTCACAGCTAGATGAAAATAGTAGCTAGAGTAACAACTGGACATATTGAGACTTGACATCTTCTGTTTCAGGATGGCAAGCGCAGTGGAATTGCACGCATTGCTTTGTAATTCATAGTTTGTTTGATTTTGCTACTGTTCATGAGCGGTCGCATCGCTTGCCATCAGACAAATGGCAGGCTCGTCTCGCCAGTCATCGCAATAATAAAATGAACTGCGCGAGCTTGTGTTCTAATTTCAGCTCTGATTATTTATTTATTGGGTTTGTTTTTTTTCTATTATTACTCATTCAAAAACTCAAATGTATGCCTGGCTTGACATAAGGCTCTCCACTGTGCCATATTTGCTTTCCAAGAGAAAGCAAATATAGCCTGAGGTCATCAATAGCATCTCTACTTAAATTTATATAATACTAGCGGCCCGGCCCAGCTTCGCCTGGGTGCAGATATTTTTTGATTCCACTCCACATCAAATACATGTTATTTTTCGTATAAACTCTTGTATACCTAAACTTGACGTAGCTGTCCTGCTGTCCGGCTCAATCCCGTCTCATCCGTCTGTTCATTCTCTTCCCGATCCGTCCCGTCCTTTCTCTTTATTACCCATCCCGTCTTATAACGTGCATTTACATTTCGTCCTATCAAATCTGTCAGCTATCCCAGCCCTCTCCCGTACCTTCCACTCTATTATATCCCGTCTCTCCATATACACATGTAAATATAAAGATTGCCTTATGAAATGTTGACATTAAAAACTTTAGCGTTTTTTATTGTCCATCCAATATTCCTTCCCTTATTTCCGCACCAAAATGCTGTTTTTCTAAATAAAATTGCACGCCATTGCTTTTTGTTAATAATAAACATTTAAAAAAAAGAATTGGCCAAATTGGTCCAGGCGTTGTTGAGTTATGCGCTTACCAACACATTTTGCGATTCATTTTTATATTATAGAAGATATAGTCCACCCCGCTGGCTTATTGCGGGTTGGCAGATTTTATTTCACGTAGAAATTAATCCGAAAAGTCAGAGGTGTGCCCTGGGATTTGAACCCGTGACCATCGTAAACTTGGCAGTCGCGTCTAGTACGTTACCATATACGAATTAATAAAACCTTCATACTGCCTTACCAGGTGACGTAAGTAATAAAACAAATATTTAAAAATATAAAACTGCATATCGTTGCATTATAATGTCTAGATACGGCATCAACGTACCAATATTCTTTTTATTCTTGAGTCTGAAAACAATACTAATGCGGAATTTAAATTTGTCCCCCAGCTCATCTAAAAGTATCAATTCAAAAAACAATTACTTTATGAAATCGAATAATTATATTTAGATAAATTTTGGTGTACTCCGGCAAAACGCTTCGATAGAGTATACCTTGTTTAAAACTGTTGCAATAATCTCAAAAAACAATCGGCTATTTTGGTAGATATGGACATCGTTTTATTTTACATTTAACAAAATTACGCGCAAGACGCCGTATCTAGATAATATTATATACACGATGTACACATTTTTTGAATTTTGTTCTATTTCGTCAGCCGTCAATGAAAGACAATGGAAAGATAGATCATTTTACGTTGGATGGTAGTTGAAGCTGGACCGTCTTTTACGTCTCCCGTCAAATAAACAAAGATCATCCTATATTGGCTGTACGCATCACGCTTGAACGATACCCAAAAAAAAGGTTTTTAGTATCTTCCTTGGAAATTTTCTAACTTTTCTCACTCCTGAAACCTTCCCAGGACTTTCACGAATATTTCAAGACCAAAATAAGCCAAATCGGTCCAGTAGTTTTTGAGTTCATCGATGACATACAAATAAACATTCATTTTTATATATATATAGATTATGCAATTACCAATACACAAAAAAATCAACATGTATATATGGATGGGAGGAATATTTCCAATAAAGCTTACATTTGGACGATTATCGTAAAAATTACGATCTAAATGCTTGCAACCCATAAAAACTAATGTATACAGAATTGAATAATTATTGAATAATTGCATTTTTGTATAGTTTAAACATGTTTTAGTGCAAATAAACTCATAAGTAATCATTTTATATTTAGATCAGCAGTCGAGCCTGTTCGTTTACTTCATTAATGCATATTTGCTCAAATTTACTGGTGGTAGGTCTCTCATATGTGAGAGGCTGCCTGGGTGGGTACCACTGCAATGTCTATTTCTCCCGTCAAACAGCAGTTCAAATGCACTGTTGTGTTTCGGATTGAAGGACATTGTAGCCAGAGTAACTACTGGACGTATTGAGACTTAACATCTTGTGTCTCAGGATGGCGAGCGCAGTGGAATGCCAAGCATTGCTTTGTAAATCAAGGTGTTGTTTGGTTTTGCTACTGTTCATGAGCGGTCGCATCGCTTACCATCAGGCGAACGGCATGTTCTTCTCGCCATTCAATGCAATAAAAAAAAAATCGAACGCAAACCCTTATAAATAAGTAATATAAGTATCTAGGTGGCTGTCGGTAATGAACATAGACCAACGAGAAATTTGTCGCGGGTTCGAAACCTCCCACCTTTGAATTTTCCGACTCATGTGTGTATAAGTAGTCATATACCAATTTATTAGTGTAAGAAAACTTTGTGAAGAAACTTTCACACCACCGAAATCATAAAGAATTCCAAAACGACATTTCAATTTTCCGAAAACTACGACGGAGACACTAGGCATGCATGATAGACTACAGCCCAAACTCTAAAATCATTCAATATAACGCTCGATTATTTATTTATTAAATAAGGTTTATCAACAGAAATTACAATAACAATATTGCTAGTACGGAATATATCTACATTTGTGACACTTTCTTAATGTATTCCCGGGCGTTGAACACAACATGCACGTCATTTTATTGTTAGATTACTAAAGATAGAATTAAACTTAAATAATAATAACATTAACAATAATCAAAAACACGAATCAAAGAAAACATGATGGTGAAACAAATCACGAAACGATTAAAAGTATACCGTACTGAGTGCTCAGTTAGACATTTAATAAATTATCACATCTGAGCTCATAAGGAATTCGCCAATATTAGTCAAAGAAAGTTGAATATTAAAATGCACATAAAAGTCAACGTACAAGGTATAAGCGAGGAAGCGAAAGTGAAAGGTGAAACTAATGGACCCTCCGACATAAATTTGGATGTTCGGAAACCGGCTCAGGGCTTATCTGGGAAACTTGTTTTTGACCCTGAAATATGGAGAAATCATAGAAAGAATTTGTATTGACATCCTTTTTGGCAGAGTTGCTTGTGAAGACGAAACGAGACCCCCGGATCAATACTTTTTGTATACCAGCTGGACAAAATGACCACAATGCATTTGATAGTCAATCGAGATAAAATATCCACGATATCTTGCTATGGCGGATACCTCTGCACGGTCGCTACTGTCTCAGCTGATGGGAATATCATACAAGCCTAAAATTGGGTTTACAGTTTGAATTAACAAAATGTATGTTCTATGTTTGTTGTTTACTTGTATGTACCACCAAGAGTACCAAGCACTCGGGACGTCATAACTAAAAACAGCGGATTTTTAATTAAATTCAATTTCCACGAATATCTGCCACATTATTTCGGGCAAATATTCCTCCTAGTACTGGGCAATTACCCGAAAGTAGTGATGTCAGAGTAACAGTTGGTTGTTTTACCTGTATGCTAATATTGTCTTATCTTATCCTTATTCTACAATATTATAGTCAGCGCTGGAATCATTTAGCTTGAAATTTCACAACCAGCCTATCCGATATAAGTCTTTAAAGAAAACATTCAGTCCCAACAAAGTCATTAGATACTTTGATATCCAAAAATTCAGACAAAATTATGTTACTTTAACCCAGAAAGCGAACACCTCAAAGCTAAGAAAAATAGTCTATTTATTATGGGATTCGTTCGGATAGCACCAATCATGCACGATGGTAGAAGTATAACTACAAGTTAGGTAGCATGTGAGTTTAGCCAGTATATACCGCTCGCAAACAAGCCGACATGTACATTGCATGTTTTATCAGGTGTTCGTTCGTCGACAATAAACAAATCAACTGCCTTAGTGCACCACAGAAGGCGTTTGTCCCAAGTTCCCAATATTTTATTAATAGCTAAGTGAAGCTGCCGCATAAAGCCACAAACATAATAGAAAACCTAATGTAAGGCGGATCAGAATTTAAGTCAATCTTATTAATTCTACTAAAAATATATTTACAATCACCTACAATCTAACCCCCTTATTCATAAGGACTTAACGCAATTTTCAAATGCCGCTAATATGTGATGACTTATAAACGCGATTTATGATGTCAAAAATCGCTAAATAAAAAAAATAAGTACAACCAGTCACATACATAGTCCTGACCCCACAATAAGATCGAGTCTTGTGCCGTGGGTATCAGGAACTACGAGAGACTTATCGGTCTCACAAACACCCAGACCCGAAAGAAATCACTGTGATTCGCACAAATATTTGTTTCGGTGCGGTAATCGAACCTGCGGCCTCTCGTTTCACAGCCGGCGTCAAACCAACTGCGCCACGGAGGCTGACTATGGTTCTATACAGTTTCAAAAAACGAAAAAGACCGGTTTTTCGGGTCAAGAAGTCGATCGAAGTATGTCACGCGATGTCTTTGTTCCATTGTCTGGGGAATTCTTGTGCAGTGTATAAAAGTTTTATTCTTTTATACTTGGCTGTAAAATGACGAGGTCGCGGAATCGATTCTGATCCCAAGACTACAGTAGTCCATAAATGTTTGTTTCAATCTGCGTTTTATAATACTAAAATCATGTATGCATGTACGTTTTTTTATTTGCGAGTAAGCGCAGCGTCAGCCACCCGGCGGCAAGATGGGTCGACGACATTGTCAAAGTCGCAGGCCGAACCTGGATGCGACTGACAGAAAACGGAGAAAAGTGGCATATTATGAGAGAGGCCTATACCCAGCAGTGGGACCCTACAGACTGTGGATTATGATGATGATTATGAATCTTATAACATATATTTAAACTTATTAACAACATAATTATTTAGAAAATTTAAATATAAACATGTCGATTTCGGCAGAAATATTTCCACAGTGACAAAATTATCATATTTATATGCGGATATTAAAAAATAATAAAGCAATCCTCGCGTTCTTATAATGACTAAAAGCGACAAAAAGAAACTTCCTAGTATGTAAAAGGATGATTTCAATTTATGGACATTGCTAGCAGACATAAATATATGAATACAAATCAGATATTTATATTTAGTAATAAAAAAGAACTTAGCAACCACATATTAGCATAACAAGATATGACGGCAAGTAGCGAAACACGTTTGTCCAAATATTTTAATTCTACAACAGAATAGAGACAAAAAATAGGTTCGGTTTTGATTCTAGGATTCAAGTTCTTATAATGATTTTTGAAAGCATATAATTGTATGTTTTTTTAACATCTAAAAATGAAGCAAATAATACAGGGTATATCAAGACTGCTACCGAAAACGAAGCCGGGTGGTAGTTTAAGCGACTTCAGACACAATGCAACAGAAAAAGTTGCAAAAATAAGCGACAATTTTTTTTTTGAATTTTTTTTTCCTATTGCCATATTTTGGTGGTAAATAATTTTTTTCCTAAAATAATAGTGTATACCCTTTAATTTATAAATACTCTAAGATATAAGAGAGTTTAAATTATTATTTTAGCAAAAACTATGGATTTACCACCCAAAAATGACGATATTTAAAAAATCATAAAAAATAATTGTCACGTTTCTATGCGAAAATTTTAGTTGCATTGTGTTTGTAGCCACTAAAACTACCACCCGGCTTCGTTTTCGGTAGCAGTCTTGAGATACCCGGTATAAATAAATAAAGACACCTAATAGGCACAAACATATTTCTGACTCCACACTAAGGTCGAGTCTAGTGTCGTGGGTATCAGGAGCTGCGAGAAACTTTTCACTCTCATCAACACCCAGACCCGAAACAAATGGAAACCTGTGGATCGCACAAATATTTATCGCTTTTAGGGATCGAACCCGCAGCCTCGTGTTTCTTGATCGGCGGCGCTATGGCGCGGAGGCTTACTCATGATATGTGTGAGTACATTTATTAAATAGTAATTAAAAATATTATAGTCAGCATAAATAAATCTAAACACGTATCTTCATTCGAAGTAATATTGAGGGTCTCAAAGCAGCAAAACGAGATTTTTGTGTAGATTACACCAAAATTGTTTCTGGGTGGGGATCCATAACTTGCCATGATCTTGCCGAATGAATAACTGTAAACTTGCATATAATATCGACAAATATTTTTGATAACTAACAACTGTGCAAAAACGTTGGAGTGTGATCTCACGTGTATATTTCCAGTATTTTCCTTCACAAAACTGACATCCTAGCCCTGACATTAAGTACGAAAATATAATTAATAACTGCAGATAAGTATCAGAAAAACTTTAGGTGATAAGTTATTTACAAACATCAGTTCTGAGAAAATAAGTTTTTTATTGTCAAGGAAAATACCAAGTCTCAAGGTCGCCATACAAAAACTCGTATACTCTACTCCATACAAACATACAAGCGACTTAACTGTACCGGCCACCGCGCCTAGCACGGGATGGTACGAGCCCACGGACAATACACACGCGAAAATAAACTTTATTACTCAGTTATACCGACTACATTACAAAGAACAGCAGAAATAGTCATTTGTAAACAGGTAAAGTACTTAACTGGTGCATACAATTTTCGACTTTACTCCGTTGTGTTAAAGTGTTAATGTGGAAAATGAATTCTAACCGTCTCGAACACAGTTTAAAATTTTGTTTTACAATTTCGTACTTTGCGAGAATGAGTTAAAGTTGGCTTTGCAATGTTGGGGTTCGCAGGTGTATAAGTGCGTTTGCGCAGCCAAGATGGTCGGTCAAGCCATTATAATGTACTAGGTGCTAAATTACGCCGGGTCACTCCAAGTTCCAACTACACGAGTAAACGGCACATTAGTTCCAAGCAAAACATCGCAAAATTTGATCCAAATCATTAGAAAGGTATTAGGGATTTCATATGCATACTTTGGTGACGAAATTTTAAGCTGCGGGAACTTTAGTAATTTCAAACGACGACAAATTTTACGATAAGATTAATTTAGTTTAGGAGTGTAATTTATGTTTTATAGTTTATCCTATAGAATATAATATGAAATAGATGTATGACAGATACGGTTGCACAGTGGGCAAGAAGTCAGCTTTCCAACGTGAAGCTACAAGTTTGAAATAAAAGTTTCTGTGATTTAAAATATAAACTTCTGGGTGTGGATGTTATAAAACTCCAAAAAAATCTCGGAGTTTCTTATAGTACCTCGGATGTAAAATATACATGTGACATAACTGGACGCAAGTTCAAGGCTTAGAAGTTACTTTGTGATCGGAAACGAATTCGAATGTTCGAACTTTCAACGTGCGAAGTAAGTTATGTTTTCCACTTCTTAAAATCAATTCTACTCGCTATGAAACTTATTCACTCAACGTTATTAGTCATCCGCTCAGTGACTGTTACAATTTAACTTCGTGAAGGGTAGTTAAATTGTAACAGTCACTGAGCGGATGACTAATACCTCAGTCCGCCCCGTGACCACGAAAGCTGTAAAGTAATCGAAACGTCGGGAATTCAAAAAATGTAAAAATTAAACCAAATCCGCGATAAAATCCGTAAATAATAGTTTTATTTCAATGACTATCAAATACTTAATAGCTATACATAAAAATCAGCTTGCTTATTGAAAACGATGTGTGTTGCCGAAACCTACCGCGATGGCAAAACAAATGACTCGCAATATTAACTTATTGCAATGTGTAAATTGCAAACTAATATTTATCTTATTTTAGATACTTTGTGTCAAACTATGGGGATTCCCAATTTGCCAAGCCTTTTTATTTTATGATTGTTGTAAAGAGACGATAAACGATTTCTGATACTTTTACAGGATATTGCAGGACTATTTTCCATTACAATACTTACACCTATTTAATTAAAAAATAATTTGACTACTACTATCCAACTCATTCATGTGATAAATTGAAGTAGGATATTCTTATATACTCGTTAGCATCTTTCTAACTACAAAATCATTCACCGAACTGCATTTTTATCTACACATTTCATATATTTTGATCTCATTATCCTATTATACCAGTAATGGTACTTTCGAGTTGGTTATCAATAAATCACAGTGCCTCGGAGATCGCATTCCATCATCAGAGCAAAAAGCTACCTGCATCACAGTCGTTTTGCCTATAAAAAGGCAAATCCCACAAGTAATACAGCAATAGTACAAGTAAAGCAATAGTGTCATTGCGACCGGTCCGCCAAGGTTTACCAGTCCATCGCTACTCATGCATATTTACCTTATCACGCCCGGTTTCACTGATCGATTTAACCTAAGATGTAACTTGAAACTTAACTTGTATTGTTAATTGATCTTTAGAAAATTATACGAATATTGATTAATTAAAACTTATATATTACTAGCGGCCCGACCCAGCTTCGCCTGGGTGCATATATTTTTTGATTCCACTCTACACCAGAAACATGTTGTTTTTCGTATAAACTCTTGTATATCTAAACTTGACGTAGCTATCCTACTCTCCGGCTCAATCCCGTCTCATCCGCCTGTTCAGTCTCTTCCCAATCCGTCCCGTCCTTTCTCTTTATTATCCATCCCGTTTTATAACGTGCATTTACATTCGTCCTAACAAATCTGTCAGCTATCCCAGCCCTCTTCCGTACCTTCCATTGTATTTTATTTTATGTCCCTTCTTTCCATATACATCCATATACAGGGTATATCAAGACTGCTACCGAAAACGAAGCCGGGTGGTAGTTTAAGCTACTTCAGACACAATGCAACAGAAAAAATTGCAAAAAAAAGCGCCAGTTTTTTTTTGTTATTTTTTTCCTATGACCATATTTGGGTGGTAAATACATTTTTTCCTAAAATAATAGTGTATACCCTTTTATTTATAAATAATCTAAGGTATAAAAGTGTTTAAATTATTATTTTAGCAAAAACTATGAATTTACCACCCAAAAATGACGATATTTAAAAAAATCATAAAAAAAATCTGTCGCGTTTCTTTGCGAAATTTTTAGTTGCAATGTGTTTGTAGTCACTAAAACTACCACCCGTCTTCGTTTTCGCTAGCAGTCTTGAGATACCCGGTATATACATATAAAGATTGCCTTATGAATTATTGACATTAAAAACTTTAGCGTATTTTACTGTCCATCCAATATTACTTCCCTTATTTCAGCACCAAAATGCTGTTTTTTCCAAAAAATATTGCACGCCATTACTTTTTGTTAGTAATAAAGAGTTAAAATATTTTTGTTTTGTAGACATAACTTCAGTGGTTTCGATTTTCTTAGATATAACATTTCAACCCTTTTTTACCCCTTTCGGTATAATATAACCTATTTCAGTCCGATACGATGTACATTTCTATCAGTGAATTATAGCGAAGGAAAGGCCACTGTAAAAATTCGTGATAAAAATGGCATTTGATCTTGAAAAGGAGTAGGTAAGTATAACTTCTTATGCTGTATTTACACGTTTGGCCAACCTCAGCCAGCCTCCACCAACGCCAGCGTGTAAACGGAATGTTCGGCTCGGCTGGCCTTATATTTTTCATAGTTAATAGCTTGGAGTTGGTAGACGTTGACCCAGCCTCAGCCAACATGTAAATCCACCATTACGTGTGAACATTATTTATTTCATTGTCCTATATTAATTAATGTAGCTAGATATATTCTCCTTAGTTTGTACAAAATAAATTTCTAAACGCATGCATAAACAATTAAAATCAATTAAAATGTCAATCCATTTTCACTACTGTCAATATTTTACTTCTTTAAAATCTAAAATGCGCCATTAATCGAATATTGTGGATATACCGGGTATCTCAAGACTGCTACCGAAAACGAAGCCGGGTGGTAGTTTTAGTGGCTACAAACACAATGCAATTAAAAATTTCGCATAGAAACGCGACAATTATTTTTTATGATTTTTTGAATATCGTCATTTTTGGGTAGTAAATCCATAGTTTTTGCTAAAATAATAATTTAAACTCTTTTATACCTTAGAGTATTTATAAATAAAAGGGTATACACTATTATTTTAGGAAAAAATGTATTTACCACCCAAATATGGCCATAGGAAAAAAATAACAAAAAAAATTGTCGCTTTTTTTTGCAACTTTTTCTGTTGCATTGTGTCTGAAGTCGCTTAGACTACCACCCGGCTTCGTTTTCGGTAGCAGTCTTGATATACCCTGTATGTTTTCGATTCGAAACCTTTATTTAAATACGTTCTTTAATTTGAGGGCAGAGTTTACCATATCGACAGGGTGAAAATTAAATGTTTGACAGTTACAAACCCATGAACATTTTGTATGGGAAAATCACACACACTGTTTCGATAGATATGATTGAATTTGAACTTTGTTTAGCGGTAATAAAGTGCAAATTGACTCTTTGACGTTAGGAACATACCTACATTGTTTAAACAACGGTGAGTGCTTGTAATTTAATATGAACTTTATACAATAGCAATAAAGCTCAAATTGACTATACGTTTTAGTTAGAAAACGTTTGTATGGGAAAAAGAAAAGGGCTGTTTTTTTTTTTTTTTTTATTGCATTGAATGGCGTGACGAGCAAGCCATTCGCCTGATGGTAAGCGATACGACCGCTCATGAACAGTAGCAATATTCCACTGCGCTCGCCATCCTGAGACATAAGATGTTAAGTCTCAATATGTCCAGTAGTTGCTCTGGCTACAATGTTCTTCAATCCGAAACACAACAGTGCATTTAAGCAGTGTTGTTTCACGGGAGAAATAGACATTGCGGTGGTACCTACCCAGATGGCCTCTCACATATGAGAGACCTACCACCAGTAGGGTTTTTCCGGCAATTATTCGATTTTTTCTCCGTAAGAACCATCCTTGGACTTCTACAAACATTTTAAAAAAAGAATTATCGAAATCGGTTCAGCCGTTCACACGTGATGCCATGACAACGCGAAACGGGTTTCATTTTTATATATATAGATGTGGAAATAGTTCCGCTTCGGGTCAAGTCAAGAAGATTGGTTTGATAATTATTTTCAAGATCATATGATCTTTTTTAAACGCCTCCAATTGCGTCTCTCGTCGTCTTCCATGCAGTGCTCCCTTATTCTGTCTTTCCATACTTTAAAATCTTAATTATTCATCCTCTAATTCTTTCGATCGTTAGTATTTTCATTCGTTAACTTTTTCGCATAAAGTACGTTCCATTCGTCTAATGGCGCGTTCACACTATCGTCGATGTTCGCCGATGATTGGCGATGACACGTTTGCGCATCATTGCTACAAATTTTGCGCACCTCGCCACGTATTCGAGCAAGTTGTCAATAGATAAGTCGTCAAAAATGGACGTCGATCGACGTCGATGCATTAGCGGTTGCACGACATATATTTAAAAAGCGCGTATAAATACGAGATTTTTGAATATCTATAAAAACCAAATAATACCGAGCAACCAGATAAGTAGAAGATGGTGGATGTTAAGTATTTACCGCAACAGAACTAGGTATTTGTAATCGTAAAAACCAAACTTACGTCACAGTAAAAACAGCGTTTTTTCTAGGGATATATTTTACACTACATAAGAAAACAATATGTTCTTATTATCGCCCTTGAGTTGTTGTTGTTTTGAATCATCATCAACATTTCTGATTCCTTCCCGTTACACCCCGTTTTGTCGCGTTTCATTCGATGCCATACCTCAAAGCAATCCTGTCCTATTTTATTCGCCTCATACTTTCTAGCATACCATCCATTTACATGCAAATAGAGCGTCGTAGATAGCCAGAACAACCCTTAAAGTAACTTATTTATTTGGATTACGATTAATATCATGGTTATAAACACAAAATAGAAAATAATACATTATTTAAAAAATCATTGAAACGATTATATTGAAGAAGAAGGAGATATACTTATACAATTATGTCAGTTATTGCTCAGCATGAATGATCAACGTGAAGTAACAGCTTTTTCACTGCATTCGGTAAGTGCGATTGCTGGATGCCCAATACTCCTTTCTTCTTCCCATCCTTTCTCCTTTTCACTCCTCTGCCATTTCATGGACACGCAACACATCTATGATCCGAGCATTATAGATATTCATGGGCGGTAGTGATTACTTACCATCAGGTGATCTGTTTTAACATTTTCCATTAATAAAAACAGACAGACGACAGACAGAGTTTCGTTTGAATTTATAATATTAAGTAGAGATAATAAGATGAATAGAGGCAGTACAGCACGAGCAGAGTCTTATAATTGTTCAAAAAAAAGGGCTGGTCGTAAAACTATGTATTACCCACTTGAATCCTTGCAGCGACGAGCTTGTCGAATAGTCAATGATCCCGATCTCACGGACAAATTGATACCGTTAGGACTGCGGAGAGACTTCGGATCACTCTGTGTGTTCTAGCGTTTGTTCCATGGGGAGTGCTCCGAAGAGTTGTTTGAGTTGGTACCGTCGCCTATGTACCATCGCACCACACGTTTCTGCAGTAGAGTTCATTCCCACCACCTGGAGGCGTACCGCTCCCGAATGGTACATTTCCAGCGTCCTTTCCTACCACGTACGTGCAAGCTGTGGAATGAACTCCCTGCATCGGTGTTTCCTCAGCACTATGACCTTTCCTTCTTCAAATGAGGTTTAAGGAGGGTACTCTCCTTGAGGTAGGCAGCGACTTTGTTGTGCTGGTCCCCTGGCACGACGGAGGTCTATGAGCAGCGGTAGTCACTTACCATCAGGCGGGCCGCTAGCACGTCTGCCTAAATTGTTTGCTTGTATCAGCCCATATACGTCCCACTGCAGGGCACGGGCCTTCTCTACAATCGAGAGTACGATTGAGAGTGGTTAGGCCATATAGTCCACCACGCTGGCCTAGTGCGGGTTGGCGGACTTACATACCATATAAATTCTTATGAATCGCTATGGTATGCAGGTTTCCTCACGATGTTTTCCTTCACCGTTTTAGTGCGTGGTGATTGACTATCAATACACACATGACTCCGAAAAGTCAGAGGTGTGCCCTGGGATTCGAACCCGCGACCACCGTGAACATGTTGGCAGTCGCGTCTAGTCCGTTTACCAACAGGCCACCACGCACTTCAGCCTACATGGCAATAAAAAAATATAAACTAAATAACTCTGGTGGATGAACCCTTATTCATCGCATAGCTCTGAATTATAACAAGTACCACTAATACCTGGTTGTGGATGATGGTAAGCAGTTTCTGATCTCGAATCGATGGGTGAATCGGCTATGACAGAATACTGGTTTTGAGATGAGGTGTCATAAATATAATAAATAAATAACATCCAACAGTCACATACATAGTCCTGACCCCACACTAAGATCGAGTCTTGTGTCGTGGGTCTTTTCGGTCTCACAACACCCAGACCCGAAAGAAATATTTGTGGGCAGCACAAACATTTCTGGCGGTGCGGGAATTGAACCCGCGACCTCTGAGTTCACAGCCGACATCTAACCAACTGTGCCACGAAGGCTGGCATATGATTTTATGTCATTTATTTTTCATTTTGGAAGTCAATCATTTAACTAATCGCAAAGCCCGCAATTCCTAGTATTTTTAAAGCAGGTATGTACTCGTAAAACTCGTAGTAGAATTTCATAAAAGAACGAAGTTAGTAATTACAAATATTAATTGGATTAAATTGAATTGGTAATGGACGATGAAGGTTTTTAGATGTATAGATTCACAGATGTCAATTGTATCATCTTTGTCAAAAATATAAAAATATGGTCATTTTATTTAGTATCGGGTGTAATTAAATAGTCATGTAAAAACACTTTATTTAGGATTATTTCAATTAGAAATTGTGCTTTTTACTTACACTATATTACTTGTAGGGAGAATTGAACAAAGGTGTGGAATTTTATAATAAACCGAAACCGAAGCAAGAATTTGCATCAGGAAGATGCTAGGTACCGATACAGCTGAAACGCACGCGCGCCCTGTCCTATAATTCGACTTATTTGTTTTAAAGTATTTATTGTATATTTGTGTTTGAAATAAACGTTTTCTGTACATCTGTAATTTTATTCACTGTCGCTCAATTTAATTTTCGTCGCAAATCAATAACATATAACATAATATAGTCGTTAATCAATAACGTACTCATCAGGCAAAGCGCACGATTGAATCCTGGCTCCAAAAAGATTGAAACCGAAGATATCCTAAACATTACACGCACGTACCCATACCAGTACTCAGGCAAGCTGACTCATACAACACTTGTAAAACAGAAAATTCCTCCTGTCGGCCCACATACTTAACATTGCAAATGGTCCAATCTACGATTTAGAGGAGTCAGGCCATATACTCCACTAGACTGGTTTAGTGTGCTTTTGCAGATTTAACATACTATATGAATTCTTACTCAAAGATATGCAGGTTTTCTGAAGATGTTTTCCTTTACCGTTATAGTACGTGGTGACCGACTATCAATATTCACATGACCCCGAAAATTAGGAAGTGTTTTTTTTGTTCATGCAAAAATTAAGCTTCTCTTTCGATATCTTGGGGTAGGCCGAAAGGGGTATGACAATGTATCTGGCTTTCCAGCTTATTTTATTACGGGGAGCTCAGAAGACCCCCACTTACCCCTATTTTTGGACGCCCGTTTAAGTTGTTATGGGAGTCCATGACAGAAATGAGGGTCTATCGCACGTCTCGGAGTCGTTATACGCGAGGGCGCACCAACCCGCCGTGTGCCCAGCGACTCCGATGACCCCTTATGTCGCCTCTTACGACAGGCAGAAGCTTTGGTGGAATTCTTGCACCGTCTTATCGCGGAGCAAAAGAATTGTGCACCGGGATTTTAAACCGAAACCACCGTGAATATGTTGGCAGTCGCGCCTGGTCCATTACCAAGGCACCTCTAGTCTAGCCCCTTCAATCATACTCTTGATTGTAGAGGAAGCTCATGCCCTACAGTAGGACGTTTATGGGCTGATATTTATAAATATTTAATGTTATCTTATTTTCTTTTGGTATATATTGTAGACATATCAATCCGCAAAAGCAAGCTAAAGTGGAAGTAGGCGGGCCTTGTAACACTAAATGAACAAATATTCTGAGAAGACCGCGTTTCAGTAAACGCAATGCACGTCATAAGCGGAGTGATTCGTACAGATATAAATCATAATTTTCAAATATTGGTACTTATTTCTGAATACATTTCGTATAGTGACTAAACTGAACCAATTATTATACGGATGTAACTGATAGCTCCGGAAAATGCTAAATGCATGAAGTTTGATAATTTTATTTCTTTCTTTTGTTGCTGAAACTTGCATCTCGATATTTTTTTATAAAAATTAAATTTCTATAACAATACACTGTCACAAACTCACGGAGCATGTGGCTAGAAATCCATAACTAGCGGATCGTCGACGATGACAGGCAAACATGGGTATTCTCACTTTACTCTCACTCTGATTACCGACAGTTGGCGAAAAACCCCGAATACTAATGTTGTGAAATTTTACCAGGGTTATAAGTTTTGGAACAAATCCCTAAATTGCGGGAAATCTTAATAATGTATAATTTAATTTGTTCATTTTATAATAACGAGTTAAATGTTCAGTCGTTACACTGTAATGCAACTTATTTAGTATTACAATAATATAAGATTAACAATAAAAATATATACATGCAATACAAAAAAACACTACACGAGTCGACATTTGTTACTTATTTACTTTTAACATAAGTATGATTTTATTTAGTATACTTCGCGGAACCGCTACATTCTTCAGATTTGGGAATGAAAAATATTTCGTTAGGAACACTGCTCATATGTCGTGATGTACACGAATATCGGCAATGAAAGGCAATAAGCCGTCCGCATTACCGTCATCGCCTATAGTTGCCGATGTTGGGCGAATATGTGAACGAGGCGTAATGTTTCATTCTACTCATCTTTTGTTCATAAGATTCAAATCCTACATCTATTTAGGTTTTTGGAATTTGGATAATATATTGATGACAATGATGATTTCATTTGAATTTATGAAAATTGTACAATAAGCTGATGTGGCTACGTACTATTTGGGATTATGTTGCTTCATAATATTAGAATGCAAACCCAATAAAAAATAGATCGTAAAGCTTATGAACCCGTTATTCATTAGAATACATTAGAAATCATAAACTTGATTTTGAGAACAGAGAGTGGTCTCTTGCGGTACATATTCAACATCCTTTTTACTCAGAAGTTATGAAAACTAAAAACTACATAAAAACACCGGTAACATTCACTAAACGAAAGGGCAAAAAAAGCAAAAAACAAAGACATCAAAATTCAAATTAATATAAATTGACCAAAATGGAAAGTCAAAGCAATCGCCGATGATAAAATCATCAACACAAGGCAAACCAATGTGGACTCTTTACATACCAGTTAAGATTCAATTCAGAATGGTGGGGGAGGGTGAAGGCAAAGTGTATGTACCAGGTTAGGAAGGCCACGGGTCAGTGACCCTGCGTTCACGCACGAGGTTCGTGGGAAAGTGATCTATGGATGTTGGGCTGACTTCGTCTTGCGACTTTCATCGACTGCGAAGCGATAAATTGACAATTGGCGCAAGGGTTTCCGTGTAAAAGATTAGGTGGGCCTGGTCTTTGTTAAATATCAGAGTCTTGGTAAGATTAATGTGATGAAATATCGTCGACGACCATATACCGTCATTTTGACAAAAATATGTATGAAGTAAGCCATCTTGGAACAGGCCAGGGTGACTTCACCTTGAACTCTCTCAATTCAGCTCTTAATATAAGTGGAGTGTTAAGTATTGAGCATTACCTATATGGGCTGATGTACTATGTTCTACAGATATTTGTCAGGAACTGCCTTCTGACATTTTGTGTTCATCGTTCTTTATTCCTCTGGTTAGCAATGATTTTAAAAAATAGCATTACGAGTTCAAACATCGGTACGAATTGAACTTTATAGCAATGGCAAATTAAATATAGAATTATCCTTAGGTAGAATTGCGTACACAATTGTTGTAATAATATGTCAAAGATATAAGAAATAACGATCATTGTACCTACCTACCTATCTCTTGTTTCACATTCAACTCGACACCCACTCAGAGGACACTATCATCCAAGTAATAATGTCATCTTATCAACACCTTATAGCACCAGACACTAATTGCATCGATACATTTGTTGGTACAAGTGCGTGTTGTCCTGTAGGTAAGCGGACCAGAGGCCAACATGTTCACGGTGGTCGCGGAATCGAATCCCAGGGCACACCTCTGACTTTTCGGAGTCATGTGTGTATTAGTCAATCACCACGCACTAAAACGGTGAAGGAAAACATTGTGAGGAAACCTGCATACTATAGAGATTTATAAAAAAAATATGTTATATAAGTCAACCAACCCGCATTAGGCCAGCGTGGTATATGGCCTAACCACTCTCAGTCGTACTCACGATTGTAGAGGAGGCCCTTGCCCTGAAGTGGGACGTATATGGGCTGATACAGATTTGTAGGTCATAAAACCTTTACCAAGGACTAACACATTAACCTCCAAAATCTCCGCAAATGATCTCAAAGTCGCCGTAAACGTTAACAAATAAGGTTCATTATAAATGTTATTTTCCATACATTTGCAGAGAAAAGCGTAAAATTTCCATACAGCGGCCGCGGGCCTCTGAGGTGGGCTTCACTCAATGGGACTTTTATTCCAGGCCGTCTTGAGTTATGGTGTAAAATGTAAGAAAAAGCGATTTATAACATCATGAAAATATAATAAAATAATAATATGTAGTAGAGATTGTCAATAATAGACGTACATCCAAAAATGCGAGGTAACTCCTACTGAGGGCTGCAGCAAAAGGGAAAAAAGATCTGTTTAAAGAATCTGGGCCAGAATATTGATGACTTCTATATATCCTCAACTTTTCCATACAGAATTAAAAGAATTTAGGAGACTGTCCCGCCCTCACACCCACCACTGCAACTCCTGTAAGCCAGGATCAACAGTGGCAAGCAAAGTAATGACACCGAGCATTGAAGCTCGGCGAGTCTCCGGGAATGTCTAACTTGTCTTTAACCCGCAATGAAATTAATCAGAAAATTAAATGAATAGGAGGAGTTGGAAATAAATTATTGTCCACTTCCCTCCGTGCAAAGCGGGTGACAAAACATTGAACTGAAGAGGTAAATAACCTCGCAAAAAGACTTTTACAGCCGGAGAAGCCAGCTGTAAAGCACCACGGATCAAATCATTATTACATTTAAATGGGACCATTATGTGAACTGTTATGCTTGATTCCAGTAATAGGTATGGCAAAAATGCCGAAAAGCACGGAAGTTCTTTCTAGTCTCTACAAGGTCCATGTAGTATACAACTCCAGATGATATTTGCATACTATCTAGCATGGTTTTACGCTCATTATGCCAAAGACTACACTCCCAAAGTATATGATGCGCGGACTGCTCATACTCGTAATTAGGTGTTGAACATGGACACGCAGGCGACGCAACAAGCTTAAACGAGTATAGTTTAGACTTAAAGTTACCATGGCCCGTGAGAAATTGTGATACGCAATAATCGACATCTAGCCATATCTTTGTTAAACGATCACGTACGCAAGGAAAAAATTGGTATAGATGCCGGCCCTTCAAAGATTAAAAGAATTATATTAAGGTACTTAATGAAGTGGCAAAAATAGTGGGAATCACAGATTTAATTTTCGGTATACATAACTACAGACGCCAGCTTATCCCACCTATTCCATCCATTGAGTTCTTAAAAATGAGACGCCCAAACTTCTATATACTTCCGTGTATTTGTAAAACGGGACAGTCATTTTCTTATGAACTATTATTCAAATGTTTACCCGCTAAATTCCTACCTTTGCGCCACGACCCAATGTTCCCTTTTCAGCCCCTTTGTCGCTATGTCACTCCTTACTGTGAGCCCTCTCGAGCGGGCGAGAAATAAATTATATTACTACCACAAATAACGATGTTGTTTCGCCCGATAAGGATATCTGACTCCCATACACTTATATCAGCCCCTATAACGTAAGGAGAGGTAGACAAGTTGTGTTTTAGTAAGATTTTTGTATTTAAGAATACAGCGTTTGGCAGAGGCCATTACTGGATAATTTATACGTATAGATTGGTATTGGAACTTGGTGCAGTTATAAGTATTTTTTTATAATTATCTTCGCTAGTTCCCTTTGCCTCAAAAATAACAAAAAAACTCGTATTTGAAACAACTTGTCTTTGTACAATAAGCTTATTTTGCATAAAATATGTTCTCAAAACAGACAACTACTTGATACATATAATTGTTTACATTGAATTAGAACCGAGGGCCTCTGGATCCATATTCAATGAACACGATTACTAAATTGAACTAAATCCTTTTACGGTTGGTAGCTACTACTATATACCCTAAATATGTAAACATCACGAATCAGGGAATTCGAGTATCAGGTAATGAAAGGACCAAGATTTCATAACTCCGTTCGCCGAATAAAGTAACTGGATGATCTAGAATTCACTAATAATCCGACTAGTAAATTAAAGCCTTTGAATCAATTTTTAAGACACCAATATTGCGGTTTGAGATTCATATGTAGCTATCGGAATAGTGACCTAATGGAAGCGCCCTAAGTTATACACGCAATGAAACGGGGAAAGAAAACATCGTGAGGAAACTTGCGTATCATAGCGATTCGTATGAATTTTTATGGTATGTAAAGTCCGCCAACCAGCACTTGGCCAGCGTTGTGGACTATATGGCCTTACCACTCTCAATCGTACTCTCGATTGTAGAGGACGCCCGTGCCCTGCAGTGGGAAGTATATGAGCTAAAATAGAACAGTTATTTACTGTACAGTACAGTACTGATGGCGCTATTTCCCTTTACTAGTCTGTAATGATATATCTTCACGATCTCTTTTCATCACGAAATTAATTCTAAGAACTGAACAAGGCAACTATTCAGATATGTTCCATCACTGAACCTCAAACATTTAGATGTAAATAGCAATACAACAGCACCAAGACGAACCTAGAACCTGAATTTTCCAAACAAACCTCTATATCACATCGCTATAAATGAAGGTTTGTTTATCAGGAGTAATCTTAGTGTATGGTGCAACGTCACGCGCCACTGTTTGTAGCTCGAGTCACCGCTGCCCGGCTGACAGATTCAGTTAACTACACATTGTAGAAAAAAAAACGGTATATTTTATATTATGAGTTCGGAACAATAATAAGCAATCATTTTTTAAATTAAGTTGCTTGGTATGAGCGATGTTAGTCATTATCCCACACCTACGATCATCACGATTATTTGGATTGGTTGGAGAGTAATTCTGCATAGGCATTTAAATAAATAAATACAACCAACAGTCACATACATAGTCTGATCACACTAAGATCAAGTCTTGTGTCGTGGGTATCAATAACTACGCGAGACATTTCTCACAAACACCCAGACTCGAAACAAATAGCTGTGGATCACACAAATATTTGTCTCGGTGCGGGGATTGAACCCGCGGCCTTACGTTTCACAGCCGGCGTCTTACCAACTGCGCCATGCAGGATTTACGATCAACGGTATGTATGGCATCAATTATTTTAAGAAGTTTTTGATCTCGTGCAAATTTTACTCGTACAAATGGCTAGACTGAAACCACTATAATGTGAGATTTTTGCACGTCAACAAATATCACTAATTTACCAAAGCGCTTAGTATAACTATAATTTTCCAAGTGTTTTCCACTAAAGCCTCACATTTATATTTCGATAAGTCTCTGTTTAATGGTCCGAGCTAAACAAATGGGTCAGCTATACGGATCGTACAGATGGAAACATCACGACGCGCCGGAATTGTTTGCCGGCTTGTTAGTGACGGATCAAACGCCACCCTCACTGGCCCATCCGGATTTTCTAGAAAAATCCAATGCAATTGAAATACACAGAAATGTTATTTAAGTTCCTTAAAGATTTAGAATTAGGAACAAAAGAGATATACTTGGAATCTCCATTGTTCGAAAGAATTAATCCAATGGTGCGGTTACAGTTGAGTAAACTTAGTAGACTATACAGTGATTTGTGTAGTAAATGAAGATTTATTATTTATAATGCAAATAGGTGTCGCGTAGATCGTTAAAAGTCCATAATTATATCCATGCGTACAGATAAACTACAGATGCACGTATAAATCATAATCAAATGTACATTATGGATCACTGATTTCTATAAAGTGCGTATTAAGAAAAATAATTTAAGCCTTATTTATCATAAATAGTAATTATAACATATTCCTTGGTCCTTTTGTCCGTAAGCTCAATTAAATTTAAAACGATGAACGACCAGCAGCAACTCAACGGAAAATCCTTTCAGCCATAAACAATCACCCACTAAAAATAATATTTTAAAACATCAACAACACAATACCAGTGCTTAACGAGCTCGTATGGGAGTGTGGGTGATAAAAAATAACAATGCACGACAGAGATGGCGATATGGGAATATTTCACGTGTGAGAGGGACAAACAACAGGAAAGGACTGCGGGGTAGAGCCAGGCGTTTGGAACATCAATGGTTTTCATTTAATGAAAATGTGCTGTTTTCATTGAGAGATGACAGCTGGGAACTACTAAGTGGCATAAAATTATACGCTGTTTTCTACAGCTACTGGGCTGAAGCGAAGTTTTTCCAGTTCAATTTGTACGTTAGAGAGTGTTCTTTGTTGTTTTCATTATAACATGGCTCCTTTTAGTATATATCTCATGTGTTTTGTAGTTTGTCTTTTTATACCAATTAGGTACAATAAAACAAAGGAGGATAGGCTTCCTAAAAAAAACAGATGAAACACTGTTTTAGTGTTATTAGATAAAAAAATAAGAAATAAATTATTCTGACTCCGAGACATGATGATCATCATTATTTTTTCAACAAAATGCTCTATTGCACGTTTATACAAAGCTTAATTTCAAAGGAACAATAGGCAAGAAAAAAAGTAACACAAGAAACACACAGAGTAACGTAATCAATTCATATCTAAAGATTAATTCTCAAAAACTAACATCAAATATATCACAATAGCAAAACGACAACTTAAGTAACATAGTGATCTCGATATCACGATCCTGGCGTAAGAGACTACATCCAAAGCAAACAAACAGTGCACAAAGTAATAAAATATTGTATTACACAGTAAAACAGCTGTAAAAATCACCACAATGTAGGATCTTGCACAAAGCGTCCACATAAAAGTGCAACGGCTCGTGTGAACAGGCCACGCGAGAGTTCCCGCCATAACTGACGCCATGCGCCATATTTGCCGCCATTTTGTTAGCCTGTCGCCATTTCATTGCGGACGGAGAATGGCTGTTGCTAGTTTAATACGCGCTGTTTTGTTTGGCTTTGGCAATTTACCTATATGAAGAACATTTTTAAAATGTAAAAGCACGAAACAATTCCAAAGTAAATAAAACACAGTTGTATAATATATTCCTGCCTGCGACTGCCTCGGTGGCGTAGTTGTACTATGGTACGGTAATAAAGCTGAGGTCTCGGGTTCGAATATGTATTGTTTTATATTATAATCTTCTCTTCTTAATCTCCGAAGAATATTCATTGACAAGAGTGAGCAAATAAAAATCATATCTGTTTCAAATTGACAACCATGCCAAGATCGATTTAGAAAAGCAAAATTCAAAAACTGAAAGCGTTCAGAGCTTGAACGGAGCGTTTTACTAATTATTCAACAAAACCTCCGTAGTTCCGCAACTCAACGCATTGCAATTCAAAAAAGTATCCGTCGGGAGTCCAAACCCTCGTTTTGCATTTCAACTTCCAGCTTGCAGTTAAGTTATTCCAAACGCGTTGCTCGCCAATCATATTGCAGCGGTGGCTTCGTCAGATTCCTCTAGTAATTATGCAGACCAGTGATTAAAACTTGCCATGCAACGGGATATAGTAGAAAATTAAACTTATATTACGTTATGACAAATCATTTTGCCATTGCAGTCAAATCAAATTAGATCTATGGTCTTCGGTAATGTCGGGTGTAAATACTACACTGGATATGTAAGAAAAATATATGTAAATAGAATGACTAGTTCAATTGTTTCTCAATTTATTTTTTTGAATAAAAATAAATATTTTTAAATATTTGCTATGGTTACAATAATTGGTTGGCAATAATTGGCTGTAACTATATCATGGCTGGACAAACTCGTAGCAAATGTGTTTGGGCGGAAAATCAAATAACAAAATTTTGGGCTAAATTCAATAGAAAAACAATGAATTAAAAATAATTTTAATTCCAATAAAGGGGATCAAACCAGCTGAAAATGTAAAATAAACGCACGTAGAAATATTATTATTGAATACCATAAAATTAAATTCATTTGCAAGTAATAAATTGAATTACGTTATTCAGTGTTCATTATAATTGCATCGAATTACGACAATCATTCGTTTCGCACCAATTACATACCCGAAGTATTATCACCACTTAAGTTTTAAGACATAATTATTGCATAATGAACAGATGGGTGAGAATTTGTCATATTTAATGTATGATAGACATCCATTTCTTTTACATTTTGTGACCATTTATGGAGTAATTTATGAACAACCGATTTGGCAGACTGATGATAATGTGGCAAAAATTGCCAATTTTTGAAGATTTGTAGTGGGATAATATAAGATACCCATAAAATAATATGCTTTTACAGGATTTATGACGTCTGTGATCATTATCCGTCAGATAGTTTTAATTCTTTTGAACAGAATTTATTATTCAGAAAATATTAAGATTTCCTTCCTTTTCCTTTCCCTTCCTTTTGTAAAAACTACCTTCTATTTGTCATTATATAGCTCGCATCCACTTCAATACAACTCTGCCTACCCTACACAAGAACAAAACTCTTGAACATACATAATGAGCAGCCGAAGTCCAACAAAGCACACAAAAAGCCAAGGTCGCTGAAAAACTACAATTAAATGCGCCATTAAGTTTTTGCTGGACTCGGGCGGTAGTTCTTGCCATCTGTACCGCAGCTTCATAATTAGCTGCTATTGTGGAATCTGCTTAGTTAAGCTGTTTAGCAGACGGGGTTTTTATTGGTGCCGGTTGGAACGACTAAGTTTTGTTAAGGCTTTATTTTGAATAGTTTATGAATGGGCTGGTAAAAATTGCGTAAGTTGCCCTAATAGTAGAGGTATCATGTTAGGGGAATAAGTAGATTACGATAAATTATGAAAACCTATGCATTTGTTGAGACTAATAACAAAAATCAGCCACGTTATTTCAATTGCTCAGTACATTTATTTATTTACATCAAAGTAAAAATGGGGTTACATAGTATAAGCATGTAGAATGTAGATGATATGGCCTTACTTGAAGTTTAATTCACGCGATATATTAATTAGAAATCACACCTCATTACAACAAAAACAAATTAATCAAGAATGAAGCAAGCAATATGCTATTTACGAACAAAACGTTTTAATTAACTGCATTTGCGCGGTAATCACATCCGCCATGTTTGAGGTCGCAATCTTGAAGAGTCCGCATGTTCACATCACTCAGTTCAATGCACGAATTAGTTACGGCGATAATGTTATTAAATTGATGTTTGTGATTTAATTAAGACGTTAAATGTTATCCGTTTAGATACCTAGAATAGCAACTTCGTAAGGCATAACTAGTCCGTTTAAATTAAATGACCCACAGTGGAATGGTTCATTTAATTAGGATTTATTTTTTAGGTTATGTTCTTAGAGGCTATTTTTAATTCTGTTATGTATAAATTTTAATAATTAATGTATGCCTTTGTATTATATTGTATTTATATTGTAAATTTTGCCAGAATTGCCAGAAGTGAATAAAAATAATAAATTAAAACTGTAAGAACGTGTGTATAATTATTTAATAAGCAAGGAATTATCAAGAACTGTCAACATAAATCATTCTCATATGAACCAAGCAACCTTTATGACGTCAGTGATAGTCACGATATTTCATTCTGAGATTCAATAACAAGATTCATAAGTTTAAATATACGAAACGTGACTGAGTTAAAGAATGGATCCATTTAGTCCAAGGTAAGATCTTCGGTGTTTGTTAAGTTTGATTTGAACATTGCAACTTTAATAAAGCTCTACTTTATTGTCAAAATGATACATTTGATATTAAGAGATTTTTTTCATTTATTGATTAAAAAATATTATAAGGACTAAGAACCCCGAGGTAAGGCTTGGAGCCACTTGGGATGTGGTCCTGTTGGTGTCTTTTGTTAATATCTTGGAATCAGGAAGTCACTAATGAATACTACGACGAGTTGGTCAAAACCGCATACTTTTGAAAATCATCAAGAAAAGAAAAGTTGCATATTTACGACACAGGTTGAAATATGATTAGAACGAGCTCCTTTAACTTATAATGATGGGAAAAGTAGCTGGTAAAAGTGAAGTTGGAAGAGGAAAATCATGGCTGATTTCTACAAGAAGAAGATGTTAACATATAAACATTAAACACGAAAACAAAGACTTAAAATTATTATAAGAACTAGCTGACCCTATCTAAAACATACAGAAATATTTCAATCATTAGAAAACCAAGGAATTGAAGCCACTTACATACACCTATTACAAAATATTTACACTAATAGTACGGCATCCATTCTTGTTCACAAAAACGGACCATCTTTCCCAATACAGCGGGGAGTCAAGCAAGGTGATCCCTTGTCCCCTAAACTTTTTACAGCTACCCTACAGAGAGTGTTCCAAAAATTGACTGCCGAATGGAGGGATTTGGGTATTGCCATGGGTGAAAAAAGATTAACCAATCTTCGATTCGCCGATGACATTGTCCTTTTCTCTTCAACAGCAGACAATTTACATAAAATGCTTCAAAGCTTAAGTCGAGCGAGCGCCGACGTTGGCCTCAAAATGAACATGGCCAAAACAAAATTAATGACGAATAACACGCAGAAGAAAATTGAAGTTGAAGGTGTGGAGATTGCATATGTCGATGAATATATTTACTTGGGCCAATTAGTCTCCTTCCAGGCGAGACAAGATAGAGAAATCACTCGACGCACTGAAAACGCCTGGAAAAGCTATTGGTCTCTAAAAGATCTTATGAAAGGACCGTTGCCACTCTCCCTAAAGCGCAAACTCATGGACATGTGCATTCTTCCCATTCTCACGTACGGTGCCCAGACATGGTCATTTACTAACATCCAAAAATCCAGCCTTGGCGTTTGTCAACGAGCAATGGAGCGCAGCATTTTGGGTATTAATCTCTCAGATCACATTAGGAATACCGAAATACGGTCCAGAACCAAATTAACCGACGTTGGTCAAAAAGCCGCCAGACTAAAGTGGGATTGGGCTGGACATGTGTGTCGCATGCCAGATGAGATGTGGGCGAAGATCACCACGGAATGGGTCCCGAACGGCCGTCGACCACGTGGAAGACCTAGACGCAGGTGGCGAGACGAGTTGGATGCATATTTGAAGGATTGGTCATATAAAGCCCTTGACCGGGATGCATGGAAGGCGGAAAGAGAGGCCTTTGCCCTGCAGTGGGACGCTACAGGCTCATAATAATAATAATAATAAATAAATTAATAAAAAGAAAAAAAATTAAATAAATTAATTTAATAAATTGTCCCGATTGTCGTTTCTGCCCATGGGTTGATACCAAAGAGCCTCGACCAACATCTACAGTGGCTCTCAATTGGCTGTTGGGTCAGGAGTCAGGTTCAGAAGGCAGTATTGCTTGACACGGCACGTATTGTGAGGCGGTTCCTCACTTTGGGCTCCTAACCACCGGTGGCTTGGGTCTCGAGCCTCGCCATCGTTGGATAACTTTTTATATTTTTATATGTATTTTGTTTTTTTACTATATATATAAAAATGTAAAAAAAAAGATTTAAAATAATGAGAAATAATAATAATAATAGCTGACCCGGCCACGCTCCGCCGTGGCTTAGTTCATATATGATTAATATTATATTAATTTTTTAAGCATAGTAAAATAGCCCGACCCAGCTTCGCCTGGGTACATATATTTTTTGATTCCACTCCACACCAAATACATGTTATTTTTCGTATAAACTCTTGTACACCTAAACTTGACGTAGCTATCTGTCTGGCTGGTCCTACTGTCCGGCTCAATCCCGTCTCATCCGTCTGTTCAGTCTCTTCCCGATCCGTCCCGTCCTTTCTGTGTATTATCCATCCCGTCTTATAACGTGCATTTACATTTCGTCCTATCAAATTTGTCAGCTATCCCAGCCCTCTCCCGTACCTTCCCGTCTCTCCATATACATGTACATAATATAAAGATAGCCTTATGAAATTTTGACATTAAAAACTTTAGCGTTTTTTATTGTCCATCTAATATTCTTTCCCTTATTCCAGCACCAAAATGCTGTTTTTCCAAATAATATTGCACGCCATTACTTTTTGTTAGTAATAAAGTAATAATAACCATTTAAAAAAAAAGAATTGGCCAAATTGATCCAGGCGTTGTTGAGTTATGCGCTTACCAACACATTTTGCGATTTATGGTAATACACATGCAAGGCAAAGAATTAATAAAATTACTATGAAGGGTATGACGTCGTGGGTTTCATTCATATTGTGTAAGTAAGATATTATTTACTCATTAAATAAATAATGCCATTCTTCTTGTTGTTCTTCTGATCGAAATATGATGTAATGATATTTGTGTTTTATCTCCCATAGTTTAACAAATCTTCCTAGTAATAAATTGACAACACTGGCCAATGAAACTCATCTTCAAAATAACGAATTAAAAGTTCATGTTTTCTTCAAATAATAGTGGTTTAACAATAACGTTACCGATAGAAAGTGATATTGGTATTATTATACAGTTTTCCCACATAATTGCGATACAATTCGATAGCACAAACCGGCATAATTAATTATTTTTCGGGAGCACGTTATCCGTATGTAGTTCAAATGATACTGACGTACGTGAGAAGCGAGTCTACCTGGTAGACTTTATTTGAGCCGTGCGGTTAGGTGTGATGTGTCATCTAGACGAGTATATAATCTAAGGCTGCCGCATTGTCGCATCTGCGATGGACCCATGAATTAGAAAGGTTGAATTAATCTGCTTATGTTTAGTTGCTTTTTAACGTCCGAAACATTATCTTCAGAAGAAAATTAGTGTACCCACTTTATGGATTTTAAATGCACTGTTGTGTTTCGGATTGAAGGACATTGTAGCCAGAGTAACTACTGGATATATTGAGACTAAAAATCTATATGTCTCAGGATGGCGAGCGCAGTGGAATGTCAAGCATTGCTTTGTAATTCAAGATGTTGTTTGGTTTTGCTACTGTTCATGAGCGGTCGCATCGCTTACCATCAGGCGAACGGCATGTTCGTCTCGTCATTAACAGCAATAAAAAAAAACAATCAGTTACGTCGACTGTGCCCCAAAACCGACTCGGAACACCCCGACTTCACGTAGTCTTTTGGCTACCGACCCTAGAGTGTATATAAAAAGCCGGAGGCGCGGAGGGAGAGCAGCCCCCGCCCGCTGTAACGAAGGATAGGCAACCGTGCGAGCCATAGCGGCTGAGGCTCGTCGCCGGAGGCGACCAGCAAGCCGAAGCTGCGGAGGTGAGCATGGTTGCCTATCTTTTGTTACGCAAGGGCGAAGGGGCTGAACTTCCCGTAGCGCCGGAGACGATCCATAAGCTAATTTGTATTGACAACAAGTGTTTTAATGGTCAGGTTGCTATAATAGATATTTCTCAAGAATGGTGCGTTACCTTTTCATGGGAGTGGTACCAGGGGAGGAGCGACACTCCCTCCACTCCTCCCAACCCACCCCCTCGTGCTGCACTATTCTAAATTCTACTACTTCGGCTCATTGTTTTGATTTTGATTCGTTTTACATCACTCTGCCCAATAGGCACTTGGAATTATTCATAATGCCCGGGCAATGTGATAAATTGATTGGTTATAATCACATTGCCTGCTCTTATTGGGCATTATTCATATTGTCCGGGCATGATGAATAATGCCCGATTAATCACTTGGCCCATAACATATACACGATGTACAAATGTTTTGAATTTTGTTCTATTTCGTCAGCCGTCAATGAAAGACAATGGAAAGATAGATAATTTTACGTTAGATGTTAGTTGAAGCTTGAAAAAAAAGGTTTTTAGTATCTTCCTTAGAAATTTTCCAATTTTTTTCACTCCTTAAACCTTCCCAGGACTTCCACGAATATTTCAAGACCAAAATCAGCCAAATCGGTTCGTGCGTTCTGGAGTTATAGCGTCAGGAAGGAAAACCCGACTTATGTTTATATTATAGATATTAAGTTTTATCGATTTCTACAAAGGCGACATCATTAAATATTTTCTTACAACACTTCCTTTCTCCTCCCTTTGCACTAACATTTTCCAATACCACGCATCTAAAATCCTAGAGTATTGATCGTTTATAGACACGCATCTCTTACCACCGCATAACACATTTGCTTGTATGTTTCCACACATATATGAATATACATCTACGACCTACGCAATATAAACAAATGTCTTCACACGAACAAATGAAGAACATGATCATAAAAGTCATTTCAGTCCTTACTTCATACCATCATTCTCCCAAAAAGCCTGTAATGCATCATAGCCAAACAAGTCATACCCAAGCAATTTATCACACAATAATTACAATATATTCCGTATTCGAGGCGTACACCAAACGATCTGCAAACGGCACATAAAATATCCTCCTACCACCCCCTACGCCATCATAGAAACTCCCTCATACATCACGTTGGTTAATTATGATATCAATCAAGGGATGCAATGGATACATTTGCTAGATGACAAATTAGCTATGGCTTCTGATGTTTCATCTATGTTTAATGTTGGCGCTTGGAAATTCTGGAGTTACTGAATATTATGCATTTAATATTCAACTTGTACCATTCATTTGATTTAGACGGTCATCATCGATAAATAACATAATTTTGCCGGCCTGTTCTTGTATTAATATTTCTACTTTACTTAAGCCAGGATTAGTTTATAAGTTAATTTCGGAAGTCCAAGTACGTTTATTTGTAAACCTTGCAATAACTTGTAACAACGTATTTTTTGACACTTAAGAGCGTTTATACTCTGCACGCGCTTTTTGGCTTAAAAACAGGACTTTTCAAATGAGTTAATAGCCACCAATAAACAATTTAAAGGAAAAATAATTATTACTAATTTTAGAAAAGGTTGTCATCTAGGGATTTTGGTGGAAAACATTATAGATAGTTATTGATAGTTTGTGAGTACTATACGGATTACTGAACACAAGTTTCGTTATTTAGGCTTTAAATGGCAATTTAGAAGCTTAAGATATCCTTAACCACTAAATATAAGATTAAAATAAAAATATTATCAGACTAATAAGACCCTTATGGAGGGATTTTGCTGAGAAAAATAATCTTTTTGTGTTTAGTTCCTGAAAAATAAAAATTTAAACAATGCGAAATTATTCAGAAACTCTCGTCAAGAACATATTTTTTTTCACCAACTTATCGTACATAATTTTTTATAACAATTGCATATTATAATAGAAGAACATCTTGTCAATAAATTGCCATTTTTATATTTCAACAAAATTATTTTTCATGTATTCTACAAATATTTTAAAAACCACTATAAAACACGCTGTCCGACGTGGATCAAATCAGACCGCCGCAAGGCCTTCTAGAGGGAGGACGTATCGCTCGTCGCTCCGGCCTGGCTGCAGTCGATTATGCCGCGCGTAGTAAAATTAGCCACGCGCGGAATGCGATTACCACATCTTAGTACTTTGGTAGTAAAATATTTAATTATTTTTATTACCTACAATGATTTTGTAGTGAGTATAAATTATGTTTCAGGTAATATAATGGGACGTAATTCCGAGGCTAAATTATGTTATGTATTGTAATATAAAATTAAATATATTTCGTAATTGTAAGGGGTTGTAAGGCCCCAACACTATTTATATGTTCGAACACGAAATGATTAATAAAACGTCCGTAGTGTCTACTGATTGAAAACTGATTTGAATGCAACTTAACAATGTAATAATAACGAAAATATGATTAGTATCCAAAATTTGTATTATTCTTTGCTTGCACAGTAATATTAGTCTACTTATAATGCAAATAAAATATTTTTATGATATTATATTACAGTTACATTTCAATTGAATATTTGAAGCGCACGGATCAAAGTTGTTTGAGCCGATTGTATAGCGAGCCGACGCGGCAGCTCTACGCACACAGCTTTGGTCGCTTATGTGTGCGTGAAATTAACGAAGAAATACCTATAGTTGACTTTGCGCGCAAGGTGTATACGCTCTTAAAAATGATTTTATTCTTGGAACTTGGTATAATTCTGCTCATCAGAGTTACGAATATTAGTTTCTAACTTCCTACCAAAAAAAGTTCTAAAGTTGTTCTAAAGTTAGGCAACAACTAAACAAATTGTGTCAAATTGTGTATCAGGGACTAATGCTAAAAATATGATACCATGTTTGTACAAAATTCAATACTTAAATCTTTTGAATACTTTGAATTATTTTCTTTTACAAAATCTTCTATTTTACCGCTTAGATTTTTAAGATTTGTTTCGTATAGTCAAAAGTTTACTAATATAAACCCTATTCATCCCCGGCCTTGTGTGTCACGTAATATATCTCATAAGTGAACGGTTGGGCGTCGAGGTGTGGACGTAATTGGAAAATGTGCCTCTCGCAGTGATTTACAGCTATTTTAATTTACATGGGAGTGTCGCTCTCGACGTCCACGAGACTTTCCCAGGGAAATGAATACGATTTTATTACATTTTATGTGTGACGAGATTTCCAGCTGTTTGCTTATTTTTGGATTCAGTATTGTGTTTTTCAGAGGAAACAAAATGGAGTGAACAAGTGTGGTTTTGTATCTTTCAGTTTTTCAACTTAATCATTGTATAAATGTATTATATATTTATTTGTTGGGCTATTTTTGGATTTGGAGTACATCTGTACCATTAACAAAAAATGTAGGAGATACATCGTATTAAAGTTAGCTTCAGCCCTACAGTTTCAAAATCTCCTCATATATCATTTCTTCTATAAAAAAATATTTTCTAAAGTCATCAACATTTTCCTAAGCCAAATAAGGTTATAGCGTGACCTAACTAAATTACTAGAAGCTCCCATACTAATCACATAATTAAAAAGCCTATAAAACGACTTGGCTCTTACCGGGTGTCTAGTAAGACCATTTAAACTACAACTAATGTAAAGTGGGGTCGACTGAGGAAATCGACACCTTGCGTTTTTCAATTCCATTTAGATGTGTATCTACCCTCCTCATTAACCGTCTTCCTCATAGGATTAGCGTAATCGAACCAGGTTCGGAAACCGTGGCAATTTGATCCAGTAAATATTAAGGAGGATTTTTTTGGACAGATGTTATTTGGAATAGTAATGAGAAATAGTTTAACAAAAAGTAAGAAATTAAGTATTTAAAATAAATATATATTCATACTAGTACAACATATAATTCTGGCATATTTCCTAGAAGGCGTAGACGGAGATTCTCTTGGTAGTAACCAGGATACGCATGTTTCGCCTTATGTATTCCGCCCCACGATGTGATAGGGGCCGGACTGATAATTAAAACAAAAATCGAATTTCACTTTGCTTGACCCGGGATTCGAACCCAACACCTCAGTTTTATAATCATACTGTATTACAACTCGACCAGCGACAATTTATTTTCAAACTGAAGTACTCATAGTAAATGAATCGCTTGATCTGAGCACGGAATTGAAAACCTCGCGATTCAAATCCAAAAAGGGTCATACGAATATAAACCATATTAATTTAATTTTCAAATGATTTTCATGGGATTTTATTAAACACTTGTATTTTTTTCACATGCATTGAAGTCCCAACCTAGGTCGGCGTATCTCCGCGGGATATCAAGTGGCCGGTCCCCACGCTCGCCGGACGTCTAATCAATTCAATTGTCATCGAATAGAACCACTAGGGTCGTGGACTTTACTCGGTACTCCCCTGCCCAACGCCTCAGATTTTACACTGATTAGGATACTGCTAGGGCGTAGGGCATACGGATTTAAAGATTACTCTTTATGTCCCTCTCGATAATACTGTCGATGGTAAAGACGACCAGGATTTAGTAATGGCTGATTATGTTGATCTTAATATTAATTCTCGTATAAGGAAATATGAGGAATAACAAAGAATAGGAATAGAGTAGATTGCAAGAACTCGCTGAATACAGGCCGCTTTCAACAGGTAAATGTGGAGATCCTTGGGGGAGGCCTATGTTCAGCAGTAGACTTCCTGTGGCCGAGAGGACGTTTTTTTTTATTTTTATTTTTTTTATTGCATTGAATGGCGAGACGAGCAAGCCGTTCGCCTGATGGTAAGCGATACGACCGCTCATGAACAGTAGCAATATTCCACTGCGCTCGCCATCCTGAGACATAAGATGTTAAGTCTCAATATGTCCAGTAGTTGCTCTGGCTACAATGTCCTTCAATCCGAAACACAACAGTGCATTTAAGCAGTGTTGTTTCACGGGAGAAATAGACATTGCGGTGGTACCTACCCAGATGGCCTCTCACATATGAGAGACCTACCACCAGTAAGTTTTAAAAAAGTAAGTTTATGATGATGATGGACTAAGAATATGTTTTCCTTGTTCCCTTAGAGGTGCAGATGTAGTTCGGCGTGATTGCAAAGCTGAGGTGAAAGTGAAATCGGATTTTTCTATTAATTATCAGCTCGGAGTCAGCTGTTTGTACCTGATATGGCGACAGGCTCGCCCCCTATCACAACGTGAGACGGAAAATGAATCATAGGTGTCCTGATTGCACCTCTGCCAATTCCTTCTGGGAAAAAAGAGTGACATTTTGTATATTCAACCACAGAGAGAGACAGAAATTTAACCTGAACTTTCGCACTAATTTTACCAAAGGC
This sequence comes from Hyles vespertilio, assembly GCA_009982885.2. Lineage (NCBI taxonomy): Eukaryota > Metazoa > Arthropoda > Insecta > Lepidoptera > Sphingidae > Hyles > Hyles vespertilio. The sequence goes on from CM042814.1 coordinate 21,301,243, forward strand.
TACATACCTAGCTCAAAAACTATTATTAAACAGAAACAATACCCAAACTAAACTAACAAAATACACCTAATTAATAATTATAAGATTACTCGTTAACAAACTTTGGTGTTCACAAAACAGCTTATTTAACTTGGATAGTTATTAGTTTTTAATTTGCTAAGATCCGCTTACCGCGCGCCGCTACATAATCTAGGCTTACACTTGTTCCCTATTAACTAACTCAGCTTGAAAATAGGAAATATACGAGCAATTTTCTACAAAATTTAATTGGATGAGACTATTATCCCATACTGTGATGGGAGAGCCAATTTATGGTTTACCATATACTATAAGAATTTGTATGGTATGTGAGCTCTTTCTTTCCCCTCTCTTTTTCTCTCTTCAGCCACTGGAAGTCCACTGTTGAACAAAGGCCTCTCCAAAGAACCTCAACATCGACCTGTTGTAGTACGTATGTGCGCCTGTGATTTCTACAATCCCGCGATTTGAGAACGTAGTTCACTATGGCCTAAATCGTATCAATTTAATCTCGGTTGTAGGGGAAGGACTTGCTCCTAAAAAGCCGTACATAAGCTGATATTATTACTTCGATATATTTTAACGGCCTTGTTTATAGACAGTTAATAAACCTACCAACATTTTAGTAATCATATGTTTTGTCCCTTTCGAACGACTTTGGAATTCATTTAGAGCGAAGAAGATAAAACAATTGCTAACTAAAATAGGTTTATAAATTGTCCATAAAAAGTAAAATTATGTTAACATGAAAACAGCGCCCCAGCCAAATATGTAGGTAACTAATTCTTCAGAAACAAATCTCCTATAATTATGACAAAAGTGATTCATTTTATCAGGCCATATACGTCCCACTGCAGGGCACAGGCCTCTTCTTCAATCAACAGTACGATTTAGAGTGGTTTGACCATATAGTCCACCACGCTGGCCTAATGCGGGCTAGCAGACTTTACATACCATATAAATTCTTATAAATCGCTGTGGTATATGCAGGTTTTCTCAGAATGTTGTCCTTCACCGATTTAGTGATTTAACTGTACCAAAAATGTGTATGTAAAGGCAAAATTTGAGCATTTTTATCTCAGCAATACTGAAGAGGGGAATCAAACAAAACAGCGTCTTGAGGAGATCTTGAGGAGGTCGCTAAAAATAATGACGCACTTGTACGGAGTACCAAAGTTGAGTATGGTTTAAAATCGTTACAATTTCAAGAAATATGGCTATATTTATTTGTGCATTGTTTAATGGAAGCTATAAGATACCAGATTATTGCCCAATGATGACAAATCCCATTCTTTGTCTCTATTGGCCAATATGAGTCTATAAGCTGTCAGAAACTTCATGTGAAGGTGGAAAATTCAGAGATAAGACTGAGATTTACTTCAATAAAATGTATGTGTTTAGTACCCACGGTGTAGCCCACCGTACTAAGACTAACTAAGACTAAGACCTAAGTTACATTATAAAACGTGCTCAGCTGTGGGACTTACAGGAGCCGATACTTATTAACGACTTCAAAAAAAAAGATGACGTTCTCTATTCCTCAGTATCTTTTTATTATTACAGATAACACGCGTTGTATTTCATCACATAATTAAATATTTTTTGTAAATATTTCCGAAGTTAGAAGCAATTATAATGTTCTTACTACGCAACAGGATAAAATTAGATTCTTTGAAATATATATAAACAAATTATTTCTATTACACATTGAGGTATTACAACTGGAGCGGACACGTAGAAGAAAAATTGTGCTCATTTCAATATGACAGCGAAGTATAGATAAAGTCGGCATTGTAGCAGATGCGACACTTCAGAAATTTCTACCTACATCTATATACGCCTGATAGAGCCTATAAATTCTTATATTGAATTTAAAGTTTAATTTTATTTTCTTTATTTCGGAAAAAAAACATTATAACAATAAATATACAATTAACCAATTAATTAAATATATAAAGTTAACGGAAACTATAATTAAAATGCCAAATGTGCCACATTTTTGTATTGAAAATAAATTAGAATTTTTAAAAATATATATACCATCATCACATACAATATCCACTATCCCTATACGAAAACTTCAATTTTTACCTATCTGTCACTACATTAATATTAGTCTTTAATTTCACTCAAAAATGGCGGTTGTCAAAACGACTCCGGTAAATAATTTCTTAAATTTAATTTCGTGCTTCTTTATTTAAATTATGGTTGATTTACCTATGGAATGAAACTCCATCTTTTCTTCCTATTGTTCTGGAATGGTTTTTGCACGTTTTTAGCACGCAATATGGCATTTATGGACCAATTATATTTACACCTAATTAGGTCCGTCTTCGCTGAAACGTCAAGGACGACTGACAGCCTAACGGTACATGTACTCTTGCGAATGTTCCAAACTATTTGGTCTTGATGTCCCCTCCAGTTGTGTAACTCAATGCTATTACATAACATAAATATGATAAACGAGGTTTTTATTTTTATTGAATAGATAGGGAAAAGAAGATATTATAAAAGAGTATTTTATCAATAATTTATAATATAAAGTATACAAGTTACTAAAAATGCACATTACTATTTGAAATCGCCTAATATATTTTTAAAGATTGGCAAGCATTTGGAGTACACTAAGCCTGACCGGCCGGTCACCTCAAATCAGGAGACCTTTGTAAATGAGCTGATATAGTTAAAAAGAACTACACAACTTTCACATCAAGAAATTACGACGATCAATCAACACACTTAGAAATGAAAACATCCGTTAAAGTATTGGAAACCCCTTTATGCAGGGTAAAACGCCGATTCAATAGAATGCCTTTGAATTTGAACACAAATTACAATATTACTTACGATACATCTCGACACATTTGAGGGATTCAATAGAACGTTCTCGATGTTGCTGTATCATCATTGCTATTACTGATGTGTTGCGAAAGTGCTCTTTTGCTGATATTGATCTAATTCTTTTATATAGAGGTGGAAAAAACATTTTCAGCTAAGGTTTTAAATCTATAGTATCCGGATGGAAAGTATTTATATTTATCAAAATGAGAGGATTCATCAGAAAGGTGCGAATGTTCAAAAGTGGTCGCCGGAGTTAAATTTTTGCAATTAGATTCGGTATTTATTCCAAAAGACAAATCTTTAAGACTGGTGGTTATGATCATATCGAAAACCAACGTTGTAATTAGTTTAAATCTGTAGAAAATCAACGTGAGCAGTACTGAAATTTTATTTTTGGATGAAATTACATTTATTATTGCATCCTATTTCAATCTATCTTTCCATGCAGCCAACATTTATAAGAAAACTTATTCTTACTTCACATTCAGGATTTAACATTTCTTCTCCATGATTTCAAGTAAAAATACATATAATTTCCTCTCACACGAAGATCCTCAAAGATAATGGTTTCTTAGATTTACGCGAATGTTACACATTGAAATAAGACTATTATTTACGGATTTTATCGCGGATTTAGTTTAATTTTACATTTTTTTTGAATTCCCGACGTTTCGATCACTTTACAGCTTTCGTGGTCCAGTCCAGTGGGTGGACGTGGGTCAGTCCGCCCCGTGACCTCAATCCTCAAAGATTACAATCCAGGCTCCGAGTTCGAGACGCAGACATGTGTGAGACGGCGCCGTAGTCTGATTGATTTAATTTCCGCCGACGCAAACTATTTCACACGAGGAAATTAAACGACGTCAGAACACTTGAACCAGTTTAGCTCTTCAGAGTTGAGAGGAGAGTGAGCAGTGGTTAAGGATTTTATACGGACGAGGGAATAAAGTGTAGATTAGATAAGGCAGCGTTGACGTACTTAATAGAGACTAATTAGATTCACCAATAAATGTTTTTTATTAAGGTAATGTTAAATTGACATTCAACTTTTATCAGTTACCAAGTGTCAGGTTAGTAAATAATAGTTAGCGTTGCTGGATTAGATCGGTTAGTTTAGTTTACAAAAATGATAGAATCTGCATAGTTCCACTGAGGCATCACATTTCTATAAAAATTAAGTCACAACTTCTAAGGATTGACCACTTCAATTTAAACAAGGATATTAAGTCTGTACTCGGCGACTGATGCATCGATAATATATTTCCATACCCTCTTGTTTAATTTATTATTATAATATAAGCTCATACCTCTATTATAAGTGTGTTCATAATTATGGCGTGGGGGTAAGTGACTCCGCTGGCTACGATTCTGACACACATCTTCCGCTCATCAAAAACACTATTTTTTTTATTTAATCAAGTGTCTATATTGACTGTACCCTAATCAAATGATATCACATGCGTTGTAAGTTTGCCTATTAGTTTTACGAGCAGTCTGCCAGGCGTCTTTCCTAATACTTATTAATTGGCGTCCGCCGGCAGACAGATTACTGTGTATCCTCTTCATTGGATTAAATTTAACATTGATAAGGGAATTTATTAGATGTTTATTCGTTAACTTAAGTGTGAAGATTCTAATACTACTGGTACTCCTAGTGGTAAGTGTCTCATATGCGGGGATTGGGTAGGTATCACCGCAATGTCTATCTCTCCCGCAAAACAGTAGTGCAAATGTCCTTTTGTGTATCGGATTGAAGGATATTGTAACCAGGGTAACTAATGGACACATTAAGAAGTAATTGCTTTATAATTCAACATATTTTTTGGTTTTGCTACTGTTTGTAAGCGGTCGTATCGCTCATCATCATTACGCCTTGAATAGCAATATAAAAAATTGCATTTAAAAATTATGTCTATCAATTTTTTAACCTTAATATTTTGCGACTTAAGCGATAAGCCTTAATATGGGGTAGAATAGAATGTTAATTTTTTTATATTAACAGGATTTTCTTTTTCCTTTTATTTATTGAAAGCAATGCCGTGAGCCAGCAAACCGAATTAATCTATTATTGATTTCATAAAGTGTGAAAATCACGTGTACACCGCACGTCAGTATGAAACAAAAATCAACACCGAAAGCCTTCCACTTTTTCTATTTCCTTTTTTATTTAATTAGGACATACCGAAATTGTTTTGAATATTTGCTCACACATAGCGGAGGAGGCTTGTACAAGACAAACATGCAAGTTGGGCAGGCCTCGTGGGCAAAAATACACACAGTTCAAAGGGCAGGGATCGCGCCAACATTAGCTCCGTAATTAGCGTGTTTGTACGTCCAAGCGACGTGTTTAGGCGCAGTTACACGGGACCAAGTTAGAAACTAATTGATGATGATGACAATCGTGCAAATTGGAGATCGTAGACCCGATCAAGGTAAAGACAGGTAAAACAATTGGACACCTAATATTATCAGTAATTGGGTAAGTACACAAAAAAATGTTGATCGCTTTTTTAAATAACTATATTGATTTCCTTTAATTGCTCATGTGTTTTTAAATCGTATAATTTAAGTATTATTTTTTATACTAACCATTCCATGTATAGTCTATGTATAATTTGATACTGGTTCATACAGGGTATATCAAGACTGCTACCGAAAACGAAGCCGGGTGGTAGTTTAAGCGAGTTTAGTTTTTGGAATGGTTAGGGAATAATTTTGCACCAATTGCTTTATCAGTATAAAAGTAATATCATTTATGTGGTAGAATACAATATTCATTTATTGCGCTATCGTACACAAACATGACAATTTATATTACATTAAAAATTTAACACTTTAAAACTATTACAATTATTTTACATTAAAAAGTTTATCTCTCCGAAAAATCAACTTTCATCCATAATTTCAACGACTTTTTCACCATCATTATTACCAGAACTATCATCGCCAATCTCTAAAACTGATACGATAGGTTTATGGTAGCTGAAGTAAGAAACGAACAGTTTTGATTCGAACCTATTTAAATGTCTAATAAAGACCGCATCAATAGTAGTTTTGTATTTCGTTGTGCTAAGATTGCGATCATTCGACATACTTAAACCAAATTCATTATTTAAAAATTCAATTAATAGTTGATTTTTATCGTCTGCGAAGTTTATGTTGAAATCTCCACTGAAAATCATTGGCAATTCATCAAAGCTTTATAAACTGACAGCTAACTGACAGCTGTCTACTCTCCATCCATCTTACGCTTTTCGTCTTACGATCAGGTCACGTGTCCTGACGCGAGTTTAAGATTTTATACCCATTACAGAAAAAGTGAAAGTTAAGTGCGTGGTGGCCTGTTGGTAAACGGACTAGACGCGACTGCCAACATGTTCACGGTGGTCGCGGGTTCGAATCCCGGGGCACACCTCTGACTTTTCGAAGCCATGTGTGTATTGACAGTCAATCACCACGCACTATAACGGTGAAGGAAAACATCGTGAGGAAACCTGCATACCATAGCGATTTATAAAAAAAATTCTATGGTATGTAAGTCCGCCAACCCGCACTAGGCCAGCGTGGTGGACTATATGGCCTAACCACTCTCAATCGATTACGATTGTAGAGTAGGCCCGTGCCCTGCAGTGGGACGTATATGGGCTGATACAGACAGAAAAAGTGCTCAACGCCGCTAAAGAAGTTCACGTCACTTCAAAAAGTTGCAATAAAAAGCGACATTTTTTTTTTGTTATTTTTTTCTATGGCCATATTTGGGTGGTAAATACGTTTTTTCCTAAAATAATAGTGTATACCCTTTTGTTTATTAATACTATAAGGTATAATAGAGCTTAAATTATTATTAACAAAAACTAAGGATTTATCACCCAAAATGACGATATTTAAAAAATCATAAAAAATAATTGTCGCGTTTCTATGCGAAATTTTTAATTGCATTGTGTTTGTAGCCACTAAAACTACCACCCGGCTTCGTTTTCGGTAGCAGTCTTGAGATACCCGGTATACTTTTATAACCTTTTTACCAACACCTCTTAAAACCCACTGAAACTACTTCTTTTTTTTTTCTTTTATTGCTGTGAATGGCGAGACGAGCATGCCGTTCGCTTGATGGTAAGCGATGCGACCGCTTATGAACAGTAGCAAAACCAAACAACACCTTGAATTACAAAGCAATGCTTGGCATTCCACTGCGCTCGCCATCCTGAGACATATAGATGTTTAGTCTCAATATGCCCAGTAGTACTCTGGCTACAATGTCCTTCAATCCGAAACACAACAGTGCATTTAAACTGCTGTTTGACGGGAGAAATAGACATTGCGGTGGTACCCACCCAGGCAATGTCTATTTCTCCCGGGTTCGTTTTCGGTAGCAGTCTTGATATACCCTGTATATGGAAGTGTGATGTCATACGTCCGTTAAGGTTGTGGGCATGCCCATCGAGCCCACTACGGTGGATCCACGCTTGTTACGAATATTTTTCCCTAGTCGCTACCGCTAGTGAGCTGCACTACTCGTATGCGTGTTTGAGTTGGCGCGTGGGGACAGCGGGACAGATCAAATATTTACCGACGCCGCGGATTCTGAATATTCACCGAGGTCCACGTGTACAGACTCATTCGATACACCCGTGACATTCAACACTCATTCATGTTTAAAACTGAACTCAGAATTACATTTTTTATTTAACGCTTATGAGTTTCGACTAAGTGACTATAGGCCATATGTTGGTAAGTTGTCTGTAAGTAATCGCCTAGCACTATTAGACCGCCATCTTTATTTGTATTTTTAATATCTCTTAATTTATTTTGTTTCGTGGCAGTATTTTTTTTTTTATTAATTAATATCCTACTACACGTAAATAAAACACTCCATCTGATTGTACTGCATTAGCTATAAATTTCAATGTTGTTAATCTCGTAAAGAAATTAGGATCAATCATCAAACACATATTAATTAAAATAATATAAAAAAAAATAAAAAAAAATATTTTTGTTGTTGTTGTTGACTGCGCTGCATTTACTACCAGGTGTAATTAAGTCATGCTGTCGTAAAAACGAAAAAATATTTTTTATACAAACTAAAATATTACATATAAATATTACATAAGTTGTGTTTATTAGTTTAAATATGTTCTTTCTAATAGGAAGTTACATTTATTTTAACATTCGAATAATAAACAAATCTGCATTGAACTAACCAAATATCACCATGTGGTGGTAGGACTTATGTGTCCGCCCGGGTAGCGACCACCGTCCACGAGGCGTAAAGACCGCCATAGTGATCTCCGTAAGGGGATCGCGTTCCGGGATCAGCCAGTGGTTTTCCGGTTTCTGCGAGGATCTTAAGTCCGGGCATGAGGTTGTACCGTGTGGGTATTTTCGGTCCTCTGTCGAAGGCAGAAGAGTTGATCCGCCGGCCAGGGAGACCCGTAGAAACGGTTGTCCGCTGGCCGCCCGCGGTATAGTACAGGGGCCCAATCGGGGCTAACCACCTCGAGAGGCTGCCTCACCATGCCGCGCATAATCTTGGGTGGGTACGTCGTGCCGGTTGGTGACCGGAAACGGGGTCCCGGCGGCCCATCCCGGGAGGGTACGGGGGCCCTTCCGTCCGGCGGATCAATTCGCTTTCTGCCGACCCTTTCGTGCCGGTGCCCATTCGGCCTTCTTAGTGCCCGAACCTAAGATCCTCGTTGCCTCTTCACCAATCCCATCCTTTCTACCATGACAGTGCAACTAAACAGAGCAGGTCCTTCAGCGGTGCTTAACCCCACCACCGCGTTCACTATGGAGTTCACTAACATCTGTGGACTCCATACGAACCTCAATGCCGTCCACCACCATCTTGAGACGGCCCGGCCTGCTTTGCTCTTCCTAACGGAGACGCAGATTCGTTGTCCGACCGATAATTCTTACCTGTTGTATCCCGGTTATTCGCTTGAAGTAAACTTCAAGCCTAAAGCCGGGGTATGCTTGTATGTTCGGTCGGACATCTGCTGTCGCCGTTTGCACTGCATGGAGGACCCCTCCTTCTCCGCTCTGTGGGTGCACGTGGATCTAGGTTCCCTGAGCCGCATCTACGTGTGCCTTTACAGGTCTCACAACGGGGACGATGAGAAGACTCGGCTCTTCAGGTATCTTAGCCAGGCGGTTAATGACGCGCAGGCGCAGTTCCCGTCGGCCGAAATGGTGGTCTTGGGGGATTTCAATGCTCATCACGAACTGTGGCTGGGCTCCTCCAAGACTGATCATGCTGGCAGAGCTGCCCATGCATTCGCTCTGACTCATGACTTGACACAACTGGTGAACCAGCCCACCAGGATCCCGGATGTGGCGAGTCATGCGCCTTCTTTGCTGGACCTTCTGCTGGCGAGTCACCCAGCCGGGTATCATGTGACCGTTAGTGCGCCTCTGGGTACTTCCGATCACTGCCTGGTTGGTTCGTCAGTACCGATCGCATCACCTCCACGTCCCGTGCAGGTTAGGCGACGGGTCTGGCATTACTCGTCGGCAGATTGGGATGGTATGCGGGAATATTTTGCATCCATCTCTTGGAGGCAGCGCTGCTTTGAGGGTAAAGATCCCTCAGCGAGTGCCAACGCTATTGCTGACGAGATCAGACTTGGAATGGAATATTACATTCCTTCCTCTGAGATCGCCAGTAAGGGCCGTGGACGCTCCTGGTTCAATCGTGCATGCGCCGATGCTGTCGGTGACAAACAGGCGGCGTATCGCGCTTGGATCAGGGGTCGCGCCATGAAGGATCCCAATATCAGTTCCCTCAAAGAAGCCTATAACCGTGCCTCCAAGGCCTGCAAGAAGGCCTACGTTAGGGCGGATGCCCAGCGCGTTAGCAGGATTGGGCGTGCGTTGGCCGATCACCCAACTAGCAGTCGTGCTTATTGGAGGTTAGCCAGGGCCGTCCAATCTAACTTCTGCCGTCCAGCGTTGCCGCCGCTGAGGTACCCTGAAGGCTCTTGCTGTGAGCCTCGACATTGCCAAGGCGTTTGATAGGGTCTGGCACCGTGGTCTTCTGTCCAAGCTTCCGGCATACGGTCTACCCGGCAACCTGTGTTCGTGGATTTCCGGCTTTCTGCATGGGCGTAGAATACGTGTAGTCGTAGACGGACACGCTTCGGCGCTCATGTCGGTAAATGCCGGAGTTCCTCAGGGCTCGGTGCTGTCGCCCACCTTGTTTATTCTGCATATCAATGACTTGTTGTCGCTTGGCAACATTCATTGCTATGCAGATGACAGCACGGTTCATGGGCGATACCACTGCGGGCCTCCAGGTTGCCGTGTCGAAACTGTGAAGGGACGCGAAGATCTTGTCATTGAGCTCAACCGGACCTTGGATCTCATTTCTACATGGGGTTCCAGGAATATGGTTGAGTTCAATGCCAAGAAAACCCAGGTGTGTGCGTTCACGTGCAAAAAATCCCCGTTCTCTCCCCTCCCCATTCTGCAGGGTACTCCCCTCTCAGTGCGAAATGACCTGTGTATCCTTGGTGTGGATATCCGCTGTGATCTCAATCCAAGGAATCACATAGAGGGCGTAATATCTGCCACATCACGCAGGGTTGGAATCCTGAACAGGGTGCGTCGGTTTTTCACGCCCGGTCAGCTTTGCCGCTTATATAAAGCGCAGGTCCGGCCGGGTATGGAGTACTGCTCGCACCTTTGGGATGGATCCGCCCAGTACCTGCTCGATGCCTTGGATGGATTGCAGCGGCGGGCCATCCGCATTGTGAATGATGCAGACGTTACGAGCAACTTGGAGTCGCTACAACTCCGGAGAGATGTCGCCTCTCTAAGCGTGTTCTACCGCCTGTATCACGGTGAGTGCTCTGAGAAATTGTTCAACTTGCTCCCCTCCTCTCCATTCCTAACCAGAACCACGCGTGCTGGCTTGCGAAGCCATAGCTTGACGGTCCACACCATCCCGGCGCGAACCAAACGGCTCTCAAATTCGTTTCTGTGCCGCACCGTCAGGCTGTGGAATTGTTTGCCGGCGCACGTGTTCCCTCCTTCCTACAATCCTGGGTCCTTCCGCCGTGGTGTGAAGAGGCACCTAAGCAGGCCGGCATAATTGTTTCCATTGGCATGGGACTGCCGTCCGATGCCAATGGATACTCTGCCTGGGCGGCATTGGCACTTTCCATCAGGTGCAATGCCGCCACTATGCCAGGCCATTATAAAAAAAATAAAAAAATGTACCTAAACTAATTCATAATTTAATTAATTTGACGTTTAACATTTATTTCAGTTACTTTTAATTATTGATATGTTTATTCAAGTAGGTAATTTAGGTAATACTAATTAGTTTATTTTCAATTTTGGCTTATTAATAAATGCAAAAGGATGTTAATATTGAATTTCATAATATTTGTTTAATATTTGCAATACATTGCGCAATTATGTTTATTCATTTGAATGTACATTATAATAACGACTAAATTATGTTTCTTTATACGTTTGTATCCGGGAAGAGTTAGGCAGAGATGCTAGACATTTTTATTTTATTCTCAAAATTGGAAGCGACACATAATTTCGTATATTTACGATTATTTCACTAAATATTTGTGTTTGGCGCCCTCTATAGAAACACTTTGGTTATGTGGATTCAAAAGCATAAATAGGTACTCTATAACAATATATATAATGAAAAAATTTGGCCAGACTTTTTGACATTCGTCACCAAACATGTAATGATGGAGATGTGCTAATCGCCATTCTCACATTCATTTTTTTAAATTCTGGCCTGGCATAGTGGCCACATTGCACCTGTTGGTAAGCGTAAATGGCGCCCAGGCAGAGTATCCATTAGCATCGGACGGCGGTCACATGCCAATAGATACAATTATGCCGGCCTGCTAAGATGCCTCTTCACACTACGGCGGAAGGACCCAGGATTATAGAAAGGAGGGAGCACGTGAGGCGGCAAACAATTCCACAGCCTGACAGTGCGGCACAAAAAATAATTTGAGTTTGGTTCGCCCCGGGATGGTGTGGAACGTCACGCAATGGCTTCGCAAGCCAGCACGTGTGGTTCTGGTTAGGAATGAAGAGGAGGGGATCAAGTTGAACAATTCTCGTCTCACTTCAGGTGTTGTGTCAAGGTTTATTATTGCTATTTATATGACTGGTACATTTATTTTTAAAAACACTTTATTTTAAGAAATATTATATAAAAAAAATATATGTACTCCTAACTATTTAGGATAATGTTTAGGATTGTGAATAGGTTTATACACTTCCCCGGAGGTTCAACAACTTAAAAAAACAAAATAAAATACTTTTTTACACCGTGCAATAAATTCGTAAAAAGTCCCAATGGAGCTCGTGCAGTACAACTCGTAATAGATGCAAATATAAGCAAATCCTTCGGCCGCGACCACTTTTTATTAATTCAAAACGAGACAAACTCTTAACGTTTAAATAATTCATCATTATTATTCATGCAGATTGTCCTTAAGGGCCTGAGGAGTACGGGGGAGTAGGGGGAGACAGGGGGAGTCGTAGAGAAAGGGGGAGGAATTGACAAAAAGTTATTTTGTTATTTTTACCTTTCAGACGCACCCCAACCGTTATTCAAATGAACTGCGCGGAATTGGTAATTTACCTGTGAAATAAGAAATAAAATTAAGTTTCAAGACACTTATCTCGGTTACGATTTAAATTTTATGTTAATTTTGTAATGTCTCGCCAGTCGCCACCCTTTTGAAAAGAAAATTCTGACGGCTCGCGCAATTTACCTCTAATTCTTGGTAATAGTCTGGTGTACATTAGGGTTTTATATTTTCTTTTATGCTAGCAGACAACTTTTCTACACTATGGGTTAGTGCCAAATAGTAATGAAAAGAAAAGAGACAATTTGTATTAAAGATAAAATTTATAAAAGAACAACACAACTTTATACACAAAACTTTCATCCATTGAAAGATGCTTCAAAATAAATTTTAAATTAATCATATAGATACAAATCAAAAATCTAACTGAATCAAACAGGACAATACACCCATGAAAGTAACAAATTACACCCAATAGTCTGATTTAAAAGTTTCAAACCCAAAAACGAAAAAAAATTTTTTACTTTTATCGCGTATTTATTTTCAACGCGCGATTTTTTTTCGTTGTCTTTATTGTCAAAGTTCTGTTACTTTTTAGCATTTACTACTTATGTTATTTTCCTGTTACAAATTAATAATGAATTAGAATTACTAATCTGACTACTAGACAATAAAAAACTGATACACCTGTCACATGATCTCGCAGACATTGACACATATTCGGTGCATGATCTACTGACATTAATTATTGTGTATCATACTTCAGCAAAAAAGTGTATCTGGGTCTTAACTCTTACTTTCGCATTTGAAAGCAAGTGGCAGACATCTTGGATTATTTCAATCACGACTATTGACGTCATTGTTCAGTTTATTGTATTTTCGTTTTGTTTACTCTTTGCAAGTGATAGATTACTTATATACAAAAAAATAAGCTTCAAAATTTCCAGGTAATCTTCAAATCTAGTAATGTATCAAAATTTTCATTTGTTTACCAGATATCTAAAATTCAAGTTGTTTTTCATGTTTAGGCAGGTAGGTGAGATCATGTTTAGTAATGGATATTCTTCAGCATGGTAAACAACCAACACTGCTCTTTGGCTTAGATAGTGCTAAAGGCACAGTCAAACCACTAGTGTAATGAGTGCTTTTATTCATTAAAATAGTTATTATTTACACTTCATAAAAATACATTTGCGTGAGTGGACTGACAGCATTAAAAATTAAATTTATTTACTCATTTGAATTTTTATATGTTCCGCATTATGTTTATGTTACTACTTTAAACTAGTTAAAAATGAATATTTTTCAACAGATGGCAATTAACTAATTAAATTAATACAGCATTCAAGCATAACCTGTAAAAGGAATCAAAAAAATCTAAATGATCCATAAATTATGTGGCTATTAAAATAAAGGAATATATAAATTTGTTGTGCAACTGAAAACGACAAAAGAATTGATTAGTGTAGGTATGTACTAGCCGGTTAAAGTTACACTGACATTACCGGATTAGGACTTCTAATGGATCATTGAACACAAGATTTACATCTATTGACGGACAAAAACTTATAATGTTATGTTTATTATATTTATTTTATACATCAATCACGTTCGCAACATTTTCTTTGCGCACTCGCAGATTATTTGGACTTGCAAAAAGGTTATTGTCCCCCCTCCCTTTCCTGAACCTCACAGGGGATTAAAGGCAAATGCCAGCGTTACTGGCCATCCAGCTTGGCATATTTGCAGGTATTGAGATAAGCCTATGTTTTTAGCACTCATGGTCATCATAGTAGCTTAAAACGCTCGTGCTGTCCTCATGCTTAATATGTACGTGTGAATGTAAGGCTCCGGATATCCCAAGACGAGAAGCACCGAAAGTTTTCATCTGCGTGAGAGCCCGGCACTGAAATTTACAGGTACTTCTGATCCAGAGACGTAAATCCCTCTCACTACTTTCTTTAGACGCCCGAAGTGTTATGGGGATCCATGTCCCCCATCTTAACGTCCGTACCATTAATGTGCCAGTTTTGACCTAATTTACAGAAGTTGTGTGGTGGTGTAGACGAAATGTCTAAACCTCAATCATAATTTACCAACCCATCAATCTCCCAAATCTTGCTCATACAATTAAAGATAACTTTGTAACGAGGTGCATACGAAGCACAGACGTGCAAAAAGCACCTACGTACCGCGGATCAAGGTCACCGCTTGTTTTTGGTCACGCGCCGTGTGCGACAGAGAGGTACATATGAGCGAGCGGGAAGCACGACGCGTGCGCTAGGCACCGGCTGGCACGGAGCGTGCACCGTGAGACGAATGTACAGTGAGGCGACTGCATATCCTGCTGACTCATTATATGAATGGGAAAGTAAGATGTCTTGCATTATGCACAAGAATGAATGGATTGCGATGGAAATATGTTTTAAGTCTAAATGTAGCGTTAAGGAGAATCTGGCCGGATATGACGACTGGTACGCAGGTGTGGTAATATATTCCCGATATTTGATAAAAAAACCTTATACGTATTATCCTATACACAACAAAAAAAAAAGAAGGCAATACTATGTTAAGGACAGTTCAAGAACTTTATTACAGTTACTAAACATGATATAAAATATGTATATTTGTCAACAATGCAAGCTAAATAACGCATCCATCACACAAGGGACTAATAGCAAAAAGCACTATAAAGGTCACTCAACACGCCTAATAATGATCGATTCTGTGTATTTATTCCACATTTTCATGACGAGAACTAATACGAAAATGACGAGAATTATACTAGTTTAAGGAATTAAAATATTATTACAACGCAATGTCGTCGTTGCGTATATTTTTATAATAACAAAATCCTTTTGACAAATAAGATATATCAAAATCTAGTATAAAATTATCTACAGTCAATATCTATCAGTACAGCCAATGGACAAATTCAATATTTTTGGTGTAATTACGTAATGCTAACTTGATATTTGGATAAAATTAACTCTACATGTCCCACAATTCCTTTTACTAAAATAACTGCTACGTAAAATATTTCTTAATTATAAGTATAAGCACACATAATTTTAGAGCAATTACTGATTTTACATCCCAATCCCAGTCTGCCGCACTTTCAAACAAACATGCCTTACTATACAATTCCTGTACATTAATTTGCATTAAAATATTTTTACAAAAGAACGAGTTTATGAAACGTCTGTGGATGTGTCACAAAGATAATAATATATATTTTTTTTACTGTCCCGCCCTCACACCCACCACTGCAACTCCTGTAAGCCAGGATCAACAGTGGCACGCAATGTAATGACACCGAGCATTGAAGCTCGGCGAGTCTCCGGGAATGTCTAACTTGTCTTTAACCCGCAACGAAATCAATCAGAAAGTTAAATTAATAGGAGGAGTTGGAAATAAATTATTGTCCACTTCCCTCCGTGCAAAGCGGGTGACAAAACAATGAAATAAAGAGGTAAATAACCTCGCAAAAAGACTTTTACAGCCGGAGAAGCCAGCTGTAAAGCACCACGGATCAAATCCTTATTACATTTAAATGGGACCTAATATGTGAGCTGTTACATTTGATTCCAGTAATAGGTATGGCAAAAACGCCGGAAAGCACGGAAATTCGTCCTAGTCTCTACAAGGTCCGTGTAGTATACAACTCCAGATGATATTTGCATACTATCCAGCATGGTTTTACGCTCATTCTGCCAAAGACTACACTCCCAAAGTATATGATGCGCGGATTGTTCATATTCGCAATTTGCTGTTGAACATGGGCACGCAGGCGATTCCACAAGCTTAAAAGAGTATAGTCTAGACTTAAAGTTACCATGGCCCGTGAGGAACTGTGATACGCAATAATCGACATCTAGCCATGTCTTCGTCAAACGATCACGCACGCAAGGAAAATATTGGTATAAATGCCGTCCCTTCAAAGATACCTCCCATCTATTTTGCCATTCATCTAATAGTTCGCTATATACCATAGGAAGCGGTTTAAATAATCTGTCGACTTTAAAGATTACTTACTTACTTTAGACTTTAGAGATAATAATATATTAACTTAATATAGGTATTTAATATGCTGTTTTTTGTTTTTGTAAATAATAAAATATATATAGTATTCGGTCTGATTGGCGGTCTTAGCCTTTAAGTAAAATATATTGTCAACTATATTATGAGAAATAATTTTAAAATGTCATAAATTATCCTCAATTTAAAAGACTGGTTGCTAAGCCTTATTTTAAATAAATAAATATGTATACCCAACAGTCACAAACACAACAAGATTAAATTCTATACATAAGTATCAATAACAGCTAGAGACATATCGGTCTCACAACACCCAGGCTTGAAACAAACAGTTGTAGATCACACAAACAATACCGACGCTGGGATCGAACCCGCGGCCTTTCGTTTCACTGCCGGCGCCAAACCAATTGCACCATCAAAGTTTTCTAAGCCCGAACTAAATGGAATATTTGACCAAGGATTGGAACCCAGACTTCACAATTGACAGCCTAGCCACTAAACCAACGCGACAACTAATTAACACAAGTGCCATAATAAGGTAAAATTTTCCGTCCCATGGTGGGTTAGGTCAGGGAGTGGGTGTGCGTGGGTTTGTCCCAGTTAATGCATCTCGTGACGTCACCCGGATCTCCCAAACTCGACCAATATGACTCAGTGTAGTACGAGGACTCATGCCTATAAATAAGAGCAGAACTTATTAAGCCCTGCTTGGTACTGCTTTGGATTCATAAAATTGAGAATTTTCATTTGATAAATGGTAGAGATACGATCGCTCATGAACAGTAGCAAAACTACACAACACTATGTGTCTATAAGAGACAGATCATTCGATACCTAAAAAGGTTTTAGAGCTGTCTATGAATATTATGTTTAAATGGTAGTAACCACTGACAGAATCCTTCAAACCAGAACACACCAATGGTACTACATTGCTGTTTAAAATAATATACAAAGATGCAGAACCTACGCACCACACCTTGAACTTGTAAAATCGCAGAAGCTTTCAAATCGTTTTACAATATATGGGTGAAACGGCATATTCTTGTAATATTTATTTTATATTCTTACACCAACACTTAATCATCGAAGAGCAAAGCCAACACAGCTCGGTATACAACAGCATAACACATAATAAATATACTGAAAACGATCCATTCCAACTATTCACCAACAAAAACTATTTAAAACTCAATACGAATGATAAATACAAAAAGTATTGAACAAAGCTATTCAGAGAACACTTACAACCGCAAAGCATTACGAGATTTTCCTACCCAGTCTGGCCGTGACGTTTCCATTAAATTTTGTCTCGAGTCCCCTTTGCATTATCCGGCTAATCGTTGTCTTTGTCCGGGAATCGAACGGGAGAGCTCCGCGGCGGCTCATTGTTAATTTGGCGCGATAAGAGCTAGATTAGCGAGCGTCGAGCCTTTGTTTGTCTGATGAGCTCCATGGTAAGCGGTTCAATTGGGTCTTTGGTTATTGCTATATGTATGCTTATATTGCTCATGGCTTCGTCTGCGTGAAAGTTTTTCCCCGAGATAAAAAGTACACTATAAAGACCCTCGATAAATGGACAATCTAACACTATCTAAAAACATTTTTATTTCGAACCAGTAGTTGTTTAGATTATCAGGTTGAAACAAACAAACTCTTTAGCTTTATTAGTATAGATTTAGCTATAGCCTAGTTGGACAGGATTGAAAAAATACACAACGAAGAATTGCCTCTGATGAATGACGTGTATGTAGTAAATTAATCGTGCACAGAAACGGTAAAGGAGATAATGCCGGTAAACTTGCATACCTAATCAAAGGAATGTGAACTCACATCGGGCCAGCGTAGTCAGGGCCAGCTACGGCCTAATCTTACTGTAGTAGGACATATGAGCTATTATTTTTAAACATCGCTTTAAGTACGATACAAAAAAAATTACCCTTTTTAAATTGAAAATATGTAAGGTTGCCCCGTATTGAATGAAATGGTATATTCAATAATTAATTATTAAGTAAAAAGTATTAATTTCAATTAAAAGCCTTTATCATTCGACTAGACTAGACCAAAAGTATATATTTTGTTAGCCGATCTCGACTGGGGTATATTGCAAACTTAAATAGTCTAGACTTGCAAATCTTTTTAATGTTTAATTCCCTTTGCAAGTCGTGGTAGACTTAGCACAAATACAGACAGAATAATAATTAAAGTCTTAAGGTTTAGATGTAAGTCAAGTACTTTTAGGGATTGTGAAATCATTAGAAGTTGATTCCCCCGTGCAGAAGATGGAGCCAGATATAAAAGTAATAAATAAATCTACTTTTCTTACAAATTTAGTCCTGATTTGTAGGACTGTCGGTTAACTGTATTAAGTTACATACTTAGTATAACCTACTACAAAGCAAGGGTATCTATAATTAAATACTATTTGACCTATGTCACAACTATAGCCGTTTAAAATTCTGTTAAATTAACTTTAAATCGCAATGGAAAAGTCCGATTGACTTGTTTCATAATCATTATTTTCCGTCAACAGAGATTTATAATAATTTACTACAAATAGTAAACTTATCGCTGAAAAAAGTAATATCGGAAAGCGTTTTGTAAGTAAAATTATAAGTGAACTGACCCGAACAAACTCAAAAGTTAAGCTCCCGTTCACACCAATGAAAATACTCGAGAATATAAATTACTAATATCTTCTCCATCGAAACTTTCGATTTGTGTACATTTTATACAAATATACAGGGTATATTAAGACTGCTACCGAAAACGAAGCCGGGTGGTAGTTTAAGCGACTTCAGACACAATGCAACAGAAAAAGTGGCAATAAAAAGCGACAATTTTATTTTGGTTATTTTTTTTCTATGGCCATATTTGGGTGGTAAATACGTTTTTTCTTAAAATAATAGTGTATACCCTTTTATTTATAAATACTCTAAGGTATAAAAGAGTTTAAATTAGTATTTTAGCAAAAACTAAGGATTTACCACCCAAAAATGACGATATTTAAAAAATCATAAAAAATAAATGTCGCGTTTCTATGCGAAATTTTTAATTGCATTGTGTTTGTAGCCACTAAAACTACCACCCGGCTTCGTTTTCGGTAGCAGTCTTGAGATACCCGGTATACAATGGAAACGACCGTTAAGTTTGTTTACTTAACTGTTAATTTAACACCACGATGGGCGCCAATATCAATTTGGAAATGACTTCTCATTATTTCGAAATGTATTTACATTGTTCAGCCAATAAAGTTGTGATTCTAACAAAACTTGGGTCTTAATGGATTTCTGTAGAGATACTAGGTCGGTTGTCAGTCTATCTTTAAAGTGTTGACTGTTTAAATTGAGTACTAAGTGTTAATCCGTCATTCTAAGAAAATCTTCTTTCTGCTGCTAAAAATAATCAAATATCTAATTAAAACTTCTTTTTTGACAAATATTACAAAGAATTCAATAAGATTACCACTTAATTCAATAATTTTTTTTATAATGTCTTAGGTATCATCCAACCTTCCACTTCCTACATTAATTTACCCAAAAATGTTCTAAAGAAGTTAATTATCGTTCTTAAAAATTCTGACGGAGATTTATTCCTAAACAGATTGTTTTTATTGTTCCCATAAATAATTATTTTCTACCCAAAAAATAAATACAAGGTTATTCAAAAAATATGCCGTGCTCTCGTCTCAATTACTCGCAAAATATCTCGAGATAAGATGCTGAGACGCAACCCGCTCGAATTGCAACTTTACAAAAGTTTGATTTATGAACCATTTTTAGCCCCTTCTCCCCTCTCTTTCTGGATACTATCTGTATCCCATCTCTCCCCCGCGGAACAGTTTTGGCAAGTTTATGAACTACGTATATTTCTCATTCTGTTATGAATTTAAAAACCGAAATAATCGAGACTTTCGTATTTGTGTTAGATTTGGGTACAATAGGGAATATGCATGTCCTTTTTTTATATTTTTAATCAATTCTGTATGTTATTACACTATCGGAAAAAAGTCTTTGAAAATATCAATCAAAAAAGTAAAAAAAAATAATCAAAACTGCTATCAGTTTCAAAGCATTTAAACGCCATGTTGGCGCGAACTCGCTGTGACGTCATAGGGCACGATATGAACAACGTAGTATTTGGATTAAGTTTCTTTCATGAATTGCTACAGAACTGTATTTCGTGACAAAATAATCCATTTTATTTAATAGTATAAAGAAAGCACAAAATAACTCGTAAACAAACGTAAAATAACAAGCTAAAACTTCATAAGAACGTGCCCATTGTCGTCACTTTCCTTTTCAAGCAATAGATCGCGTTTGGAAAAAAGGCGCGGCAAATTTGAAATGTCATTTTTTAAGTATTTATTTTACCGATTTAGGGTTAATAAATTTAAAAAATATCTTTAAGTCATATTACAAAAAAAATATTTTGACTTATTTTGAAGTCTGGTGCATATTCCCTATTGGAGCATACTGTATCTTGAAGCTTAATTTAATGATTCTGTATCGTTAAAACAGTTGTATTTGATACAAAAATTTAAAGTGAGATTTAACGTAAATAATGTCTTAATTTATTTTTATGGATTAACCACACTCGTATTTAGAAAATAATCAGAAATTAATTGCAAATGTAATATTTGTTATTGGCTAGCATCTTTATAACCAAAAAGATTACTTTCCTAAGGGAACAAAGCATCCTCGAACTCCTAGCCGCTTTGTTACCCAATTTAAAAACAATAGCGACATATTCCGGCACATTTCCAAAAAGCAAGGTGAGCTGTCGAAAGCCGAAATGCTCGTTCCCACGACATTTGCCGGGGTCGTTGACCGCGTCAACCGATCAGTCGGCTTACTGGTTGCTAAACCACTAATTCAATAACGTGTAAAACTGTATGTTTTCTTGTTACTGTTACTTTTGTCAGAGATAAATATTGCGTGGCTTGTTAGGCTATTATTTTATTTTTTTCCTTATTGTTTTTTACCTTTAGAGAATCGAAATATTCTGTATTTACTTGTCACATTACAGAAAGAAAAAAGGTTTATTTAACATACTTATTGTGCAGAATATTATCATAAAAATCTTTAAGCGATACCTATATCGAGCAGTGTACTTTTAACACCTGATAAAATAATTGTGATTACAATGAAATATACGTAGTGGAACACGCACGGGTGTCCTCTACAATTGGAATTGTTTATGCCTTATACTACACATGAAACAGTTGTTATTCCACCACTTTTAAATTGATGAAGTATAGTAGGATTCAGTTTAGAGCAGCTAAATCACAATGTAGGCTTGTGATGTGTCGACGCAGTGAAAGTATTCTCACGGTAAACTCGCTGCCTGATCGCGCGGTGCAAGGTACGAACTCGGAGAGGCAAAGGGCAGATTATGTAACAGACTATCGTATTATTGAGAGTTAAATGTACTACAGATATGAATCGATAGTGTGTTTTGTATCTATAGAAGGTATCAGGTGTTTTATAGGACCCTGTACAACCTAAAACTGAAATTAATTACCTACTGATTGCATTTATACAACATGTAACAGATTTAAATGTAAAAGCGGAAAGTAGTACGTTCAGAATCAGCTACTGAACCGATATCAACATTTTTTTGGTAGGTATTTTTTTTCAAAATAATTAGTTAAGACCAAGTAAATTACAGACACTCCTTCGTTTAGTACTCCGAACAAACGAAATTGAAACGTAACTCCAGCACATAAGATCATTTTTAAATGAATCACTAAACGAATACTCTAATAAACTAAATAATGAACAAAAATGAACTTTATTTCGATAGTCATAAAGTTTATTTAAGCAATCTATCATTAATCAAACGCACACCACGATAGGCCTCAATAAACGTAATAAGCTACCAAAATAAATAACTATCATATTCTCTTTTCCGCACATTTAACTACAACTAGATAGAGCAGGATGCAGCTATTGTTTAATGCAATTTGATCCATCCGACAAACGATGGCGCGCGCGGCGGTATAGGGATGCGCCGCGAAAAAAATTACTCCCGGTATTTGCAAGGCCGGGCGATCCAAATCCCGCGCAATACATGCACTTAAATGAAACAAATTAAATGTAACAAAATCAATATGAAAAGAAACAACAAATAGGTATTTCTATGAAAAATAATTTCGGGGAACGTTAAAATGGTGATTAAATTCGGTTTGTAATTTTGCTACAATGTATGCGGAATCCCGGTGTGTCAGATATCCCGTTATTGCAATCCCTAAATGGGCACCGAATATGTGAAAAAAATCTAGTCGTGCACCGCAGTTATCTGTGTCTACTTGTGTTTAAGTGTTAAGTAGATATTTCGATAACTTTCGCGCGCGATGTCTTATCGGTATTCGAATATTCAAATACACTGAAATGGTGAGAACTTTGGCACTGTGTGGTGATAATGTATCATTGGCATGTCTGACGGTATCTCGATGCTGAGTTCGGAGAGCGCTGGATAGGTCGCGGCGAACCTGTGCAATGGCCTCCTAGATCACCTGACCTGACTTGACGTCTCTTGACTTTTTTTGTGGGGACGTAATAAATCTCTGGTATACTTCAGTGAAAGTACTAATGTGGAGGATCCAGGATGAGGAGGGTAATGTGGAGCAAATTCCTAAAAGTGAAGAGTGACACTGAAGTTTTACATAAATTACGTGAACAATTACGCAAATGTGCATCAAAGTGTATCAAGGTGGTGGACATGTCGAACATATTTTAAAAAGAAATCGCCTCATGAGTGCCATGTAACACGTAAGTTAATTTTGTTGTATTTTTTTGTGTTGTGATTAGGTTGTGATTCCCAATCTAGTATTCGTTGTTAGATATTGCGTTATCTTATTATCTTATTCAATAATAATGCAAAATAAATGACGCCCGTATCCTGCCCGCCTGTAGGAACTAAGTTTAGGGGAAGTGAAATTACTAATATTTTATAGCCGATTCATGCAAAATATTGTCTTATGTTGGGTTCGTACGCATTATATCTAGTAAGTAAAATATTTAGATTTTATAGTTAAAACACAAATGTTATGCTTACAGATTAAATAAATAATAATTTGTTTACCAAACCACCCAGTAATCAGTTACGTACGTAATTTGTAATTTGTATTTCGTATATTGTCAGCTGTTTCTGCCGGCGCGGCGCAGCGGTCGGCGACCGGCGTTAGGTACTCGTGTGAATGTGTCTTGTGTACATGTGTGCGTGTCCGGCGAGCGTGTGTAGTAGTACACTCTTATTTGTAACTCGTAAGGTGACCATGTTAAGTGCCTACATTTGGTATAACTAATTTCATAAATAAAAGATTTTGTAATTATGATAGTACGATTTCATAGCATAAACTATGATTGCAATAATATTTTAAAGTTGGGGTGTCTGAGGTTGTGAATTAATCCTGTTACACGTTGTATAAAAAGAGCTCCGTATCCATCCGTCTCTTCTTCTATATTCTGACGCTCTATATTTCTATACTTGTCATCACTGAACTTAACGTAATGGAATTATATTCACTTTTAAATAAAATGGTTTCCTTAAAAGCGTTTACGATAGTTCGCAACCAATACATCTACATGATAAATGCACACAACAGTTACACGCATAGTCCTGACCTCACACTAACATCGAATCTTGTGTCTTGGGTAACAGGAACTACGAGAGACTTTTCGGTCTCACAAACCAGACCCAAGAACAAATGTGGATCACACAAAAGTTTTGTCTTAGTGCGGGAATCAAAACCGCGGCCTCACATTTTGTGCCACGAAGGCTGTCGGATAGTTAACACTGTTTTTACCTAAGTTTATACCTTACACCAACACGGTGCAATGGTGTCATTATTTTTTCCACGTCGCATAGCATTTTACTGTATTCTCACGGCATATTGTGTGTAATGTGATCGCGACACAAACCTTATATTACTGTCGAGATGCTTTATGGCCATGCTATCCATTGTTTATTACTATTCCATTCATAGCACACGACATCCTTGTAGAAGGAGATAAAAGTTAGCTGGATGTGTGAAATTAGAGGCTGCAGGCTGAGAATATTTATAATATAGAGGGAGCGCTGTCATAAATTGGCGTCTTCAAAAACTTAGATATTTTCTTGTTACTATAATAGTGTAAATTAAAATAATAATTTAACGTCAATTTGATATAAATTCCTTTGATAAACGAAAGTATATTAAGCTATTATCCTTTTAAAGTTTCTGTTTTAGTGAAATTTTATAGCAATAAACTATTATTTTTTCTTTTCCAAGTAATTTATATGTATGTTGAACCGATCAACTATCAGCCAATAACAGAAAAAAAAGAACAGAAAAAAGTGGCAAGACATCACCTTTTTTATCTACGTTTTATTAAGTACCAACCCTCTATATTATAAATACTCTAAGGCTATAATAGAGACGTTTGAACCTCGCACTGAGATAATGTTTGTATGATTAATTTATATTTGCTTCGCAAAAACACCTAATAGTTTCTAATACTCATAAGATAAGATACGCATAATGTATTTATAATTTGTTTATATGTTATTGAGCATATTAATGAGAAATAACAATTATTTACAAAGCTGTCTTCACAATTTTCATTTTGTTCGTTTGTTAATGAAAGAGTATTAAACTCTTTCATTTCTCCTAACTTGTTAAACGATTACACAAAAGAAAAAAAAATAGACAGACGAATTGAAAACTTCCACATTTTTTGGAAGTCGATTAAAAGACCGACCGTAACACAAATAAAGCCTAACAAAAAACATTGAAAAAAACACTCTCGGTAAAACATATTTGCTCCAAAGTTGCAAGCATTGAACCCCTAAGAGCCAGAACAATAATCAGCCTCTCACCAATCGCAATCGGCCAATTACAATCGCCCGTCTATTTAACGTAATAAGGTTTTTGTTCCCTATACAATATTCTGCACAATGGCAAGACACTGAATATTAAGTAAGACTAAAAGCGACCGCGCTTAACGAAGACATTGTTGAGAGAATTTTCATGTTTTTAATATAAGGAACTAATGAAGGAGCTAAAATATTGTGTTGACGTAAAATATTGAAATGCTCTAGGATGTAGTTCTATTTCATATCTATTAAACCATACCATAATTATCGTCACTATATCAGCCCGTATTTATCCACTGCAGGACATTGGCCTCTTCTCAATCGCATCACACGCATGTCTCATCCACATTTTGCCATGAAACTTAATGATGTCGTGCATCGATAAACCGCATGGTTTGCCTATGTTCCTCGTGGCCTCTCTAGGCCACCATTCCGTTACCGCTTTAGTCGAGTCTGTTCGTCTGGCCAATTGCCATCAAATTGGCCATTAAACCATATGGTTAGAGATTATCACCATCTATGAATATCTGAGACATTTTAATCATATGCGATCCACACTCTTAAAATATAAGAGGTTAGGGAAGGAAAACAAAAGGCAGAAGAGATATTGAGCCTCATCCTCACAAACACATCTATTATTATAAGTATATACAAGCCTATATGGGCATCGAACCCACGGCATCACGTTCCACAACCAGCGAGGCTGTCAATCAACAATAGAACTTACGACTTTTAATCCCTCAACATTAAACTCTGGGCAATACATTCCGAAGTCCAGATAATTGGGCTATAACTGGCCGAGGTTCAGTGTAGCCGGTCGATTGTCATCGGCGATTGAAGTGCCGGCCTTTTGTGGCGCAGGGAATTAAATATTGAATGGGGAATTGCGATAAAATTGCCACTCTGCATAATTGTTATTGATAGATTCGGACGCATTGAAGAGCTAGCTTTTATGGGTGTTTAAAATTGTGTTTTTTACAATGTGAGCACCATTTATGATTTTTATGGAGTAATCATCGTTGGTGTAAAGTGTCCGTGTTTTGGATTCAAGCTATGTACGTAAATGACATAGGATTACATGCATTGTAGTTAATTTAGTTTTGCATTCATATAAAAAGCATTACAAAATACTTAAAATCTGTTTTGTTCAAACTCGTTTACACAATCAAAGATGCGACTATGTAAATGTAAAATTTCCGTAAATGACTTCACAGAATGAGACCATCTCTGGCATCCAATCACCAGTTGTAATCACCAGGCCGGCCTACAAATCAGGTGAAACGCATTAGCACACAAAATCAGAGCCGTCCGCCGCTTTGTTAAGCGATTCGATTCATTAATTACACCGCTTCGATAATTCGGCGTCGTTTGCTTTCCATTTTAATTGGCGGATGATTACGTTGCGCCCAGTGCCGGCGAAAACATTCAATGTATGTATAACACGCGATGAACACGTAACTGTGCCTATTTTATTTTACGTGGTATCGGTTACAAAACATTTTTACTTAATCTTCGCATTCTTACGTGGAAATTAAACTAAACAACACTACAATATGATCAATCCCAAATGAAATAAAAGCTATTTTCCTTGCATTTTTTAAATTTAAAGTTAATATATGTATAAATAATATGTGGGAGAAAAAAAGAAGGTCTGATATACGATAATTTATAAAATAATTTTCTATCGTTTCTGTTATAACTACTAATAAATACAGTGCGTATCTTAAACCCTGTTTTGAAATAATGTTCTCAATATTCTATTATATTATTTCTTCAAGATCACAAGGTTTTAAAGATGGAATATATTCTATAGGGAATCCAAATACGGCACTGAAATCTCCTCTAAATCTTAAAAAATAGCCATGCAGAAATGGAATAAATTGCTGCAAATATTGTCCAATACAAAGCAAACATTTAAACGATTCGAATATTTAAAAATATCGTGTAGTAAAACACCTCGGAATTGAAAGCGATGTAAGAAATTCTACATCTGTAATGTCTACATGATGAGACGTATTTTAAGACTGGGGCGGATTAAGGAAATTAATAAGGGGGATACACCCAATAGAAAATTTCATCAGGATGTTAAAAGACATTCTAGGATATCACTGACGCTGTTTTTTGTCTAAAGCTTTAAAAAATCTTAAGATCAGAAACTTTATTATAAACATACAAAATTTACGAATCAGCAATCAAAGATTAAAAGTAACTATTTTTGATGTAAATAGTTTCATTTTTATTTAAGGAATGAATAATTCCGTTAATAAAGATTCTATCGATAAATGTCTTTACGCGTACCAACGACACTACTCCAATAGTGGTTCATAAAAGAAACTATTTTAGCGCAAAATCACTTCAATGCTCCATAAGCAATATCCCCCACAACTGTCGGCATAATCCGTCCCATTTATAAAGGGTAAATAGCATTTCGGAAGAGTCAACGTTTCGAATGGGATTCTTGCCTCCGTTTTCGCCCCGAGTCTTGAGTCTCGAGTCTCAAGCCCCGAGGCCTGTCTCGAAACAGGTTAAGAGGCGCCGAAAATAATAACGCTGAAAATATATCGCACATCTTTAGGTTTTACGGCTGTTTCAATATTCATATTCTGAGATGAAGATTGTAATCTTTTGCGTGCTAATGGCAGGTAGATGTTGTGCAAACTTCGTGTGCTTGTGTTAAGACAATAGAATGAAAGATATGAAATGTCTTATTGGAAAGTTATTAAATATTTTTGTGAAAAATAAAACTGAAAAGGCTTTGTGAAGTTATTTACTTCTTTTGGTATGTTTAGAAAGGAATACGATAGTAAAATTTTTAGGAGGTGCGCACACCAACATCCAAAAAAGCAACATGATGACGCTATTAATAGTCTCTCATTTTCTTTCAGAGAACGACACTCAGTTCAACAATAAACTGATGTGATATGTGATTACCACCATCCATGACTACCTATAGTTCTTTAATCGTAGATACTATAGCAGCCTCCCATAAGGGATTTTGACCTTCTGGCAATAAAATTCATTACGCCATCAATCTCTTGCAAATCTACCAGCCAAACCAATATTTTTGACGTAACATCCAATCCAATATCAATACTAAATCATGTCTCGAGTAAACATTCGATAAAATGTTCCATGCATGTACATTCAATCACGTGCATTCAGTTCGAAGTGGTTCTGAGTTGTTTCCTTCGAATGTGCGCAGAATATTTCTACAAGCGTGTCTGCGTTACACTAATGCACTAGAATACATACTCGCTATTATCTGCTGAGTGTACCAAGGGGAATTTGTTTCTGTAAAATATAGTTCCAATATGGTAGTATGGCGCAGCGTAGGACGTCAGTGGTCAGACGACATGGTAAAGGTCGCGGGACCTTTGCTGGATGAAGGTTGCTTCCAACAGGTCACTGTGGAAATCATTGGGGGAGGCCTATGTTCAGCAGTCGACTTCCTTTGGGTGATGGGTGGATAATGATGGATGGTAGGTTACTCACCTACTTAGCTACCATACGAAAGATTTAGTAGATGGTAGGTTAGTCACGTGAGAGGCCACCTATGCAGGTACTACCACAATGTCTATTTTTTTACAGCAAACAGCAGTGTATACCGGGTATCTCAAGACTGCTACCGAAAACGAAGCCGGGTGGTAGTTTTAGTGACTACAAACACAATGCAACTAAAAATTTCGCAAAGAAACGCGACAATTATTTTTTATGATTTTTTTAATATCGTCATTTTTGAGTCGTAAATCCATAGTTTTTGCTAAAATAATAATTTAAACTATTTTATACCTTAGAGTGTTTATAAATAAAAGGGTATACACTATTATTTTAGGAAAAAATGCATTTACCACCCAAATATGGTCATAGGAAAGTAAAAACAAACAAAAAAATTTTTGCTTTTTTTTGCAACTTTTTCTATTGCGTTGTGCCTGAAGTCGCTTAAACTACCACCCGGGTTCGTTTTCGGTAGCAGTCTTGAGATACCCTATATATATTATGTTTCGGTTTGAAGGAAATTTTAGCCAGAGTAACTACTGGACATATTGAGTCTTAATATCTTTTGTCTCAGGGTGGCGAACGCAGTGGCATACCAAACATTGGCTTGTGATTCATGGTGTTGTTGGATTTGCTACTATCCATGAGCGGTCGTATCGCTTACTATCGAATAGCATGCGCGTCTTCCCACTGAGTGCAATAAACGAAAAGATTTGGACGGTAAGAACAGGCCGACTCGTCCAACGTATTACTGTATTTGGACGGTAAGAACAGGCCGACTCGTCCAACGTATTACTGTATTTAGACGGTAAGAACAGGCCGACTCGTCCAACGTATTACTGTATTTGGACGGTAAGAACAGGCCGACTCGTCCAACGTATTACTGTATTTTTCTTAAATCGGGCAGGCAGTGAGTCTGCACTGCACCTGATGATAAGCTCAATGCCATTCAGAAAACCAACATCAAAGCCTTTAGGTATTGTTTTAAATTTGGTGACTAAGATTGTCATAGGCTTAATAATATCCCATTCCTCCATCCATAATGTTTCCTTCCCCGTTCCCCCTCATTGTAAGATGCAGCACACCTACTAGTGATAACACCTAAGTGTTAAAGATGTTCAAACACCGATGACCACCATCGAATGCAGCTTAGTAATTTTGAAATTATGATATTAAGATACATACATATATTAACTCACGCCTTTTTCCCAGAAGGGACAGGAAGAGGTGCCAGGACACCCACATTTCTCCATGTATGTTCTGTCCCACAAAGTGATAGAACGCAAACCTAACCCTATATCGGGCACAAATTTCTGACTCTGAGCCGATAATGAATACAAAAATTCAATATCTCTTTGCCCAACCTGGGATTTGAGCCCGAAACTTTGTGACCAAACCGTAGTATATAACTACGCACACCAAGGCATTCATATTAACATAATGCTTATAAAATATTTTACCACACCTAAACTCCCTACATCAAATTCTAGGTTTAAGTGCCGCACTGCGCGACACAACACGGTAATTTCGAGCCATAACAGGTCAGATTTCAGCGTGCATTATTCATGTAAAGTTGGGACTGGAACTCCTGCATGCTTGAACTAGGCGCCTTGTATGCTCTCAAGTTTCTGTTGAGTGATCGTTGGTGTAGTGGTTAAGTTTTGCAATGAAAGTTTAAGAGTTTGATCCTGGTGGGTTAATTTTAAACTGTTTGTAGACTTATTTTTTATTTAGGCTTTTTCTGCATGACTGTGTTTCTAAATTATTATTTTTTCAGTCTTATAAATTAAGATAAATAAAGATTTTTTCGTGGGTATCAGGAACTACGAGACATTTATCGGTCTCACCAACATCCAAACCCGAAAGAAATAGAAATATATTATGCCTCGGCGCGTTTCAGAAACGGAGCCTAACTTACTGCGCCACGGAGTCTGCCAAAACGAAATACTTTTCATTTAAGGTTCAAATCGATTTCGTTTCACACCAATCTTAAACAACAGCGCCACAAACGGCGCGCTCTTAAGGCTTAACTCAATCAGGATTTCTTGAAAACAGCAACAACCTTCCTATATCAAACCCAAATCACCAACCCTGATCCTAAACGCAACATTTATTATACCAATATACAAGAAAATTCTCACAAAGGCTAGAAAGGGAAGCCGAACTTAGCAATATACGGAAACTCACCGAACAAAAACGCAAAGCAATAATTCTAAGAAATAAAACATAATAAGATGTTATGATACAAAGCTGACGCAATCGCGCAATACAACGTCAATAAATATAATACTTAAGCCGGTGAGATATTACCGAGGATATCGACAGCCCTTACTAGGAGCTTACGAAAGAAACCGTGAAAATATAACATTTACTCCCGATTTAGAAAATATAATATTAAACTGCAACTCGATCTCGAACACTGAATTACAATACTTTAATACAAAATTACTCCTCACATAAAGATTCAATAACTAAATATTTTCAATGTTATCCTCCTATCATAATAAGCAGTGGTGCTACATACAATTTGGTCATGATTACAATATGTAACAGGCAAATTATGTGTTTAATGCGTCTCAATGAAGATTTCCTGGTAACTTTTATGGCATATAAATCAATAAATGACAATAATTACATTAGGGATGACACGAGTGGCATCATGATAAATGCAAATTTAATTGTTGCTTTACTTTACCAGTGGGGTTTTCAGTAATTATAGACTCTCCAAATTTACTTAACTTCTAACAAACTATTAGAACCAGTAGTAATATATTTGGCATACGTACAGAAAGTACCTCGGCACGTGAACACGAGTGATATGTGTCGTCGATACAACAGTATCAATATCTTCGCTTTACCAGTTTACCTTGATACTTTTACGTACCTGTAACAACAATAATATCGTTAGAAAAAATAGCGCTTCGTAGTGTAATACATTAATAAATGTGCAGAGCAAAGAAAATACATTCATCATAATAATATATTTACGACAGATTTTATATTCGGTATTCAAAATTACATAACATTGCAAGTGGCCAGATATACTACAGGAAGCTTGGTGCGTGGAAGCATTGGCACTTAAATGGATGGCAATATGGTCTGTAAGGATCTCAGGATATATCTTGGACCTTTCGGTAGAATTTGTGTACAGACAGTCAATTACTGTCTAGTAACCAGCACATTTAGTTGCTTTTTCACGCCTTTCTGAAAAGACTCATTAATGTAGTAAAGGCGGACTTCATGTAACACATGTCGTGTGGTCATCTCAAACTTGTCCAACAAGCTATATTTATACATTTACTAGATATATCAAAGCTGATTTATCAATTACATTGTCAAAATCTGAGTGCAATTAATGGCTAAACTAGCGGTATAAATTGATTTCGGCGAGAACCGCAGATAAATTCACAACATCGCTTACAAATTAAATTCTGCTATAAATAAAACGGCATTATAATGGCGTTTTGTGGATGTTTCCTATCAATCAGCGTGCGGCCCGCGGATTTTATCGACGCTAACCGGAATACACCGGTATTAACCGGTATCGGGACGCTATTTGTAAATTTATATGGAGATTTGGCTTCTGAGGTTTTTGTGAGCTATATTGATAGTTTAATTAGTTAACTTATTTGTGAGGTAAATTAGACAATTAGACTATTTTAGTAAATAGATATCCTTAAATAGGCATTATCGGTGGGTCAGCGCTTAATTGTTCGAATTAGCTATCTTTACTAAAACGTTTTTACTACCAATTTAAATTATAAAGCGGCCGTCCAAAAATCTAAGGGTAATTTATTACGAAAAGTTGTGGTTCGGTTAGATAGTGAGGGTCCGTGGTCTCCTTTATACCATGAATTCAAAGCGAATAGGTCAATCAATTTGGCATATATTGAGAATTTAAAAATTGACAACAACTACACCACTGGTATTGAGGAGACAACGGACGCTCTGTTACAATCGTTAATTCCGGATGATAATGTTGAAAATGACACAGAATACCACAAGCAGATTAGGATGTGGGCCGGGGAACTGCCGAACTCTTCGGATTCAAATCTGTCGTCGTTTGATGAATTTAGTGAAATCGTACGATCTTTGCCCCTAAACAAGGCTTCCGGTGACGATAAAATATCGAACAAAATGATTAAAGAGGCGTGTAAATCGGCAGGCGATGCGTTACTTACTGTCTATAACAGATGCATTGCTGAAGGGGTATTTCCGCGAGTATGGCGTACCGGTTTCATTCGGATAATACCCAAGAGTGGCGATAAACCTCCACATGATCCTAAGTCGTATAGACCTATTACACTCTTGCCGTCGCTAGGTAAACTTTTAGAGCGTCTTATCGTCCCTCGATTGCTACCGGGCGGACCAAAATTTCACGAAAATCAGTTCGGTTTTACTACGGGTAAGTCAACTATCGACGCGGCAATTTCGGTTAGAAGAGCGGTAAGTACATCGGTGTGTAAATATGTACTCGGTATTTTTCTGGACATCTCCGGTGCTTTCGACAACGCTTGGTGGCCAATGCTGCTTCTTAAGTTGAAATTACGAGGTTGCTTTAAAAATATATATTCACTTATTTACTCGTATTTCTCGCATGGAACAACAAAACTTAAACTTGGACACTATGCCGTGTCGAAACCACTGACGATGGGTTGTCCACAAGGCTCGGTCTTAGGTCCTTATTTGTGGAATTTAGGCTTCGACGATTTTCTTACAATCCCCTTACCGTCGGGGTGTTCTTTGACCGGATATGCGGACGATGGCCTCTTGCTTATAGAGTCAAACAGTAGGTCGGGATTAGAAAATATGGCAGACGCGTGTTTAAAATTAATATGTGATTGGGGACATCGAAATCGCTTACAGTTTGCACCACATAAAACGTTCCAATTACTTCTAAAAGGAACTTTAAAATCACCGCCGCGAATTAAATTTAATAGTATCACTGTAAAGAAAAAAGAATCGGTTTGTTATCTCGGTTTAATTTTGGAAAGGAATTTTTCCTTTCTGGAACATATTAAGAACGTCGGGGAAAAGTCGAAAAGGAACTTTTTTGCTTTGACAAGAATATCGAAATCAACGTGGGGGCTATCTTTCAATACACTAAAAATCATCTATGGAGCAACTTACTTAGGATGTATTTGTTATGGATCTCCCGTATGGGCTGATAGGGCTACTATCGGTGCTGTGCGAAGAAAACTGCTCCAGAGCCAACGTTTGGCGTTGATATTCTTGTGCAAGGCATATAGAACTGTTAGTACCGAAGCTTTGCCTGTCCTGGCGGGTGTACTTCCAGTCGATCTGGAGGTGCAACGTCGCGCCGCCATGTATTACTCTACTAAGGAGAATATGGATCAAAGATTTTTAACTGCACGTGAACTCTTAAAAGTCGACAGATTATTTAAACCGCTTCCTATGGTATATAGCGAACTATTAGATGAATGGCAAAATAGATGGGAGGTATCTTTGAAGGGACGGCATTTATACCAATATTTTCCTTGCGTGCGTGATCGTTTGACGAAGACATGGCTAGATGTCGATTATTGCGTATCACAGTTCCTCACGGGCCATGGTAACTTTAAGTCTAAACTATACTCTTTTAAGCTTGTGGAATCGCCTGCGTGCCCATGTTCAACAGCAAATTGCGAATATGAACAATCCGCGCATCATATACTTTGGGAGTGTAGTCTTTGGCAGAATGAGCGTAAAACCATGCTGGATAGTATGCAAATATCATCTGGAGTTGTATACTACACGGACCTTGTAGAGACTAGGACGAATTTCCGTGCTTTCCGGCGTTTTTGCCATACCTATTACTGGAATCAAGTGTAACAGCTCACATATTAGGTCCCATTTAAATGTAATAAGGATTTGATCCGTGGTGCTTTACAGCTGGCTTCTCCGGCTGTAAAAGTCTTTTTGCGAGGTTATTTACCTCTTTATTTCATCGTTTTGTCACCCGCTTTGCACGGAGGGAAGTGGACAATAATTTATTTCCAACTCCTCCTATTAATTTAACTTTCTGATTGATTTCGTTGCGGGTTAAAGACAAGTTAGACATTCCCGGAGACTCGCCGAGCTTCAATGCTCGGTGTCATTACATTGCGTGCCACTGTTGATCCTGGCTTACAGGAGTTGCAGTGGTGGGTGTGAGGGCGGGACAGTCTCCAGTACCAATTTAAATTAGTATATTTTATTGAACTGCAGTTTGGGTAAGTAGTGAATCTTAAGATTGTGTATTCATTTCCCAGGTTGAGTAAATCGTATTTCTCAGACTTAAGTCATGTTGGGATTTGGAATTAAATAAACTAGATTTTATTCAACATAATATAAACTTAAAACGTCGATCGAGAATTAAAACCAAAGCGATATTTCTGCATTAAAATCAGTTCAAGTTCAAATTAGCCTTTCAAATGAGCGTTTAAGCAACAGTTTGTAGAACACAAACGTACAACAATACCACCACCGCAATCATTCAAGTACTCACAAACAAAACAGGCTTAGAGTTTATTTTTCTAATCCGAAGTTTCCTAACAAACGTCCCGATCGAAATGGGCCCGGGGAAATACCGTTGGCAATTTAAAAGTGCATTGACGACAACGCGTCTCCCGCTGTGTATATATTTTGGTCCTTTTGCTAGGACTGAGCGTTTTAGCAGTTTTTGCTTCAGGTCGATATTGTGTCGCATTGAGGCTATAATTTATTATAATATGATTAAAGTCGTGTCGTGGTTTAGTGTCAAAGTGATTATATGTCTATAATCCAATTGTTTAAATATATATTTTTGATAAACTGTTGTTTCGTTACCTATCTTAAGACTTAAAGGTGAACCTAAGTAAATGCAAAACAAATGTATTTAGTTTGCGACCACAAAGGCGTCTGGTAGAGGACAATGCTCAGTTGAAAGAAAGCCAATCTCCTTAGTCCTTTCGAGTGTGTTCTATGTGCGCTTTGTATCAAAGAACTTGGTAATACTATCAAATTAGCCTTGAGAAGTTCTAGATTGGATACTCAAGTTAGTTATCGTTAAGGTAAATGCAGTTTTATTGAGATAAAATACCGTTTGTTGATAAAAAATATATACATCCAATAGTCATACACATGATATAAGTACATAGTCCTGACCCCACACTTAGATCGAGTCTTGTGTCGAGAGTATTATAAGTTTACTAAGAGATATTTTTCGGTCTCACAAACACCCAGACAAAAAACACGAAAAGTAAGGAATTTAACCAAATCTGCGATAAAATCCGTAAAAAATAGTTTTATTACTTATGTCAACCGCAACGAAAACACTTTATTGTGATTACACTGTATTTTCTATCATGGCATGGTCGCTTTACTAAGTTCCAGTATTAAAATATATAAACCTTGTTTTTCTTGGATTAAATTGCAATTAATTATTCTTTGTATGCTTGGTACCACAATCATTACATAATTTATAATTACATATAAAAAGCTAATTGCTAATTGTGGTATTCTGATACGGGTTTGGTGGAATATTAATGAGCACTACAATAATGGAAGCTGAACGTCAAATAAAACATTGATATTGAAATAAATTAAAGTCGTGGTTAAAAGCTCTTTATATTACGTTAATTTTTAAAGCAGAGCTTTAGTTTAAATTTCAAAATTTTTTATACGAAAAGTTTGGTTCAACTTAGGTGCAACAGCTGTCTTATAGAAAATCGATGGAAAGTAAAAGCATTGCTGTGGCCTTTGCCGTTTCGTTTGTTGAATCAGATTGCTAGTGACGCAAAAGCTTGGTTGGTAGGAAGCTGGATAACGAACTTCGATAATGATTATCAAAAACCCATTAAAGAACCAGCAAGAATTGTATAGCGTTTGGGTTTAGTCTTTTATCATGCTGGCATACTTTTAGCATCAATCTCTTACCGATAGATACTCTCTTTGGAATGCACTTAACTTACAACCAGAAGCGTTTAAGTAAATTTTTAGTACAACAAAATAATCAACAACAAAAAAGTTACTTAAAACCGTGTTTAAAATTTTCATGTAGTACCTACATAGTACATAATCTCTTTATTTCTATTACATGACGTTAATTCGTGTCCCCTGTAATAACGAGTGGCACGTGAAATTAAACAATCCGCGGACAACTCCGCAGTTTAACCCTTTCATTAGCTAACTGGCGTATTTAAGCAGACGCGGTGAACAAAACGCCAATGAAACTTGCTTCACGAGTATGGTCTCCATGTGTTATGTGTCAGTCAGGACAGTATTTGGGCAAGAATTTATTACAAGACTAGCTATGACGTAAATATATATTAAAATGTATATATTAAAACACTGAAAGGCCATGGTTGAATTTCTGCGTTTCCTACAATTTCCATATCCTTGAGATTCCTCCACCGATGTACATGGATAGACTATAGTTTTGTAGTTACGCTAGCTTAATGCAATACACCTTAAATATTATGGTGTAATAATCAAATATTTTTGCCAAATTAATGTAGATATCTACTGTATGATTTGAAGAACGAATCATGACAAGCTAAAGCCTTTAAAAATGCTCTCTCAAAATGTATTTCTCCCAAAGAACAGTTACTAGATAGCCGATATGTGGCCTGGCTTGTATTTATTCTACTTGGAAGTTCTAAATTCTAACGGTTCAAAAACGAGCGAAACTGCGGCAAACGTACCGCTCTCCACGGAGGATAAATACGGGCAAGTTAGGACGCACGCAGGTAGAACACAATTCAATTAAAATATATTTTTCCAATGAGTTTTGGCTGTTTGCTAGTCTTCGTTTTAAAAACATCCACGACTCTTCGCTCAGTGTCTAATAGAAACTCAGTCATATTTTTAGCTTTGATAAATAGTAACATTAAGGTTTGAAAAGTATTAATATTACTTCATCCGATATTGTTGCCTCCTTTTCCCAACAACCTTTTTCAAATTCAACACGTCACCAGCGACATACGATACACCTAATTCGATTTGTCTTGTAAGTTTTATAGAGGTGGCTTGGAGACAAATGGCTTCTAACTGTAAAATGAACTGTTGTGAAAAAAACTATTTTGATCATAATATTATGATACATAAAATTTAGCAACAAATAAGCCTAGACTAATAATCTAAACTTGTATTCATCGAAAAAAGTATGAAAATTATGGGAATTATCTCAAAAAATCTGTGCTAAATGGTGTCTATACACACAGTCATTGTTACAGTTACTGGGCAGTCATTTAAGTTGAAAATTTACCTCTCACCGCGCTGTAATTATAGCTGGCAAGTTCGGGATTTCTTTAATCAAGAAATTCGCTCTTTAATTGCATTCGGAAACTATATGCTGGGACTTTGGTACTGCGTTGCTTAACTTTATACCTTTTAGTAGAATAACAAGTGCTCCTACCATGAAACTTTGTAAATTAATCTTTAAAAATGATGGTACAACATTCGAATTTGGTAAGATTGATGATTCACATATAATTGCAAGGATTTGGCTCGAATATTGCAAATATCTTTCACGATTGGTCGTGGGCTAACAATTGCTACAAAGTCAACTTACCATGTCTGTACAGACAGAAGTCCTTGACAAGCTAATCGAGACTAAAAAGAAAATGATTTCGATTTAAAATTAGTTTGTTAAAAAAGTTGTAAATCAAAGAATGAACACGATTAAATAATGACGTATCTCACATTTTTTAAAATTTTATGTTTTTCATATTGTTTTAATCTTAATATGTACACTTTCTAAATAAAGATATTCAAAACCATCCTACAGAAACCATAACTTTTAATACATAAACACCAAGTAATAACTGTGTTTTTTTTTTTTATTTTAAACTCCGCTCTCAATTAAATAATTCCCCATAAACGTCTTCTAAAACAATTACCCTATACTAAACACATTTACAAAGTTCTTTCACGTGTATTAATTTCTGATAGTATTCAGCGGAGCTTCGTCCGCAATACCGATTCGCTATGGCCTCAGTTCGACGCTATTAAATTTAACCGCCTCAGTAACCACACGAAAATCTTCGTTTTTTGAGAAATGTAAACGGCTGTATTTCGTTGAGGAACGTAATTTTAATGCCATGCATGAAGTTGGGGTCCAAACTTTAATTATTAATGTTTGAGCGAAATCATTATTTAGTTTAAGTTCTGAAGTGGAGTTTTGTGTTTCTACTTGTTAAGGGATATTTATGAATCTTGAAATGACAAGAACTCAGTATTTTACGTGAAATCGTTTTACGTGAAATAAAGACGTAGAGCGATAACTCTTGATAACTGAATTCACAAGATTTCTCCAAATTACCCCTAATTATAAGCATAATTTTTAAAATAATCAATTGACCATCAACAACATTGAGAAGTGATGGCAACATAGCTATAGTAGAATAAACAGTTGAAGATTTTCCTTACAGGTCTTTGGATAATGGCTTTGGATGGATTTGGATAGCTAAAGCTTCGGATTCCTAAAACTTAGCATAACTTTAATAAACACCGAAGCCAAGCCACCCTCAATTACTTATTCATTCAACGTATTTTGCAGAAATTTACAATTCAAACAGACAATCCAGTGCGGACATGAAAAAATCCTCCAATTAGCGACAAAAACAATGACGTCACGTAGCGAACCAATAAATAAAGCTAAACTTTAGGGATGACAGTTGAAGGTGACGCAGACGAGGAACCCATTAACTGGAGCAAAACGCAAGCCATGCCGGTCAATACACAAAAACTAATTCGGGACGATTAGTGAGAGGAAATTGTGAAGAGCGTAAGCGTAGAAACTAAATAATTGTGATTTTAGGACAAATACGAAACTTTTAATATAATTGTTTTTCAAGTAAATTAATTAATTATTTTAATAAGTACTTAATTGTAATTTATTTCCACAACTCTAAGGATACCTGGAAAATGATCGGTAGCTAAATAATATTTATTTAATTTTATTGAATATATAAATCGTAATTTTACCTAAAACATGCTTAGAACTCGCTAGATTACATGCTCGTTTAACAGTTAATAGAATAGCGACTTTTCCATGTGTTAGTATCGAAGTCAACCCGTTATTTACATTAGATTAGATTGAATATAGACACAGAATTAGATAGCAAAAATATAACGAAAATCCTTAATTTATATCCGTAACTATCGTGAAACTGAGCGGGAAGGTCAAGCTCTGCGTCAGACAAGTTACCGACACCTGGCGCCTAATGCCGTCGCTTGATTAGGGTCCACTTCGGAACTCCAAACTTTGATCGACTTTGCCCTAATCGATTCTTAAACATCGATGGCTTGACCACAAACTAATGCGTTAACAGAAAACGTAAAGGAACACGCTATGTATATTTCAATAGATGTCCCGATTGTAGATAATTTTAACCTTAGCAGCGGTTGTATAGGATGTATGGAGACTGTCCCGCCCTCACACCCACCACTGCAACTCCTGTAAGCCAGGATCAATAGTGGCACGCAATGTAATGACACCGAGCATTGAAGCTCGGCGAGTCTCCGGGAATGTCTAACTTGTCTTTAATCCGCAACGAAATCAATCAGAAATTTTAAATTAATAGGAGGAGTTGGAAATAAATTATTGTCCACTTCCCACCGTGCAATGCGGGTGACAAAATAATGAAATAAAGAGGTAAATAACCTCGCAAAAAGACTTTGACAGCCGGAGAAGCCAGCTGTAAAGCACCATGGATCAAATCATTATTACATTTAAATGGGACCTATTATGTGAGCTGTTATACTTGATTCCAGTAATAGGTATAGGATGTATATAAGAAAAGTTTGCTACATAAAATACGACTGAAAATTTAATAGTGGTTACAAATCTGAAGCTAGAATAAAATAATATAATACGTTGGGTAAAATTGTGTCGAGCTATAATAGCAACGTGTATTGTTGGTTACGTATTATGGATCCTTTGGTCAATCTAAAAGTATTGTATGATGTACCCGTTTTCATTGCATTCTACCACTTTTAAAATAGTTCTAAGATTCTCTGTTTTAGTGGAACAGTCTCCTCCATTCAGCTTCTGCATGCCCTCCAAATTGATACACGTTATTCAAAAGGTCACTCACAAACAAACAACTTACCACCAACTCTGCTCTTCAGAACCTCAACTTGCAGTTCAGCTTCTCAAAAGACAAACACTATATCGAAGTTCGCTTACAACTTTGCGAGACAAAAACCCTTAATCGTACTTAGGGAGTACTTGAGCGGTTGATGAAAAGGTGCCAACTTGGTGCGGTCGAGTCAAACACTTGGAGTTACT
The DNA here is from genome assembly GCA_009982885.2 of Hyles vespertilio. Taxonomy (NCBI): domain Eukaryota; kingdom Metazoa; phylum Arthropoda; class Insecta; order Lepidoptera; family Sphingidae; genus Hyles; species Hyles vespertilio. Next base: position 21,342,313 of record CM042814.1, read on the forward strand.
GTTGCCTTTGATCGCTGAGATATTTAGATATTCAATAGTTGTGTTATTTATAAATCAATCGATGCTATGAGTTTTAATGAAATATAGTTTACAAAAGGTTAAGTTAAGGACTTATAAAATTCAATATAAAACATGAGAAATAATTATCCTTGGTGCTGACTCTACTTTTACTACATATATTTTTCTCCCTATTTGTTATTTCTCTATCTATCTTCAGCCACAGAAAGTTCACTGCTGAACATAGGCCTCCGACAAGGATTTCTACTTAGACCTATTGGAAGCAGCCTGCATCCAGCGACTTCTGTGACCTTAACCAAGTTGTCCGATGACATTGTGGATGGACATAGTTATTTATTGATCATTTATTAATTATCACCACACATTTCAGCAATGCATTGACGGTCAGTAAAGTGGATTTACATTAACGCAGTGACCACACGCAATCAACTAAGCTGCTTACTTCGATAAATGAATATAGTGCTATCTCGCTTATTTACCATTAACATGGGCAGAGACTACACAGCTTGGAATACTCCGATTTTACCACCAATTTTACAGCTGTAACTATCTTTTCTCGTGCTTATTATCATCTATAAATTAAAAATAGCAGCTCCAAAAACACCTATTTTTAACACTTCATTCGCACTTTTAATCGCAATTTTAATCTCCTCAAATCTTCAGTTCTAGTTTTTTATTATCGTACCATTCACCTGATGGTAAGCGATATGACCGCTCATAAACAGTAGAAAATCAAACAAACCCTTGAATAACAAAGTTATGTTTGGCAATCCACTACGCGCCATCCGGAGTACTTTATAAAAAAACAAGTTAAAACTGCCTTCCCACTCAGTAAACACCAACTTATAACTCAACCCTCAGTATCATCTAAAATCCCGCCGAACACACATTTCTCGTTACCAGAGTTAGAAAGTTGGCTAATGCTTGTGACCGCAGCCTTCGATAGTCCAGCGGTTCTCGGCGATTTTTCAAGGGCGGGTTCTTGCCGAGGAATTTAATCTACTATACGGGACTGTGGGTTTCGGGACGTGATTGGATGCTGATTTTTTAATGGTGAGGGAAATTGAAATCATGTTCTAATGTTTGACATTGTTATGTGAAACTTTGTATTTGTTAACTCACTCGATTTTGATCGCATGTGGATAATGAGTGTTACCTGCCCATTGCATCTTTGAATTTCTTGCGTCTAATACATTTAGAACGCAATTTCACTAAGCAAAAACCATCTTTAGTTTTAAGGTATCCACAATCACATATTGGTAGCGCCTTATTTCTAGCAAATCCAAAGTCCCGTGCGGATTTAAAAGATCTATTACAAAATATTTACAATGTCTTTTAAAATAAAGATCTATTATTGCAACTATCTAAAGTTGTTTTATCAAAGAACCCAACAATCTTCTACAAATACATCTCAAAACCACATAGAATTAAAGCGTTTTAATTTATTCTTTTAATTATACAAGCAAAAGCGATGAGGCTCGTCCACAGAACCACATTGCGTAGGAACAACGGCGTGTCATCACTGCGGATGCAATTAAAACTTCTTTTAAAATTAAATCACGACACAGGATGAATGGAGAATCAGACACAGATGGGATTTCATGCTAAATAAATGTTTTGTGGAACAAAAATAGTACTTATAGTTATATTTTGCTGGTAATTGCAGTTTCTAAATTGTTTATCGCTTATAACTGGTGAGTAGTTCAAGCAATTACAGCTAGATGTCGCCTTATTAAATAAAGAAATGCTTTGAAATGATTGTTCGTACACGACTTGTAATAAAAGAGTTTGCATTTAAAGGCGCAACAATTGTATAAAGTATGAAACTCGTAACTTAACAGATTGTTTTATAAATCTCTAAAATATTTGTAGCGGCTGACTCAAGCCGAAAATAAGATCGATAAACTCAGGATGCTACTACCGACCTACTCTTTTCGACATATATACACAAAAGGCGTATTACATATGTATAAATTATAATATTTCAGAGTTAAAATTCGCACTATGACGCCTATCATTCCTCATAAATTCCGAGTAAATCCCTTTGTAATCCCTAGTATCAATTATCAGGTTACAACCTGCCTAGAAAATGAATAAACATAAGCATGGAGATCTGTTTACTATTTGATAAAACCAGAATTAGCACAGTTGCATACACGGAAAACTCACCCTAATACCTACGTAATAAAAACATTATTCCTGCAAAATCCACAATAGTATTTTGAAAACACACGCATAAAATCAGAAAACAAGCATTCGCATAACCTGTTTCAAGAAATATTATTTTTCAGCGAATTAATGATTGGAATATGGCTGAATAGTACATTGGAATAATCACTACATAGTATAAAACAAAGTAGCTTTCTCTGTCCCTATGTCCCTTTGTATGCTTAAGTCTTTAAAACTACGCAACGGATTTTGATGCGGTTTTAAATAGATAGAGTGATTCAAGAGGAAGGTTTATATGTATAATACGTACATATTATTGTACAGAAATCTATTTGTACCCGGGCGAAGCTGGGCCGGGCCGCTAGTATATTATAAAATGAATAACTAAAACTACATAATATTAATTGCCTCATTGTTTAGTACCAACATGAAGGGGTTGTAAGTTGAAAATACCTGGGTTCGATTCTTAAAATAACATAGAACATTTTCAAACGCAAAATAATTACTAAGATGTAGAGGTATGTCACTGACTTCTGAAAAAACATTGGTTATTAACGAGGGCCCCCTAACCTCACTTTTAACTTCGAAATAAACTGTTGCGCGTATACTATTCCCGGTATCGTAATCCGGTCAGCAACGATTAAACCATTAAAGTGTTGATACGAGACGAATTGGTTTAATATTAAATTATAGTATGCTAGAAGGTACTTAGTGTATACTTGTATTGGTTAATAACAAAAAGAATATATTTGTATATTTGTGCGTTGGGGTAACACAGTAATAGAATGATGGAAGATGTAAGAACGTAAACTTCTATATTTTATATGAGGTTACGTTCTTACACTAACGCACCACTATTAAAATGTTGCTCCAATAAATATTAATAGAAAATAAAAATAAAAACAATGGAACATGCGGATAGAGAGAATTATGTTTCATTAAAACACACAGCAATCAATACTCGTATCTATGTGGGACATAATTTTGCTTAAATCTGTGGTGAACTAAGACTCCACTACGTAAAAATGGAAATTTTTAATCGTCTTCCATTCTTTTTTAAAAATTACTCAATTGCCAAGTAGAATATATAAATGATGTTACAAAAATCCGGTCTCCATTAGTTGCACCTGCATTCTAAAGCTCCCCAATAAAATGTAATTATGAACATAATAACAAATTATAGACAAGACGTGTAAAGTAGTACCTAGACTAGTATTAAAATTTACTGCCTTATAAATTCTAGATTTTTCCTAAGTTGCCAGACCAAGTGCAATTAGTTGGCAACGTTCGCGCCATTTTTACCAGCAAAATTATAATTATAAGATAGCAACGTGAGAGAAATTAAAAGTGCTGATTTTGTAACCGAGTTTTAATTGTGTTCGTTGTGGGACCTAGATTCTTCAGTATTTTGACAGCCTCCGTGGCGCAGTTGGTTAGACGCCGCCTGTGAAACGAGAGGCCGCGGGTTCGATCCCCGCACCGAGAGAAATATTTGTGTGGCTCACAAATATTTCTTCCGGGTCTGGGTGTTTGTGAGACCGAAAAGTCTCTCGTAGTTCCTGATACCCACGACACAAAACTCGATCTTAGTGTGGGGTCAGGACTATGTATGTGACTGTTGGGTGTTATTATTATTATTTTCACATCCATGCATAAAAATATAATAATACGCACGGGTTGTGATAGGGACTGTTTTTCTTTCACAAATAGGATTTATTCATTATCACTATAATTGCACAAAAAAACAATTTCATTTCTATATAATTCTAATAAGTTGCGTAGCCCGATTCATTCATTCGTTTCATTTTATTCCGAACAGAAATTGAACCAAGTTATTTCCAAGCTAAAATTTGAACCAAGGTATAACAGCTTATCCTTTCGCCTTTACCTCCACGGAAACCGGACAAATACAAGATATATTGCGAACCCAAACGTGTATTCAAACACATGAAATTCAGAAAAAGGATTGGACGAATAAATCCCACTTCACCGACATTCAAAGCCTAACTTTCTGAGTGCATAAAACTTATATGCTACGGATTGCACATCGCAAAATGCACTCTTGACGTCAAAGAATAAAGTTGAAAATAAGTTCAAAACTTGGAGATTTCCTTCAATCCTAACTAACAGCGTCGCCGAAAAGGCTGTCTACTTAAAGTACGAAACACGACATCTTTATATGCATGAATAAATAAGAAAAGAATATTTTAGCACGAAATTTTTTAGTGAAATGACAAACTGCTACTTGAACTATTCTTAAATGTTAACGCCCAAATACTGGAACGCAACTTAAATATAAATGGCGCTTAACTACGTTAATCCCGATTAAATGTACTGGCTAAGTGGGCCGTGCGCTGTTAAGAGCAACTTATTATTTGAATGGCGTTCCAGTATTCGGGCGTTAGTCTGCGAAAGTTCCACTTACAGTGTAATTACTAAGCGAACGATAGAACTAAAACTTGAACTAAAGGATATATAAGGGTCATTAATGTTATATTTAAATGTAACATATTCATGTAATATAATTTTAGGATACCATTCGCCTTAGCAAAATCAAACAAACAAGCAATGTAGGTAATATATTATTGACTTGTATTAAGGACCCTGACCATACATCCAGTTTTTTTTTATTTTTTATATCCTTTATAGCCTACTAGACAATAGAAAAAATACCCAACGCCCAAAACAACGCATGCATTTTAATAACAGTAAAAGCAACTGCAATACGTTCTAAAACGCATTGTTCCGCATTCACGAGCCATATCATAAACTTGTAGCGGGTAGTGCGCGTGGCACAAGTATATTGCACGCTGCACAAGTATATTGCGCTCTGCACAAGTATATTGCGCGTTGCACAAGTACATAGCGAATGTCGGCCTGTTTCCGATACTGTTATTGGCGAGACTGGCCTGTGTTGATGGAATAGTATTTTTTCATTAGACGCCGTCATGTGTGCAATGAATTTGGGTTGTGATCACTGAAGTGTTATGATGTTACACTCTTTAGTTTTCGTCCACGCAATATCAAAATCCTTTAGTGTTTTGATCTTTCAAACAGTGGAATACCTTTCGAATACGTTTTAATGAAAAAAAAACTCAGGCCAACATAAAAAGCGGAGGTAATTCGGTCATAAATCCAGTATATAGGTCGTGCATACATACCATTCACAGCAATTCATTCTCCATAAGAAGAAACATACCTGAAACAAAATAGTGAATTTGAGAATGAAAAACAATTAAACAGAAACGGATAAAAGATACGTTAATAGGATTAAACATGATATCTCTCCCCGTTCAAAGCGTGACGTCACATGGTTCACAGTTGTCTTTTGATATACATAAATAGCGTAGCTTAATTCAATACATGTGATCTCTAAATGAGCTATTTATAGGACTAACACGCATAAATTAGTATTAAATGTATTTATAAACAGCACCCATTATTTTTTAATTCTTGTCTTCTTTGCTCAAAGTAAATTTGAAAGAGAGAAAAAATCGATAATTAAAAAGGTTTAAAAAATTGTCTATGAATATCGTTATTATTTATTTGCATTTTAATAAAATCGTAATCTACTTCAATTCACATTACATTGTTTTTCTTCGGTTTGGAAAGATTTTTCTATATTGCGGTAGATGCCGCTGATCTCAATAACTTTGCTTTATCTTTGGACCTCGAATTATTTGCTTTCACGATAATACTAACTAAAACTCTAGACACCGATTCGTTGATCAATTTGCCCTTCGTGGAAACGGAAAACAAACGCCAAACTGTTATTTAATTTGCCTAAGCACCTATCCTAAATACTATTACAATTTGTTCTAAAACAGTTGCTAAAAGCCTATTAAATGGAAATTGGCTTTGAAAATTATTCGTGAAATATAATTTGGAATTATTATAATTTGAATATTGACGAATTCTGTTTATTTGTAACGTCATACACCGACTGAGGGCGCTAATGCGCTTATTCCGACTTAGATTTTATCTCCATATATGCAATATACTCTGTGGTTTACTCACAAAGAAGCTCGTCGTTTAAGTGCTTCGATCAAATATACACTAGATACAACATGAGCGCTTAGAAAATGGCACCAAAAAAGAGTGCTTTAAGCACTCTTTCGCCTTCAGTCACGCACCGACCGTTGCTTCTAAAACGTCGCAAAACTTTAGACAATATTATGTGAAAAGCTACTTTAAGCTACAGGAATAAAGTGGAATTTGTGTTAATATATTTGGAATATGTGATCTTTTTGTTTACTTTTTTTCATGTCATGCATCGGTGCCACTTTTTAACAGAACTTTTACAGGGAACTGTGTATCTAATGTATATTTGATCGAAGTTTAAGTGATTTAAATACAAAACCCACACTCGCAATCCATAAGACTGTAGTATATATATTGAAGCGTCGAATCCTGTTTCCATGAACTCGCCTCAATACAAACAAAGCCAATTCACCGTCGAATCCGAAGAACTGCATAGCATCACACAATTTAAATCTGTGCCGTAATCCGATTAGCCGGTAAAGTGGGCGACAATAGCTGCCGATTAGCGAATCGGCAATTACAATCGGCATCGGTTATCCGGCAATGCGCCGGTGGGGCATTTGCATTGAATTGTGTTGCATTTAGAGGGTAATTGGACGGAAAACGACGGATTGTTTAGTACTTAATGCGATTTTCGATTAATTACCCGTGGCATCAAAGGGTTACAGCTGTCAGGATGAATAGCATACGGTGTTTACTGTTTACCCCGGGGACACGCAGGTTTTGTTTATGTTTGGCAATGAGTGTATGTTTAGTGGGATGCTAATGGAATATTAAAAGCCGACAAGCTAATGATGATTAATTCGTTTTTTTTTTTTAATTATGTTTTATGGCGAGGAAATCACGCCATTCGCCTGATGGTAAGTAATACGACCGCTCATGGACAGTAGCGAAACCAAACAGCACCATGAATCCAAAAACAATGCTTGGCATTACTCTGCGCTTGCCATCTTGAGACATAAGATGTAAAGTTTTTATATTTTAACAAAATTTTGCATTCTACCATCTGCCATGTTTAAATTTCTAGAAAAAAAATTGCCCAACGAAAAATGATAGATTTTTTAGTTCCTGATATAACCAATGCTAGTCACAATCATTATCACTAGTTACAAACCAATAAGAAAAAATACTCAAGCCATTAGCTCAAACTACAGTTACAGCACGAATAAAAATAATTCCCAGCGCGAAATCCAACAAAACAATGTATTTTTGTTTGAAAATTACACGTATGTCACCGTTAATATGATTAAGCATAACAACAACAAACAAATCCACACTATATCCTCTTCAGAATAGGGTTGAGTATCGTTCTACGTAGCTAGTTTGATAGAGTGGCTCACAAAGCGGTGTAGTTGTGACAAGGTAATGACAAATGAGTCGCGAGGACGGCCGCAGGGAGTCGTGTGTCACAGGAATCACTGTAGGGGGAAAGGTACGGAACCACTAGCAATCACACGTTGATCTCAACTCAAAATAAGATTTATGTTTGGTGTAGTGACTATCAGACACTACAAAAGTCTTTTCGGTCCCAAAACACGGTGTGGAGGGTCAAAGGGATATTTATTTCAGCCGACAGCCTCCATAGCGCAGGCGGTTAGACGCCGCCTGTGAAACGAGAGACCTCGGGTTCGATTCCGGCACCGAGAGAAATGTTCGTGCGGCCCACAAATAGTTCTTATAGGTCTGGGTGTTTGTGAGACCAAAAAGTCTCTCGTCGTTCCTGATACTCACGACATAAGACTCGATCTTAGTGTGGGGTCAGGACTATGTATGTGACTGTTGGGCGATATTCATTTATTTACAACAATTTTTTACTCTCTCATATGTGAGAGGCCACCACTGCAACGTCTATTTGTCCCGCCAAACAGTAGTGTAAACATACTGTTATGTTCCTATTTGAAGAACATTGTAGCCAGGGTAACTACTATTCATATTGAGATTGAAATTTTATTTCTGAAAATGAACATTTACTGGTGGAAGGTTTCTCATATGTGAGAGATCATCTGGGTAGGTACAACCGTCTGTGTCTATTGTGTCTGTGTCTACTTGTCTATTTCTCCCGTGAAACAGCAGTGTAAATGTACTGTTGTGTTTTGGATTGAAGGACATTGTAGACAGAGTAACTACAACACATTGAGACTTAACATCTTATGTCTCAGGTTGGCGAGCGCAGTGGAATTTTCCTACTGTTTACGAGCTGTCGTATCGCTTACCATCAGGCGAACGGCTTGCTCGTCTCGCCATTCATTGAAATAAAAAAAAAAATGGCGAGCGCAGTGGAATGCCAAGTATTGTCCATGATCGGTCATATCGCTTACCATCAGGCGAAAGGCATACTCGACTCTCCATTTATAGCAATCAAAAGAAATTATGAGTAAAGATTTCGTTTATCAATCTTTTTAGAAATATCCAAAACACAAAACCACAAGTGAATATCAAACAGGGTGTTAACCTATAAAACGAACCAAATAAATAACTAAAAGGCTACAAGACAATTAGCCTACAACTGGTCTTGTTAGCACATACGTCACTCGTCACGCTGTTGACGTCATCGCTGTCACCGAACTGTCAATGACTTGACAATGGTTTAGTGTGGGAGAGTTAAATAACGGTGTGTGGGTGGGAATGTAAGGGTCTGTGAATTGTTTAGGTCCCTGTGGATTAGTTAGTAGGTATTTATAATCTTAAATGATCACTGATGAACACAGGCGATATTTTGAATAAAAGTGTATCAGCTCCGGGCAGAAACGAAAGATTGAACGTTGGGCCTCCTTACTGGCATTAACCGTTTCAAATCTCAATGGTGACATGTAGATAGATAAAGGAGTACTCGGCTTACAAATGAAAGGTCGTAGGTTGAAATTTCGCCCGGGGTCAAACGTTAACACGATCCGCAAATATTTGTCGCGGCTGTGAAACCAGTGGTCGTAATGAAACCCTTATTATTAACATGTGTGAACGTGTTCAGTTGCTGTTTATAATTTTACTAATGAAATTAATCCAACCAGACCAGTAATAATGGTTTAGCTAGTAATAGTTCCATTGTACAACGTTAATTGCTTGTTGGAGGTGTTGTCTGTTTGTGCATTGTCTACACCGCCCCGGTAAATCTACATTAATATGTCGGGAAGGTAAGTGTTTGCAGGTAGTGGTCGAGAAATGCAATCTCTCTTGACTCGTGGCTAAAAGGGTTGTAGGAATTTAGCAGCCGTGCTCCATTGTAATGGATGAAAGAAAAGAAAGAAAGAAAGAAAAGTTTATTGTTGGTACAAATACAAAAGCAAAACAAAGAAATTAATATTAATAATAAAAATAATCCAACCCTAGAAAATAAAAGTATTTACAATAAAACAAAGAAGTGTTAGTTATATAAAGATAACACAAGACAATAATATTCTCCATTACTATTTGTGCCAACAACAGGAACCCTCATTCAGCTTATTACTGCAGTACAGCATAAGCAGTACCACAGCGCTGATTTTCAATGAGTTTGAAAATGAAGAATAGGATGCTCCTATTCTTCATAGAGTGAGAAGAGAACTAAACCCTATAAATCTAACATGGTGTATCAACATTTAGAGCAGGTTCTAGTACATCTTTTTCTCAACTGTCAGAACCTGGAGGTCGTCATTTAAATAATACATTATATCAGCTCATTTATAATGTAATGGGAGTTGGTAGATATCGCATACACTGAGTGCCAAGACTGCGATAAAAAATAATATACACAATGCAACCGTTGCGTACTATAGCGTTATTAAAAATAAAAAGGTGTATAAAAAAATGGTTGCCTGTAAAGTCGGTTTTACGGGCGAAGATTTTACGTGACAACGTCTTTTTCTCGGTAGAATATTTATTGATATGAATATAATTAAATTGCACAATAGGAACAAGGAATTGAATGAAAATAAGAATTGCACAAATTTTAACTATAGAAATATATTTTGTTTACTAAAACATTGTACATGTAATGACGAATCTAAGCACTCCATATTTTCACTACAGACACAGCTGACGATACTTTAACCACACGTGTGAACTTGTATTGTGACGCTTTCTTGTTTTTCCAACGCCAAGAACGTTCGAGAAAGACAAAGACAGAGACACAAGCATGCGCCGATTCAATGCGCCTAATTCTCTAGTGCTGCGCGCGCACCGTTACGTTACCGGGCGTTACACTTTTTCATAAGTGACTCCCAGCCGCAACCTAATTTAAGACGTTGTCACGTCAATAAGAAAAATCGTATTTTGCCTGCTCTCGATTGTCGAGCTCGTCAAGACGATTCCTCTGACTCCAAACACGGGGGGTTTACTTTAAGAAATGACGGAGTTATGCCTGGACAAATATTTTAGGGGAGAGAGGGAGGAATTTGGGGATTTGGTTGGGGCCAATCTGTAGAGCTCACCGAGCCGGTTCCAAAGATACCAAACTCGGTGGGTCTACGATCTATATTGGCCGAGATAGGATTGGGGGGGGGGTGAGGTAAATTTTCGGGGTGGGGGTAAGGGAGGGGGGGGGGAGGAAGGTTTCGTGGGGAGGCTAACTTAAATTAATTTTTTGGAGGTAAAATATTTTTTTTTGGGGGGGTAATTTTTTGCGTAATTTGGGATTTCTGGCGGGGTCAATTTGTAGCCCTCACCAAGACGGTTCCGAGGATACCAAACTCGGTGGGTCTACGACCTATGTTGGCCGAGATAGGATTGGGGGGTGAGGTAAATTTTCGGGGTGGGGGTAGGGGAGGGGGGGGGGGGGGGGTAGGTTTCGTGGGGAGGCTAATAGGCACTATTTCGGAATAAGGGTGGGGGAAGGCAGGGGGGGGGCTATGGGACAATTTTGGAAAAAGTGGGTGAAACTGAAAAATAATTCTCTAGTGCTGCGCGCGCAGCGTTACGTTACCGGGCGTTACACTTTTTCATAAGTGACTCCCAGCCGCAACCTAATTTAAGACGTTGTCACGTCAAAACGATGTATTTACCACCCAAATACGATGATATTTAAAGTAACACAAAAAAATCGTTGCGCATTTTATCGAATTTTTTTGTATCATTGAATCTGTAGTTACTAAAACCAACTGGCTTTGTTTTCGGTAGCAGTCTTGATATACCCTGTATTTGGTCTTCTGTTTTTCAAGAATCAGAGCTATATGCCGTCGGCTCGAACGTTTGCTCTGGATGTTTGATGTCAAGCAACAGGACAAGTAAAGCAATCAAAACTTCAGCCTAACATGAGAATTATAACGTTTGACACAGAATAATAGATGTAAAACCAATTAATATCCTAACAATAGCATAACCTAATTAATCAAACAATTGAAATGTGCGTTTGAAAACAAACTATAAGTGAATGTCCCTTCACGGCACGTTAAACCTTTATTAAACATGTACCAATACACTCGATATTTAACTATTTTATCGCATTGTTTGATTTACATTACTGGTTTTGTGTCAGCAGAAAACAACTGAACAGTTTACAGTTAGTAATGTATTGAAATATTAGAGTAATACTAGACCCGTCTGGAATATTAACTTATACTGATTAAATGGTTTGTAATACCTATATTTACATGAGTGTATATTTTCTGATTTCCCAATAGTTAGCAATGTTGTGGATAGATTTGTTTTACACGCTTGAAGAACTAAAAGTCCCTGATAAGTACAAATTTATGTATTTTATTGTTCAGACGCCAGCTTTGCAGTAATATGAAGTATATGGGAAGGTTTTGTACACATCAGACGATAAATAAATTACGATTTGGACATTAAAATTTATTCAATCAATTGAAATGGAATCAACCAAGCAATGAAACAAAAACTACATTTATAATCATAACCTACATCGGGTGTGTTGGTACAGTTCAATACATATAGCACTCAATGAGTCCAGCGTAACGAAGTTAAAATGGCGGGCCAAATTAATTATTATCGGTTCAAATTCTATTAGCTTTGAATTCACACATGATTCGCAAAATAAAGTAATGTGATATTTCCAAGTAGCTGCCTGGGTTTTGTTCGAGAGGTTTGGTTTGCATAACCAATCAATACCGAAAATTGTTCAGGGTAATTGTTGTCATATTGAAAATAGAATTATGTACATAGCTCGGCGGTTCTTTATTTTTAAAAGCAGAATCGATCGGGTTAAAAAAATAATTCTCCTTCTGAAAGGAGCTATAGGTCATAAGGCACATACCCAAATAATTAATTGAACTTGAGCTATTTTTTGCCAAATTCACCGGAGCATGTTAGGCACAAAGCAAGAGTTACATCGGGCGCTTTACCGAGATCTAGGCTGAGATGAATGGCGGACTAAATTTTTGTCAGTGCCGCAATTGTCCGGTGCTTCGTTACACTCCGCTGGCGCCTTTCTAACCACGTGTTGCTTTGTCGCTGTTTCCCAGGGGAGGTAGGGGTGAAGAGGCAATTTGGAATGAGAAAAAGTAATAGGTATTATTTAGGGAGAACTTCAAGTGGTACAAAAAGAGGAGATAAAAAAAATTAAAGTTTTACATTATATTTTATATATTATGACAGCCTCCGTGGCGCAGTTGGTTCGACGCCGCCTGTGAAACGAGAGGCCGCGGGTTCGATCCCCGCACCGAGAGAAATGTTTGTGCGGCCCACAAATATTTCTTCCGGGTCTGGGTGTTTGTGAGACCGAAAAGTCTCTCGTAGTTCCTGATACCCACGACACAAGACTCGATCTTAGTGTGGGGTCAGGACTATGTATGTGACTGTTGGGTGTTATTTATTTTTTTTTTTTTTTTTATGGCATAAGTCTTAGGTGTAGCTATTTCTGTACCAAAAAAGAATACCTCTAGCAAATTATAGGTGTTCAATGCAAATGACGTATTTATCGATGCAAAAAGAACATTATCTAGCATGACTTCAAAATATTGCCATGACTTCCTGGCTTTTTACTTACGATTATCATTGAACAATGGGCCAATTTAGCCCAATTCCGACAAATTAATGTTATCTATTTCAAAATTTGCACAATGTCATTATTTGTTTCTGAATAGATGCTATATGAACTTAGGTGAATCATTTCATAACTTACCAAGAAATTTTTAGACTTAATTACACGGCAATTCCTACATTAAAACGCGGCAGAGACAAAGCGTCTTTATGCCAACAATAGCCAACTCAAAAACGCTCATAACAAATGACTAACAAGATAAACATTCTAACGAGCTGATAACATACAAATAAGAGCAGTAAATATCTCAGATAACGTATGAAATAGTGAGCATTGCCAACAGACATTGTCTACAAAGAGCATCGTTTGTTACAGCTTTGTGCTGTGCTCTTCGGGTTCGGTTAGTCTCATTTAACATGCAAGATAATATTTTATGCAGTTTTTATAAGAGAAAGAAGGAATTTATAATCATATATACGTATACCTTTGGCATGGGTTTTAATATTGCCAAAGCCTAACAGATCCACACACCCACTAGCGCAATTGTCAGCTGGTTTCAACAAGGGCACACAAAGAATTGACTGGGCACGTAAGGCGACACGATGTCTCTAGTTTCCAAGAGAAAACCATGCTGTTAACCTACAAAGCTAATAAACGGAAAAAAATAAATATAGCATAGCAGAACACAAAACATTGAGGAATGCTTAAATTTGGCCTGTTTGTTTTTAAATAATAATGTGAATAATCCGCCACTTCTGAAGTTATTATTTTTCTACGACTGGGGTTGTCCCACACTTGGATGGGGCCGGCGCACCATCATTTTAATTTGCATGCTAGAATATAATATGGCTTGTACTCTTTGGCTTGTAAGGTTAGGTCCTTTATTTAATAATATGGTGAGTGTTTTTATGCACCAGACGTTTAATCTTTGTGGATCAACAGTAAAACCCACATAAAAGAATATATGTATTTAAAATACAAATGAGTACAAGACATCTTCAGAGATACAAAAAAATATTTTAAAGATAAAGGACTTAAAGCAGCTCAAGATAATAATAAAATTTACAACGCATTCAGGAGATTCCGAGTAAACTCTTTGACATAAATATGCATGTATTTAACATGACTAACATATTAAGATGCAGACTCTGGTAGACCCAAAACTGTCTTAACAATCTCCGAAAATGGTGGGTCATATCCGACAGAAACCTGTCTTAAAATGATAATTTTTATCTACCATCCAAAATAAAAATATCTAAATACTACCTAGCCGAATCTTCCCATAACATACCTTTCTACAGGATATCCCCCAAATCGATTTTTTTACATAAATATTTTTTTTCTATTTAGCACCAATAAATCACCAAAACTTAATTCACCAAACATCAATAACCGACAAACGAGTTTGATCAAAGAGCGAGTCGGAAGAGATCTGAATGGCGTGTCTCTAACCCACATAGATCTAAAAATTGACCTATTTACCTACCAAATAAACTAAGCGACAGCGCGACCGACGCTTTATAACGGTACTGTAGGCGCCGCCCGAGACATGAGATTATCGCGATTTGGATAATAATATCACTCAGGCTTGTTTCGCTGTCTGTATCAGCCGACATACGCCCTACTGCAATACACGAACCTCCTCTACAACCGAAAATATGACTGAGAGGAATTAGGCCCATAGAGTCCACTCTACTCTAGTGTGGTTTGATGGGATTTAGAAACCAAAGGCATTCTTACAAATCCCTATGGTTTGCAGGTTTCCTAAAGACTTTTTTATTATAACCATACTTGTATTATACTTACTAGAGGTACAGCGGCAACAGACAAAAGAACGGTACCATACGGCTATATCTGTCTAAGTCACTCCTACACAATCACAGTATCTTCTCTTTCGCTGCACGTGTTTCCCGCATGACTAGTATGTACATAATTAGAGATTACATATTTCGTTCGAATTGTCCAGGATGGATGTCTATAATACCCATCAAAACACATTTTCTAATTTATTCCCCTATATTCTTACCCACGTGTGCTGTCTAACAAAGCTGCGTAGGTATTTGTTGTCTCATTTATTTTATCCCGGATAACGATATTCTTAACAGTAATTCTGCTACGCTATTGAGCTGTGTAGCAGTTTGCCGACCCACACATTTCCTACATCCTCTAATCCTTATTATTTCCTCATGCTTACACTATAGATAGCAAGCATCAAGGAAAAGTATATAAATAATCTTCTTAATAAATACGTGGTATCGGATTTATAAAAAGGAAATAAAAATAGAAAAAAGACGAGCATGGCACAGACAAGGAAGGAAGGGTGTGAAACCACAAGGTGTCAGCTTTAAACGAACTTAATTTACATCGGATATCCTCTGCATGTGTTTAAGCCAGAATAAGTAATAAACTAACCTTTAAACGAAAATACTAAAAAAACGCTTTAAGCCGGTACCAACAGTAGTTTTCATTTTTCAACGCAGAAGTAGTAAAATGCGTTAATAACTACTTTAAACTGGGCACAATAGAATGAACTTTTAATCGAATCGTGATAATGTTTTCTTAAACCAAATCCTGACGCAATGTAAGAGTGGAGAAATATTATTAGTACTACTGTGAAATAAACCAACAACAGTAAAAAAATAAATCATAGCTTAAAAACTTTCTTTTGTCGAAACTTAACCACGGTGAAGACATTTCGCTTCAATACCTCTTTTGAGTGTCAATCTTTTTGTAACCACAAAATAAAACAAAAAGAGTGCATAGCCAAAATAACGAAAAACCTCGCCAGTTTGTAAGTTACACCGGCCGGGGCTTGGGTAACGGTCCGCTGCGCACGCGCATGAATCACTGCGCAATCACTATCTCTTGTACTCTCACACATTACTCCTTTGGTGTGAGAGAGACACACGAACAATCGCCATTGAAATGTCAGCAGACGAGACCGCTGTATGAAATATGATTAATGAAATAATTTGGGTTATTAATTTTAGATCAATAAGACGTAACAAGATAGCTTTATTTTTGTAACATCGGTATAGATCGCGAATGATTATCTGGGCTACTGCGGCCGTTGGCACAACCAGTGAAGCATGAATGTTGAATGCATACAAGATTTAAATTATTAACCATATATTGTAGGATATTATATGACTACTGATTCACACATGGTTCTGAGTCCTCATTTAACAGCCTTGTGTAGTGTTAAATAAGCTACAAGAGACTTATCTGTCGCACAACACCTAGACCCCAAACAGATAAGTATGCATCCATACATTTGTCGCGATAGGGCAATATGATGCGAGTCTTGAGTTTGAACCCGAGACTACTATTTTTACAAACAATTCCTCATTCATTGATGATAGAGCTATCATTTGCTTGTCAAACTTTTCCAAACCATTCATATATCAACAATTTTTACATATGCGATTAGGGCAAGGATAAAAAACTGGTGACATGGTCTGTTATTATTTATCTTGATCATATCATATCACAGGAGTGTATTTTATAAATAAAATACAAAACAAGACATACGCATTGAGTTATAATGTACTACGTACTAGAGAAGACACCTCAAGCAAATAGTTTGTAACACGAGTTGGAGTCCAGGCGCTCCAACTCATTTAGTCTATGTCAAGCGCTTGCTGGAACTAGCTGCTGCGAAGTTTTATTCGACAAAATGCCGTCGTGTGCATTAAAATACTGCTCGAACAATTCAAAAAACATAAGTAAAAGTCAAGGTGTGACTTTTCACCAGTGAGTTTAAATTATTTAATTAAAAACACATTTAATCTAATTTAATATCAACAATTGTGACATGTGACAGCGGTTGATGACGGGCGGCCATGCATGTCAAAGACTAACGAGTATGTATTTGTATGCGCAGAGTCGACAATATCGACGCAGATTTGTAACGGATACTGAAGTATTTATATAAGATAAAAAATTAAAAGCATTTAAATTAATATTTTTATTATTATTTAAATTAAAAGGTTTCCTCGGCCATGTCGTGAAACAAGAGAATTGTGGATCAAATTTATTCAGAAGAATCGCGGCGAAGAAACTTCAGATTATTCTCGCATATGTTCCGTACATTTTAAAGATGAAGACAAATATAGCACAAAGACAGGAAGAGTGTACTTAAAGAAAGTTGCAGTACCATGCGAAAACGTAATTATATTATTTCATTTCCGATACTGTATGAAACTTGCAATACATTTACGGACTTTCCAAATAAGTCTGTCTAATAATATATAATAATCTGTCTGTACCAGGTAAGGCAGGTGATATTGTCGCTTGTTATTTCATATTTTTGATTACCTATGTATATATTTAATAAAAATATTTTATTTCTAGAGTGTTTCTATTAATTAAATCCTGAACATAAAAAAAATATTTATTTATAATTTAATTTCTTGTGTATTATTCACAAATAATGTGTTCACCAGGCGCCATGTTTATAAATCCGGAAAATAAAAGAAACCATATTATTTTATGTAAAGGAAACTATTATTTTATATTATATTTTAGTTGTCGGTATTAATATGTAGACATCATATAACGAAGAGTTACGATTAATATGAATTGTCTTATCTATTCGTGACACGTTTTTCTTTGGCCATAATTTGTATGATATCAAGTCAATAAAGTAGATGTCGCTATTGAGCTGGGACAAATAATTTCTATGACATGTCTTGTCTATCGGTAGAATATATGTCAATGGACATACGCGGAATTTTCGAATAAAACTCTTAAAAAATGTCTTTAGTTTGCCTCTTAATTTACTGTTGAACATTTGTGATAACCAAAGGCAGTTCATTGTACTTACTATGTAAGTAATTTTCTTCGGATTTTCCATAAATTTTAAATGACATTAACCGATCAATTTATCAGTGAAATAAGAGATGAATATCAAATAGCGTAAATCGCGTGTATCTCATTTGGGTAATGCATCGGAGTGGTTGGATGGCGGCCAACAAAGGACCCTGTTTGTTCGGGAAAACCACACATTTCTCGTGGAATGCATTGAGAGACTTGTTGTGCTTGAGAATAACCTTGAATTCAGACGTGATTAGAATTTGATTCAGCTGAAGCTAAGTGGCGAATTGTAGGGTTGTTAGTCTTGCTGTTTTTGATGTATTTAAAACGGATACAGCTCAACTACTTGAAGTTAGATTGCCAAATCAGAAGTGAATAGCTCAAACTTAAGCTGCAATCCGTCGTCGTATTTTCAAAGTTGCGTACATATTTTTAATGGTAACGTATGGTTTAATGATGACGGGAAATATTAAAAAAAAAACCTTAATGTCAGGATTTCATGTCAGGATGTCATAGAAAAACTAAATACTTTTTCAACTTAGCAGAGAAGTCGTATCACATAAGTGTTAAAAATGAATAGGTCGAAAGAAATAATAACCCCTTATAAATTATTCACATTATTAATGGTAAATTAAGGATCATCTTGCCCACTTTTTATATACAATTTACCATAATAATAAAAATCATGCAGCGCGAATTCGCCACGTGTGCGGAGCCCTTAATTTTACATTTTGAAGTGACATAATAGGCAATAAAGCTGTGTAATGCTAGCGTCGCGCGGCCAGTACTGTTGGACGACGGCCAAGGGTTGAGACTGGGCCGGATTAAGATATCCGACCGGGGATATATGATACAGTAACTTAATTTTATTATCGAGAAGTAAAAGACTCGAGGTTTTTTTTTAAATTTGTTGTGAAGTACCAAATGGTAAAGAATGTCGCAGTTAGAAACGCACTCAAACATAAATGGTTTAAAAATAGCTTATATCAAAGACACGTTTATAAGAGAGCAACCGTTTAAAAATACTGAGCCTAGAGGAAATTATGATTTAGAATTGAAAAACTGACAGTGACTGACAGATTGACTATCTCGGGCATCAAAATCAATAAGGCTGCCATACATTAACGACACTAAATCATGTAAAACACCTGTCTTGAGATTATGAGGCAAAAACAATATACGAAAATGTAACAATAACATAACAAACATTAACAACTAGTAAATTATACTTCGGTCTTAATATAGCGCCCTTGAACGAGACTATCAGTATTCTTATAATAACATGATTTACTATTACTAAATATTTGCCCTGCATCGAGAACAATAACCAAACACATTTAAACAACAAAGTAAATACTAATTACAACAAGTATTGCATGAGTTTACTAAGTGTCTTTTTATCTGTTCTTAGAAACATGCAGTTAAAACAAAAGATGTAAGTAAATAATTTTGTTTGAGTGTTATGCAAAAATAAATATTGTTTATCGCTCATATTGTGTAGTTTATAACCGTTTTTGCTTTAGTGTTGTCGTAAAAGTGTTTTATACATTATTTTTTTTTCTATTGTAATGCAAGTATGTGGTAGTTACTAGTTTCTATTCAAGTTATGGCGAATAAATCTGAGTGGCTCAATATTTTGGTTCCATAAAAAGGTAAATATCTATATATGTACATATTTAAGTAAATATAAAAAATAAATAGACACGTATATGATATATCCAGATCCAACAGAGATATAAAAACGGGTAATCCTTATAAAAATATATTTTTGCAATTTTTTGGTTATATTAATATCTACAAATTGACAGCCTCCGTGGCGCAGTTGATTAGACGCCGGGTGGTAAATGAGGGGCCGCGGGTTCGATACCCGCACCAAAACAAATATTTGTGTGAACGACAGGTATTTGTTTCTTAGTAAGGCCGAAAAGTATCTCGTAGTTCCTGATACCCACGACACAAGACTTGATCCTAGTGTCTAGGGCCACTATGTATGTGACTGTTGGGTGTATTTATTTGTTTAAATATTCCACACAACAAACCTCTCAATACGTCCCTGATGCACCCTGTCGGTACAACACAACGCCTGTACCGCGTGTTTGGGAGACAATTTATTTGTATACACAGGGGGCGTGGCCCCCGTCTGCGTAGGCGAAACATCTCGGGCCAACGACCCAGAGTGGAAATACCTTGAACATCAAATTGTTTGAACAAACTGTTGTTAAATATATTGAGTCAATACTTATGTAGATTTATTGTGTGAAACGGTAGTTTGAAGCTATTGCCATATTTTCCATCATCGCCCTATTCAGTCCGTCCTATCGTTCCTATTCGTCCCATGCAGGAATATCACAATACATAGGCCATAGGCCTTCCTCACAGATTTATGAAACAAGCGTTATCCCAGTGTTTCTACATGTCCTGGTTAAAGATATCTTAATTCAAGGCCTATTAAGCTCTGACACCCTAAAACTGAATCTTCTTTTTCTTAAATTCACTTAAATGGTACCTTTATTACATATGGTAACTAATTATAAAACAAACACTTTTTTCAATGACTACCTTTTTTTCTCAATTACTAGCATACTCGTGACCATCAATTTCATTTAGAATTTAAGATAAGGATACATATATTTTGGTATCATGGATCGGTGTAGTCGCATAATATATGCTATTTTATTTAATCGCTATGGCATTTAAAAGAAAAAAAGGAAACGAAAATAAACGAACATATTCCATAAAGCGTGAATTTTACTAAATGTTCAATACAATGGAATCCTTCAGATCTATTCAGATCTCTCGAAGCCTTGAAGTTTAAGTCGAATAAACGAGTCAATTTGATGAGGGGAACAATGGCAGACGAGATACGCCACGTACCTGCACAGAGATATGAATTTAATAATAAACATAATTTAAATTCACATCACGCATATTTGGAAAATGTTTTTAAAAAATACATCACATTCCTGAGTTTGTTTGACATTTTTATAACATTTTAACATAATAAACATATCTGCAAAATTATTACAAAATAAAATAAAGTACATGATTTGTGCAAAATATCTCAAAGAATCTCGATGGGAATACAATATGTTTATAAATCGCGTATGGAATAATTTAAGTAGTCTTCTCGATACAAAGATAATTCTTTCAGTTTAAGGTTTTGTAAGGTATAAATGACCAATTATGAAGACGGCTTGAGTAAGGATATTCTAGTTTGTTGTGTTCGCACAATATTTGACATAATATTAACAATTGATTGTGAGACACATATTCGTTGCCCTTTATACGAATCTTGGGTTATAGGCATGAGAAACTTCGATAGCCTACGGTTTCAAAACATCCATACCTAAAACATATACTAACCCGTAACTAAAACACATTACTACAAACATCCATAGGTTCATATTTTCTTGTCGCAGTACACATAATTCCAGATCACTTCAATATTAATAAACCAATTACCGTCCACCATCGATATCAATGTTACACTAGATAAGACGTTCTTTGTAACAAACGTGTCCCACCCAAGTGCGGTGCATGCACCGCACACGAATCAGTCTGTCGCGTGACGGCCGCGCAATAGTACGCCTCTTTGTTTATATTTATAAGTAATTTATTTTGACTTTTCCCCGTCAAACCGACAGCGAAATTTTCTGAAGTTACAATATAATTAAAGAATACAACGTAATTGATATAATATTTCAGAATAATACCGATAATACAGATCTTTTATTTATTAATGGATTAAATATATTTTAGAGCTCGTTAAAATACAAGGTGAGCTCCTTAATCGTATATCTCATTTCCGCGCATAAAAATAGCCGGTCGAGTGAGAGAGACGAACTATATAAGATATAGATTATTCAAGGGGCATTCATATCAGTGGACCAAATAGGCATAAACTATTCGAATACATTACAAATACAAATATGTAGGAAGAATGTAGTTGCAAATTGATTTCAGTATTTTATTTTAATCATATGTTGTTAATTAATAACTCATAATATGTGTGTTTTCTGTATGATTTGAAACAGTGGATAGTATTTAGACCCTATTTCTTAATATGAATTACTTAATGGACTATTGGAACCCATTGTTATTGAAGACTAATATCATTTAAAATTGTTTTATATTCTTCCGCGTCGGTTACGAAAAAAGGAGATCTCTATAATATTTGTCCAGAATTATTGGAATGGATATAAGTGGCTACCATGAGAACATACCTATATTTGTTCAATTCATTTTCGACACGAACATTTCAGATATTCCAAATGCGGTAGTCATTTTTGAAAACTTCTGGTGTACCATTCCTTTTGTCTATTAGTCTCGAAAAAAACTTATCAGCTTGTTAAAAATTCATGAATGTTATTATAATAAATATCAGACTGGTTGTACACTGATTGACTGCTTGACAGACTTGTACACTTGTAAGATTATTTAATTTCATTTACATCATTTTCATGAATTATTCACGTAAATAAAAAAAAACATTACAAATATATTATTGCTATGACGGTATTTATACTTAGGCAGTATCTTAGGCAAAGCTATTATTAACATGAACTGTCTTGTCTGTCTAATAATCTTTGATCATAATTTGTAATATTCAAGTTAACGTACTAGATGTCGCTACTGAGCTTTTGACAAATACGGGACAAATAGTTTCTATGACGCGCCTCGTCTATCGGTAGAATATAAGTCAATGCCGTCCACAATATAACAGCCGTGACAGACCTCAAGGATCCCGTCTCAATACCCTTTTAATCAGAGCACTAATCTATACTAATACACGAAACTGAAAAGTTTGTTTGTTTGAACGTGCTAATCTCAGGCATAAATTGTTCGAATAGATATATTCTTTTAGTGTTGGATATTCTTTTTTTTGCGTAGGTCTGAACAATTTAACAACAGGTCCCTTATCGGTAAAAGTGAACACTGCCGCCCAAGAACATGCGTAACGCTTTTTATAAAAAATTAAACAAATTTTAATTAAAATCATTGTCACATGATCTGATCACAGAAGTCCATTAAATCGGGAGGAGAGCGAAACGGCAACTCACTCACCGAAAAGTCGTCCACCATTTGTGGGACAGTGGCACCACTCCCGACGGGCCTGCCCATTCATACTGAGTCATGACTGACAACAGCGTAGCACTACCACATCTAAATCTATCTATTTATCGAAGAAGGCTGTACGCTGCTTTTTACACGGTGGGGTGTATAACGAAACCTCTCTCCCTGAAAAACTTTTTCGCGCGGGTGAAGTCGCGTGCGACACTAGTATTAGTATGTCGAACGGTTGGAGAGCTCTCAATAATCGCTTAGCGGTTCTCCGCGCTTTACTGACCATCTGATGTCCTAATTGTTTGGTGGACATTTCTGTTCAGATAATTGTGTGGAACATGTGTTCGGAATGGTGGTAGTAGAAATGTGTGGCGAAACACTAAAATTGATACTTATATTGAGAAAAGCACTGATAAACTTCCCGGGGAGTATTTTCTATAAAAAAGACTCTGACATTTTGTTGTGGACTCAAGATTTGGTGAACAATATGTTATGTTCTGATTTCAATAAAAGTGCGCTAAATTTTGAAAATGTGTTTACCTAAGTAATTTAAGTTTTCTTTATTTCAATGATGATTACTACTTACACAAAAACTAGTATTCATTGATTTATTTAGTTTTAATTGAATATTTTACCATCAGCATTTTCCTTTCGAAATCGCCGTATCAAGCCTTGACGTCACGCCTTTCATAAACCCAAAAAGATATCAGAAGTCGTGAAAAAATAGTTTTTTAACATCTTTTACATTTCACCGAGAGCCTGAGGCGATTTGTCCAGAAATAGCGAAAGTGCGAGGTCATCCCATACAAAAACACGACCGGCGTTAGCTTCTTAAAACCTACGTACAAACACATAAAAGCACTCTTTCTTTAGTAATCCGCGTTTTAGCTTTAAGTAGAACTAAAGAACGGCCGTGGTTTTGTTCGAAACTTTGCGTAAAATTCCGATAGTTTAAATTAATTACGTAGTTTCAAAATGTTACGCTGAAACCTGAATTGTAACTTAAGACCTCAACAATTTTAATTAGTTGGTATAAAATATATGTCATAAGATGCAAAAGAACACATTAAACAAGATTGAATCGTATATTAAGTACGATTATTAGCTATTAAGTACTTACAGTGACTAACAGAGGATATCTAAATCAGCCAACCGTGATACCGGTTGAATTCTTCATTTTTGTTTGAACACTAGTCACTTCTTTACAGTAATATATGTTCACAATAGCAATATTAAGAAACATCCAGACATAAGATATGAACTTTTACCGTAACCAAAGGCAAATAAATTTTAGGTTCAATGTTAGAATAAGAAAGATAGAATCAATATAATTATATAATACCCCAACAGTGTATTAAAAAGAAGAAAAAGAAAGAGTTGATTAAGGAAATAGCAACTAACCAATAATTCAGTTATGTGCTCTTACACTTTAAATTATAAGAGTGATTTGCATTTGTAGCATGCGAATATTTTATTTAAAATATTTTACACACTTATTATTAGAAAAGTCGAAACACTTTGCAAGTTTATGTTTTGTAAGGATTTTTTTTTTTTATTGCATTGAATGGCGAGACGAGCAAGCCGTTCGCCTGATGGTAAGCGATACGACCGCTCATAAACAGTAGCAATATTCCACTGCGCTCGCCATCCTGAGACATAAGATGTTAAGTCTCAATATGTCCAGTAGTTGCTCTGGCTACAATGTCCTTCAATCCGAAACACAACAGTGCATTTAAGCAGTGTTGTTTCACGGGAGAAATAGACATTGCGGTGGTACCTACCCAGATGATGATTATTAGAAAACATTGTAGATTTAGAAATGTATTTCAAATTTCTTTTAATAGAGAATACCAAATACTGAATAATGAGGCTTTCAAATCGTAATGATTATGTTTTAAATTCAAGTTTAATTTATATTTCATTTTTCTGATAATCCTTACGAAACATCAACATACGAGGTGTTTGGTTTTTTTTATGAACAATATAGTAAGTTTATGTAAACTAACAATTTTATTACCAAATATTATAATAAAGAAATCCTATATAAATACGTAAAGACGCCAGGGTCTGTGTTGACAGGCCGACCCGTCAAATCGATAGACCCAATATGTTAAATTGTGGCGCAAAGGCCTCGGGCTTATTATAAAAGTTTCCTTCTTTACAATATGGAAAATAAGCTTCGGGCTGCTATTATAGGAATGAATGAAAATTTCGAATATATGATGTAACTGTTAGGGTAATTGCAAGTGAAAAAGTGAATTCTGAAGGTTATGTAAAGGGGAAAAATGTCGTTATATGATTAATTTTGTCATGAATAGATGGACCTTTCTAGAAGGTTATATATTCAAGTCTAGTTGAATAAAGACTAAATATATGAACGCATATAGGAACCTACCTATTCATCTCAATTTGGCTGAAGAATGCTATACTAGATAATCTGCTTCCAAAATACTTTAATCCCAGTCTTTGAACGTTATAGTAAACATCTCAGCTAAGCTTTTGACTTAGTAACTTAACACTTTGTGAAATCATACTCTAACGCTATTTCATTTATTTAAATACCTGTATGTATCAGCCAATATACGTCCCACTGCAGGGCACGGGCCTACTCTACAATCGACAGTACGATTGAGAGTGGTTAGGCCATATAGTCCACCACGCTGGCCTAGTGCAGGTTGGCGGACTTACATACCATAGATTTTTTTATAAATCGCTATGGTATGCAGGTTTCCTCACGATGTTTTCCTTCACCGTTTTAGTGCGTGGTTTGACTATCAATACACACATGACTCCGAAAAGTCAGAGGTGTGCCCTGGGATTCGAACCCGCGATCACCGTGACCATGTTGGCAGTCGCGTCTAGTCCGTTTACCAACAGGCCACCACGCACTTTTTGAATACCTATATTCAAAAAGTGCGTGGTTTTTTTTTAAATACCTATATTATATTAATATAATGTTACGTTATATGGACTATATGACCTAAATACTCCCAATCGAATTCTCGAAAGTAGAGGAGGCCCGTGCCCTGCAGTGGGACGTATAGGCGCTGATATAAAAATGTTAAGTAATAGAACTTGGTACCTTTAGTTAATCGAGCCATCCGTTTATGACTACGAATATTACAGCAATGACGTACCTGAAACAAGATAAAACAATTATAAATCCATTTTTAATGCTACAACTAGCGAATTCTCCTACTGCTGGGGACTCTGCTACATTCAAGATTACAACATAAAAGACTTACAACCGTATACATAGACAGTTTTAAAATCTATTTTAATT
This sequence comes from Hyles vespertilio, assembly GCA_009982885.2. Taxonomy (NCBI): domain Eukaryota; kingdom Metazoa; phylum Arthropoda; class Insecta; order Lepidoptera; family Sphingidae; genus Hyles; species Hyles vespertilio. The sequence goes on from CM042814.1 coordinate 21,368,616, forward strand.
ACAGAAAGTTTTTTTTTCCTATTCAACGACTTTATGGTTCAGTTTGAGCGAAGAAGACAAAACATTTGAAAGCTAATATGGTTTTAAATCTGTCTTAAATAATGCTCTTAGATTATGGTATAGCCCATGCCAGCTTATTGTGGATAGCGTAGTTGGCATACTGTAGAGATTGTATAAAATGTATGTAGTTTTAATTGTAATGTCCATAACTATTGGATCTTTCTCTTCTTCTTTTTATCTCTACCAAGCGATTGTCTGGAGGAGATCGCTTAAAGCGACAAGATTGCGATGGTTACTCTATTTTTTCATATTACTTTTTTTTAAGCTATTGCATAGCTTCAATTGCGGGCCTTGAGTATGGAGACCAAATCCAGAAATTCCGTAACGAAAACCTAAGTCCGACCGAAATTTAAATTTAATATTTTTATTTTGATTCAAATATGTGCCAGTACTTTTAAATACGAATTGCAAAGCTATTGCGTGATTAATTGTAATCTAACCTCTTTCAATATTTAGTTTTGCCATCTATCGATGAATAGCAGAACTTTTAATGACTTTTTGAAATATCACGCTTGTCTCTTTAGTTCAGCAACTCGCCTCTAGGTGGCATTGGTTGTATCGGCGTTACTGCACATGCGTAATCCCCCTCTTCGCGCCGCAATCTGGTGACTCATGCCTGCTTAGAGTTTCGGCGTTAGGGCACCTCCTCTTTGTATTTACTTCATGGTATGACTCTACGAAGCTCGCACGTACAACAGTGAATATCTGGACAAATAATATCAAAGAAAAACAAAGGAAAAAAATACTGCATAAATAAAAAATCTATGCAATAGCTTTACCGCGGCAGTCTCCGAGTGCCACACGTCTTTTTTGTTTATTATTTTTACATGGTGTTATGAAAAAGAGTTCTGATTTATTTTATACATATTTTATTTCATTGTTAAAGTGCGTGGTAGGCATCTGTATCTGTATCTGTATCTGTATCAGCCCATATACATCCCACTGCAGGGCACGGGCCTACTCTACAATCGTAATCGATTGAGAGTGGTTAGGCCATATAGTCCACCACGCTGGCCTAGTGCGGGTTGGCGGACTTACATACCATAGAATTTTTTTTATAAATCGCTATGGTATGCAGGTTTCCTCACGATGTTTTCCTTCACCGTTATAGTGCGTGGTGATTGACTGTCAATACACACATGGCTTCGAAAAGTCAGAGGTGTGCCCTGGGATTCGAACCCGCGACCACCGTGAACATGTTGGCAGTCGCGTCTAGTCCGTTTACCAACAGGCCACCACGCACTTTTTTGCGTGGTAGGCATAATGTATGTATATTCCCGAACAGTCAGAAATGCGCCCCGGTATTCGGATCCGCAATCATAGCCCGATTCGCTACTAATAAAACACCACCCGCTCTTAACACAATTCTTTATCACCATCATCATCAGCCTTTTGTTGTACACTGCTGGACATAGTCATCCTCCAAATTGCACCATATCACCCTGTCTTCGGCTTGTCGCATCCAGCATCTGTCAGAACTTTCGCAAATCATCACACCCCCTAGCTAGAGGGCGTCCTGCACTACGCTTGGCAAGACGCGGTCTCCTCTTAAGAACACGTTTACCCCAACGGTTATCGATTCTTCGACAGATGTGACCAGCCCACTGCCACTTCAGCTTGCTAATTTACCTTAGTTATTTGTCGGAACACAATTCTTACTGATCCTAAATTATTATCAATGCATATAGGCTATAAGGATAATCTCACACTTTTTCATAATAGAAATTAAAAGTGTCCGAACTAACAACTTATGGTAAACGAGCGTTCCAAATGCAGCATGAAACGATGAGAAATTACAACTCTTTCATATCGACACAATTATGCCGGCATATCCATCAGCGGATATAATCATATCATCGCTTTGTAAATGACATCATGAAAATTAAAAATAGCTACAAAGATGATCCGGAGCGAGCACCGAACAGACAAAGCCGGCGGTCGTCGACACCATGCAAATAAAGCACATTGTAGTGGGGCAATCACTCGCGACGACTGATGAATGCTAATACTCGTGTCATACACGAAGCCACGCGATTCTGATACCTATTGTATATGTGTAATGTATTAGTATAAGAGTGGAATTAGCAATATATTTGATCCTAGCGGTCCAGCCCGGCTCAATGTTCAATTTCTTCTATAAATTTAGAATATCGGAGCAAAGGATCCTTCAGATATCGATTTTTGAGATCATTCTAACAAAACCGAATAAAATTGCATCGTATAGCATAGCGTGATGATATATAGCCTATAAACTTCGTCGATAATTAAACTTATACAAAACACAAATAATTTGTAAATTTGAACCTATAGTTCCTGAGATTAGAGGTAACAAACAAACTCTTCAGATTTATATACTAGTATAGATAAGTCACCACCCATAAACACCAATTAGATAATTAGGTCCTTCATATGATAGGATCGTCTGGATAGGTACCACCCGTTTGTCTAGGTATATCTGTTGCCAATAGTATGAATCAACTGGCTTTACGCAGAACATTGCAGTAGTTAGTGGAATTCGGGCAGTGTTTGTAACAAGTTCCGAATAATGATGCTCTTACGAGTATAATAGCAAGCGTGACGCTAAATCAAGCAAACGATTGATGGTCTCATCATTACCTTTTGTTGAATGAAAGAAAACTATTCTGTTCTTATCAATTCGATATCTAAAATCCTTCAACTAAAGTTGACTTCTCCAGGTATACTTCTGGTATACTTTAGATATCCCACGTAAATTAACTACCAACAAAACAACACAAAAATATGAAAACCACGTACAATGCATTTTTATAATTAATGAATAATCCCAAGCACTTTTTATTCAGTGCGACGGGAAGTGTGGCCAAAAAACGTGCAATGTTTAAAATTGCTTAACAGAGGAAATTTCATTTCGCGAACACCACACCTCTTAAAACAGGATTATGTTAAAATTGGGAAGCTCGAAACTGCACGCTTGTGATACATCAGAGTACACCGCGTTGTGGAAATATTTTAAAAACGCCATTAAGATAACGACGTGGAGTTTAAGATATAAGTTTAAGCTAACTATGTTAGCAACGTGGCTTATTTTGTTTACAAGGGCGTCGCCAAATGTAGAGCAACCAAAATCTGTGACTTGGCTTGCCTACTATACAGTATTTTTTTGGCATATACCATACTATTGTACAATAATATTGACCGCCTGGGGGCCGCCATCAAAATTGTGTAAGTTGCAATCACATTTTTCTCATTCTCTATAATATTTGCCCCTCCCAAGCCATCGGCTGGCGACGCCCCTGTTTGTTTATTTACATATGCTATATTATTAGGCGGACTTGATGCAGACATTTTATATACAAAAAAAACCTCTATAAATGGAAAAAAATAGCAAGTATGTAATTCAGTCTACCTTTTATGGTACATCGAACGAGAAGCCAAATTCAAATCTTTTCTTTATTACAATGTATGGCGCGAAGAGCTTGCCATTAGCCTGATGGTAAGCGATACTACCGATCATGGACAGAAGCAAAACAAAACAACACCATGCAATGATTGGCATTCCACTACGCTCGAAATCTTGAGACATAAGTTGTTAAGTCTCAATGTCTGGTAGTTACTCTGGCTACAGCCTACGGTAAAATTGCCTATAAATAGCTCTCCGACAGTTAAATTACAATTTACACCTGAGACCATCTAAAATAATTTATCCATTAACAAGACGGGTTAATTATTTAGGCCGTCACACTGTCGGCCGACATAATAACTAGACGATAGCTAATCTTAAGTCACGAATAAACTAATTAAGTTATCAATGGTACGAATATCAATTTTATTTTTCACTCTTTTTTAGCTTTTTCATGTTTTTCGATACAGTACAATTTAAATTAATTATGATAAATGGGTCGTTACAGACTTTCAAACGCTTAAATAGAATAATTTCTTAAAACAATTTTATGTGATTGTTGCTGGTGTAATGCTAAATGCCTACTGCTTTTAAAGGCAAGATTTACCTTACCCAGGCCCCATAGGACAAACCAACTTTAGCAATGTCAAATACGACATCTCAATTGTATGGCGATGCCAGTTTCAAAGTCAAAATTATGGGCGAAGTTAGTTTGTGCAACTGAGCCGAAGAAAAACAAGTTGTAAATCTTTTTTAACATAACAATCATGTCATTTTTGTAAAACTAGTGATCGACATGTTTTTACAAGACATGCATACACAATCTGAATACTTTTTAAGCCATGTCATGTCTTCAGTCAAACATCCATAATACAAGCAAGTAAAATACACAAATTCAAGAACATAAACCTTACCGATCACACAGCACCAAATACTCAAAAAGCTATAAACAAATCATTGAATGAAATATTGAAACCGAAGTATCAATTCTACACTTAATAATTTCTCAATTGCAGAGAGTAAGGCAAGCTTTTAGAGGGAAATTAATTATATTTGCAAAAAGGCTGTGACGGGCGAACGCTTGGAGAAGTAAATACTCGGCTATTGGCATTCATTACTGAAAGGATGCGACGGGCAGCTTGTGGTATAAGGCACAAGAGGTACCGAGGTGAATTTATCACCTTATTTATTTATTATGTTCTTTTTTGTATACCAATTAAATCTTAAGCTTAACGAATATTTAACATAAGAGTACAAATAGCGGTCGTATAGTCTTAGTACAATGGCATTAAATATTGTCGGAAATCTGATGCGGACAAAGCAGTAAAGTTTTGATTAAAAGTCGTTTAGACCGCAGATTCCAATAAGACACCTTGAATTTAGAATTTCTAGTATACAAAGCTAGTACGCCTGCGAATGATATAAAGCTTAAACACCCAAAGGGAATTGAATCTTATTACTATACGCATAGATTAATAAACCGAATGACGAATACTTAACTTCATAGTTGTAGTATACACTGCTAGTACGCCTACAAATATTGCGGAAGCTTAAACACCCAAAGGAAAATGCCTCTAAATAATAATTTAATTGTAAATATTTCTTCATTTATTTGTGCATTTTTAACGAGTTTTTGATCCTTAGTAAAGCTAAAAGAAATATGCCAGCATGGCTATTATCCCGACTATCTTGCGGATATTATGTAGGCTTACTTAAAATAATCAATCCGTGTGTGCTCCCACCTCGTACCACACACCCCACGATCGACAGATAAGGAGCGACACCCCATCCATCAACTGTGCGGCTGCATCTTCATCACAATACCACCCTGATAGACTGCGTGACGTCATCGTTACGTCACTCAGTACTCCGCGGTCTTAGTAATTTAATTGGACTCCCGTTTTCTCCGCAAGTCGTGGCTTAATAAAATACGTTGAAATATTTATGAATTCTTGTATAAAATTCGTCGAGACGCATTAGGCGGGGTGGACCATGTGGCCTAAGCCCTCTCAATTGTACTCTCGTTTATAGAGGTTGTCCTACAGTCCTAACCTATAACACAAGAACTATAACTTTTTGTGGACAAGCGTGGCTTTCTTTAAATATGGTTGCAGGAAGTCACTGGATGCAGACCATATCGAACATTTTGCTATAGAAATCGTTGAGCTTGCTTAACCATATTAAGTGATTTTTAAGGTTGCACAGTTTCGAAATTATTTGCGAGAACTCTCCGCAATGTAATTATTAATGCGGTCTTTTCCTTAATCGTTAAAGCGAGCGATAATTAATGTGATCCATAAAAGAGTGTGATAAAGAATAGTTAAGAAAATTAATTCTAAAAAAACAACTGTCTCTGTATTTGACTATGATTTTTGGCTAACCTAACTACTTCAAATTCTTTAATAAAATAAATACACACAACACTTACAGCTAAAATTCCTCATTCAACTGTTATTTAAATATTTGTAGCTAAGTTAAACGACAGTACATTTTCCCGATAGTTGTTTCCAAGCGCAATACGCTGGGAGCCGCTGCGGTCGCATTGACTACAGACAGTCCGCTTAATAGTCGTCATTACACTGCAACTAGCTAGCTCCCTTGATAAGTATTTTAATTTACTGCACTGTCTATTTTATGGAGTAATAAAGAGTTTTATATCTATTAAACTCTATTTTAAATTTAGAACCTATTGATAAACGATACATGTTTTCCAAATTATCTATTAATCTCTCACAAAGATTTCTAAATATAGAGGAACCCAATCTGCAAAAACTGCTACTAATTTATAATTTTCTCAAAGAATTTCACATCAAGGAACCTTATGGAATTGGCCTACAAATTTCTAAGAACATCAATAAGAAGCTTGTCCTAGTGTATTATTGTCTCATAGTAGATTTATTTACACATTCTAACACACATATGCACGCACACACACGCTTGCACTCGCGTAAATACGCGAATACGCTCACACACATAGTAAATTTCAAATAGTAAATAAATAAAACCATAATATTCTTATTTTCTCTGATATGTAATAGGATAACCAAAGATAATTTCACCTAGCACAATACGCTAATTTGAAGGCATGGGTTTTACTAAATGTCTTTACGCTTTATGGAGCTAACAGTTCAATTTACATAATCGCGACTTATATATCAAAGCATCAACAGATAGCATAATTCAATTAATTCTTAGAAACTATAAAACATAAAGGAAACCCGGTTGATTAGTTTTGCAAGCATTACGTTGTGTGCCAGTCGGTGCCGGCGTGACGCAAGCGCCGCTGTAATCATGTGCTTGTTGAAAAACATTGGCGCGAACCGCGAGCATAACGCTATTATATCCCATACGTTGTTTGTGTTATAATTAGTGTTGTGTCACGGCGTAGGTAGGTACGTCGGGGAATCTATTGAAGCTGAAGAAGACGCAGTAAAAGGTCTATTGTTTGGTGGTAGAAACATACTGGAGAGTGGAAACAGTAGTTACTGCAGCATCAATGGATCTTCAAGATAATGGTATCATCGTTATAAATAAATGAATAAACATACCCTACCTTGACGACGAAGGTCTAGTTGTACGGTTACAAAGCTGAGGTCTCGAGTTCGAATCCTAGGTTGGGCAAAATGATATTGGATGTATCTATTCATTATTATCAGCCCAGAGACAGGAATTTGTGCCCGATATGGCGATATGCTCGCCACCTATCACATTGTGAGACGAAACATACAAGGCGAAATGTGGGTGACCTGGCACCTCTGCTTACCCTTCTAGGAAAAAGGCGTGAGTTTATGTATGTATGTAAATACATCTAACAGTACTGTCCCACACTAGGATAGAGTCACAGATTGTTGTGGGTAACAGATACTATAAGAGACCCGAAATAAATACCTGTGGATCACACAATTAATTGTATTGGTGCGAGGATCGTTCGGACCCCCGGCCTCTCGTTTCACAGCCGGCGTATAACCAACTGCGCGACGCAGGCTGGCGATATACATATATTATATTGACTAATTTGTGTTTTTAATTATTCTAAGGAGCAGACCCCAAAGAGTAGAACAAATCAAATTATTATTTAAATTAAATTATTACCAAATTGAAGTGGTTGTGGGCGGGCTATAGCGTGGAGAACTGATGGGCATATTGAAAATATCTCAATACAACGCCATGTACTAGCAAGCGTCAGACGATTACCTGTAGGATGGACAGACAACCCAGTATGCAAGAGATCGCAATCTTGTCTTGGCTATCTGACTCAATGATCTGTATGATGTCTCCTTCCAAGAATATGATACATTTCAAGGAACATTCTGCTTCGGAAATAGGCTATTTCATTTAATTTCAAGCTTCGTGCTATAGACTACAACAAGGTAGCAAGCAACAGGTACACTGTTAAATGTCAGGCGATCGTTAAGGCGATAAGTCAATCGAGTAGTTACTAGCTTACTCAATTTTCTTATGGGTGTTTATGGGCCTTAGTCACGTACCGTTAAGTTAACAGATTATAGTTTTTCTGAGCTCTCTGATTCTCTATCGATTCTTCCTCATGGTTTTTGTTTTTAAATTCATCTTCCACCACAGCAACTCTACTGAACATACTCGTCCAATTTCAAGTATTTAAGTAGCTTGATACTAGTAGCTTAGTTGGCTTTGCTGGTAGCTTCAAAACACCTTATTTAAAAAACAATAATTTATGTATATATCCTATAATATAATAAAGTACCTTGATAAACAATACCCATCCTCATAATCCTTCAATAAAAAATGAATCGTGCAAAGGAACAATTAATATTAGAAATGAGCAACCTTGTGTCCGTTCCGGAGATGGCGTGGCTCCTGGATTGATGAGAAACATCAGCGTTCATCAACTTGGTCTAGAATTAATGTGCCATTAGAGCTATGATCGCCTGTGATTACTCATAATGAATGGTGATAATGACATTGGAGCAAATGGTAGGAATATTCGTATCAAGGAATCGATTGCTGTAATTGCTGGTGGTATATCTGGTACCAATAAATATGTGCTTGAGTGTGAAACTATTGACAACAATTGTTTTAAAGAGGGTGAGAAGTGGTTTGGTGTATAAAATGTCATAATTGTTCCGTCTGTATGAAACAAAAAAAAATAAGTCACCTTGTGTACCCGACTGGGATTTCTTTAACAAGTATATCTTGATGCATGATTGAAGCATACTTTGATATATTGCTTTGTATGTTACGTTCTCTTAACATATCTCCAACAGCAGTTGAATGGTTTCGTAGTTACCTGTATGGACGCCGGCAACGCATTTGTGTCGAGGATTGTTATTCCTCGCGGTGCTCCTTATCTGCTAGCGTTCCACAGGGCGGCGTGCTATCTCCACTACTCTTTGCTGTCTTTATAAATTCCATATCTATTCAACTTCGCCCCTCCTACCACCTCTACGCAGATGATTTACAAATTTATACTCAAGCATCTTTGGGTAATATGAATGATGCGATTGCTATAATTAATAATGACATCCAGCACATCTGTGAATGGAGCAAGACCCATGGACTGAAAGTCAATCCATTGAAAACACCGAGGACCAGCTAAATAAACTTGAGCGCCTTCAAAACTTTATTATTAGATTCATATTTGGATTACGCAAATATGATCATGTTTCTGAGTTTCGTACTAAGCTCAAGTGGTTGCCTATTCGGCTTCGTCGGAATGCTCATATTCTTTCTCTTCTTTACAATATATTGTTTAATCCTGTCACCCCATCTTATCTCAAAGATCGTTTTGTATTTCTCGATGACTCCCATTCAAGATCCCTAAGGTCGTCAGAGAGACTGGAATTAAAAATGCCTGTGCACTCCACTAATTTTATGGACGGGTCGTTCACCGTCAAAGCTGTCCTATTGTGGAACGCCCTACCAGTTGTGGTAAGACGGGCGCGATCACTATCATCGTTTAAAAAAATAGTCAAAGATCACTACCTTTCCCTACATTTACACATTGATGTGGATAACTTTCCTGTTTGTATGTATGTACTGATACTCTTATATATATATAAATATTTATATATTTATGTATGTATATTAGTTATATATATGTATGTATTGATGTATGTATATATATTTTTTTACTATTATTTAGTAAATATTTGTATTTCTTATATTTTTCCGTCTTAACTCCTATTCTTTACACTTTAGACTGCCCTCTAATTCCCTCTAATTATCCTTTTATCAAATTCATCCCATGGTTGTCTGACATTGCCTTTGAGCGATAAGACCGCCAATTGTACTTTTATGATTGTGATTTTCATTTTATTTGTATTTTTTTGTGCAATAAAGTGTATAAATAAATAAACATATCCGCAATTAAAAAATACATAGTTTATTATAAATATCTTTATGTAATAATTACAACTCGTAATTCTGAACAAAATTTTAGGCGTAGAAAGCTAATTTCATAGCTGACGTACTAATCCGTCTTTAATATTTATGAGACAGGAGTTAATACACAGGACCAAGGAACTCCTTAGAATATAAATAGGTACAGACATACATATTAATGATAGCAATGATATCAGAGAAATATCGGACAAAACAGCAACGAGATCGTAATCCACACTAGGTAATGTCGTAGCGTCCTTTGTGTGGACATTACTGGCGCTATTGTGCCGGCTCGTACAACGCACGCGTAATGGACGCTGTCAGCTACTTACTCCATGGCATGTATGTTGAATCCGTGTCTTTGGGGAAGTACTCAAAATAGTCAAAATATTTATGTGACCTGCTAATATTATGGTGTTTTACGAGCGAAGTCTCTGGTAGTTTCTAACAACCACGGTAAAATAATTGTATCGGGTAAAATGTTTATATAGTCTACAATTACAATTGGAAGGTCTCTCATATGTGAGAGGTCGTCTGGCTAGGTACCACCGCAATGTCTATTTCTCCCGCCAAACAGCAGTATACTTGCACTGTTGTGTTTCGGTCTGAAGGACATTGCAGCCAGAGTAAGGACTGAATATATTGAGACTTAACATTTTGTGTCTCAGAATGGCGAACGCAATGGAATGCGAATATTGCTTTGTAATTCTGGGTGTTGTTTGGTTGTGCTACTGTTCATGAGCTGTTGTATCGCTTACCATCAGGCGAAAGGCAAGCTCGTCTCGACATTCATTTTCCTAAAAAAAACATTTATTGTGGAGTTTTGGAAATGAAGTCTCTGGTAGTTTTTGAAACCCACTTCAATATTCTCGTATCTTAGTGTTGAGTCAGATAGTTTGTGGCTCTTTCTTTCTGTCTCTCTCTCTTCAAGTATTTATCTCCTTCTCTGTCATCCATTGCAGGAGGCTTACTAATGAAAATATACCTCCTACAAAATTTCACAGCGATGTTTTGGAAGCAGTCTTCAACCAGCAACTTCCTGCAGCCTTAGGTAAGTTATCGTAGGCTTAATTTAATTACCTTTTAGTCTTCAATCATTCTAGTCACAAAAACCACAAACAACACTGATTTTATCTTTTCCTCGTGAAGTCATACCTTTCCTTGGCAAAGCTAGGCTTTTAGGTCAGAGGGTCATTCTTTTGGCAACCTGTCCGGCTGTCTTACAGAATGGCACGGGCACGCGCTCCCGGCCCCTCGAGCCACCATTGTCGCACTCCACTTCCCAATCCGCGACTTTGGCGTCCCCCTTCCTCCCCACTACTGGTGGCAGGATTTTTGTATTGAGTCATATTTTTCACTCAATGCTGAATCCGAGCGGGTTGGTACCACCGTCTGGTCTATTTCTACCGCTAAGTAGAAATGCGTTCCGGTAGAAGGGCTGGACAGCCGTTCCCTCATCCGTTCCTTCCTCTTCGATAATAGGTGTTGGTTGTTGCAAGCGATGCTCGTTGATGTGGTTGGGTGTCGGAGTGGGCGCTCGGGTGGGGGTGCTGGTGTGGAGTACAGGGAGACCCGGTGGGAACGGTCACCGCCGGCCGCCTGCCGGTTAGTAGGGGACCTGAACCCGGGGATACACAACTGTCTAACTCCCTCCCCGGGAAGCTGTCCCGCCAACCGGCGAAAATCCCGTTGCGCAGTCGTCGTGCCAGAGTGGGAGACTGGAGTGGATCCCGGCGACTGCACGCGGGGGGGCATCGGGGGCCCTTCCGTGCTTCACGCTGGCTCCTCCTAATGCCGCGTGCCCGCTTCACACTATATCCTCCCTTCTCGAGTATCGTCTTGGTTCAACCACGCTTGTCCTTACCCTATCCCACTCTCTTTAAAATATGCGAAGGCACAATCGAAGCAGGCTCTCCACGGCGGGAAATTTATCCACATTTTCTGTGGACTTCTGTAATGTCAGGGGTCTACATAGCAACCTCGACGCCGTCCACCACCATCTAGAGACGGCGCGGCCTGCCCTGCTCTTTTTAACGGAGACGCAAATATCCGCCCCTGACGATGTATCGTACTTAAATTACCCCGGTTACGTTTTGGAACATCGATTCCTACGTAAAGCCGGGGTGTGCGTCTTCGTCAGGGGTGATATCTGTTGTCACCGCCTTCGGGGCCTCGAGCGTCAGGACCTGTCTTTATTGTGGCTACGAGTAGAATTCAGGGGTAGGACCCGAGTCTACGCATGCCTGTACAGGTCCCACGCCAGTGATACGGGATCTACTCAATTATTTGAGAGCGTCCAAGTGGGGACTGACCAGATTCTCGAGCAGTTCCCTTCCGCGGAGGTGGTGGTCCTCGGTGATTTCAACGCTCATCACAAAGAGTGGTTGGGATCCAAGACCACTGATCTCCCCGGTCGGGCTGTCTATGAGATGGCCTTGGCTTATGGTCTCTCGCAGCTGGTAACACAGCCCACCCGTGTTCCAGACGTTGAGAGCCATGAGCCCTCTTTGTTGGATCTTCTGCTGACGACCCACCCGGACGGATACAGGATAGCGGTTGATGCTCCCCTGGGATCATCTGACCACTGCCTGGTCCGTTCATGGGCTCCTGGAGTGGGTCCCAGCCGCTCTTCGACGACTGGAACTCGCACAGTTTGGCGGTACATGTCAGCAGATTGGGATGGACTGCGAGAATTCTTTGCGTCCTACCCTTGGGGGCGGCTTTGTTTCTCCTCCGATGATCCTGACGCCTGTGCGGACTGCGTCGCGGATACGATTAGCTTGGGTATGGAAACTTTCATACCCAGCTCGAAAATACCCGCAGGGCGTCGCAGCCGGCCTTGGTACAATAGTGCCTGTGCTGTTGCTGCGCGCCTAAAGCAGTCTGCATACACGGTGTGGCAAGACGCAAGGAGGCGTCGGGATCCAAATTCAAAGGAGGAGAAACGGAAATTCAACGCCGCCTCTAGATCCAACAAGAGAGCCTTAGCTAAGGCCAAGGCGGAGCACATCCGCAGAATTGGCGAGCGACTCCAGAGCTATCCCTCTGGGAGTCGTGCTTTTTGGTCGCTCGCTAAGGCTGTGGAGGGTAATTTCTGCCTGTCCAGTCTCCCACCACTGCGCAAGTCCGATAACAGTTTGGCCCACAGTGCAAAGGAGAAGGCCGATCTCTTGGCCCAATTCTTTGCCTCGAACTCGACTTTGGATGACGGGGGCGCCACACCGCCGAACATCCCGCGTTGTGAGAGCCTCCTATCTGACATAAAAATCACCCAGCGTGCTGTCAGACGGGAGCTCAAGCTTCTAGACGTCCATAAGTCGAGTGGGCCAGACGGTATCCCCGCAGTGGTTCTTAAAACGTGCGCCCCTGAGTTGACACCCGTGCTCACGCGCCTTTACCGTCTTTCCTATAAAGCCAACCGGGTTCCGGCTTCGTGGAAGGTCGCCAATGTACACCCTGTCCCCAAAAAGGGTGACCGTTCGGACCCTTCGAGTTACAGGCCGATTGCTGTCACATCCCTACTCTCCAAGGTTTTGGAGCGAGTTATCAACACTCAGCTCCTGAGGTATCTTGAGGATCGCCAGTTGATTAGTGACCGCCAGTACGGTTTCCGTCATGGTCGCTCGGCTGGTGACCTTCTTGTGTACCTCACGCACCGTTGGGCGGAAGCTTTGGAGAGTGGGGGTGAGGCGATTGCGGTCGGCCTTGACATTGCGAAGGCGTTCGACCGAGTGTGGCATCGCGCCCTTCTGGCGAAGCTACCTGCGTATGGAATTCCTGAGGGGCTCTGCAAATGGATCGCCAGCTTTTTGGATGGTCGGAGCATAAAAGTCGTAGTGGACGGCTGTTGCTCCGAGACCAAGACCATTAATGCTGGTGTTCCACAAGGCTCGGTGCTATCGCCGACACTCTTTATCCTGCATATCAATGACATGTTGTCTATTGATGGCATGCATTGTTATGCAGATGATAGTACGAGTGACGCGAGGTACATCGGCCAACGGAGCCACTCTCGGGATTCCATTATGGAAAGACGGTTTCAACTTGTGTCTGAAGTCGAGAGCTCTCTGGGGCGGGCCTCCGAATGGGGTGAATTGAACCTAGTTCAATTTAACCCTTCGAAGACACAAGTTTGCGTGTTCACTGCGAAGAAGGACCCCTTTGTCATGGCGCCGCAATTCCAAGGAGTTACTCTCCAAGGATCCGAGAGTATTGGAATCCTTGGCATCGAAATATCAAGCAAGGTCGAGTTTAGGAGTCATTTGGAGGACAAAGCCAAACTGGCGAGCAAGAAGTTGGGAATCCTGAACAGAGCCAAGCGGTACTTTGCGTCGGGTCATAGATTGACACTTTACAAAGCGCAAATCCGGCCCCACGTGGAGTACTGCTCCCACCTCTGGGCAGGTGCCCCAAAATACCAGCTCGACCCACTTGACTCCTTGCAGCGACGAGCTTGTCGAATTGTCAATGATCCCGATCTCACGGACAAATTGGAACCGTTAGGACTGCGGAGAGACTTCGGATCTCTCTGTGTGTTCTATCGTTTGTTCCATGGGGAGTGCTCCGAAGAGTTGTTTGAGATGGTACCACCGTCGCCTATGTACCATCGCACCACACGTTTCCGCAGTAGAGTTCATTCCCACCACCTGGAGGCGTACCGCTCCCGAACGGTACGTTTCCAGCGTTCTTTTCTACCACGTACGTGCAAGCTCTGGAATGAACTCCCTGCATCGGTGTTTCCTCAGCGCTATGACCTGTCCTTCTTCAAACGAGGTTTAAGGAGAGTACTATCCTTGAGGTAGGCAGCGACTTTGTTGTGCTGGTCCCCTGGCACTACGGAGGTCCATGAGCAGCGGTAGCCGCTTACCATCAGGCGGGCCGCTTGCTCGTCTGCCTACTAGGCAATAAAAAAAAAAAAAAAAAAAAAAAAAGAAAAGCTATTTATCTTTGCCAAGGCTATGCGACAGTATATAAAAATAATGACAATAAAATATATGCAGTTTTTATTTGCATTCAGTTTCGGTCACGTATTGTAGTATTAAGGTATGGTTTATCAGTTATTATGGATTGTTCGTGACAAAGTATAGACAAATAAGCATATTTTTCAATAAAAATGCATGCTTCTACATTGATGGTCTAAGGAATCTTAAGGCAACATTAATTTATATTAGCCTAGTCAAGTAACTGCAAAATAAAATAAGAAGACATATTTTGTAGCTGAAAAATGTTCAATCAATGGTTAATTTACACACAAAAATAACAACTGATTAGACGATATGCTCCATTTCGCTAAATTACTGCTTGTTGTCGTATGACGTAACGATTATTTTATTTCTCTACTAATGGAAACCAGCAGTACCAAATTTTCAAAATAATTTGTTTGGAAATTACTAAAAAGATCATTAACCCGTTACGATGATATAAGATCATAGCACAAAATACCCAAGATGTCTGCCATGAAAACAGTTCTACTTGCAACCAACTTTTTATAGGCTACTCAAACCACAATGACAATATTCAGCTCGTATAACTCGGGCTTATCTGACCAAGCGCCGAGTACTGGTAGAGCATTAGTGCCACTCCGGAAGCAGACGACGACGGGTTAACGCTGGCTTCTGTGCCGACGGGTTAAATGGCACTTTGTATTGCTAATTTATTACACTTACTTCATTTCAGTTCTATTCTTCTATGACTGAATGAAAGAAATGGTGAGATGGAAACCAGGAACTAAGGAAAATAAATCTGTATTGTACTCTATTGTATCAGAACACGGGACTTCTCTACAATCGAGAGTACGATTTACAATACGATTTAGAGTAGTTAGGCCGTGTAGTCCACCACGCTGAGCTTGTGCGAGTTGGCAGACTTCACACGCCATAGAAATTCTTATAAAAATAAATCATTGTGTGGTAGTTGAATATCTGATACAAGTTGTGTTTCACGAATTTGATTTTTTTAATCCCACGGTATATTTAATGAAGTCATAAAAAAACACTATCTCGTTCTATTTCACTATGAATATTACTGGTGGTAAGTCTCTCATATGTAACAGGTCACATGGGTACGTACCATCGCAATGTCCACTTTTCTCGCCAAACAGCAGTGTAAATGCACTGTTGTGTTTCGGATTATCATATTCAGACTTAACATCGGATATCTTAGGATGGCGAGCACGGTGGAATACCACGCATTGCTTTGTAACTCAAGTCGTTGTTTGGTTGAACTACTGTTCATTAGCGGTCGTATCGCTTACCATGAGGTGAACGGCATGCTCATCTCGCTATTAATTGCAAATATAATTTTAAAAAATCGCTCCTCAGCTATTCCTTATCCATGACGTCACGGATTTGCTAATATATCGATTCCACAACAAGTTGAAAAGTGTAAAAAAGTGGCAACACGTACGCTTGGTGCGTGCGCAGGAAGCGATCGTTTTCCGCACCGCTTCCGGTCTCGGCCGATCATTATTCAACCACTGCGCAACTAGGAAGAGTTACCAAACGTATGTTAAACTAAAACCAGTGTAAGATGAGCTGTTGTTGAGTTTACTACGATGATATTCGGTGGTCAAATGGTATTTGCAGTTTTAAGATTTCATTGTGATCGATAGCCTAATTCTTTTTTTATGTTATGCCAAAGGTATTTGAACTTTTTTCGCCTATTATAAGCCTTTTAAATACTAATAAAAATAACATGGAATACCAAATTTTCTTTTTATTGAGTTTCTTTTGACCAATTAAATGAACTCAAAACTACATCTATACTTAAGAAGATCGATTGCCTACATCCAAATACTTTCCAATTCACATCCTATCACAACTTGAAAAGATCGCCATAACATCCCTTGAAATATCAAATTTCCAGTACACGGAATACAAAAGGGCTACGTCGAACCTTCAAAGGCCGGCCCTTTGAGATTAAAAAAGCAATTGTAAACGAATTAATATTCTTTGTAACTCGTCAAGACGAAAAAAAAACAACATATCTAGCCACATGGAAGTAGATCATTTTGTTCTAAAAGTCGATAGTGCAAGGTTCTAAATAAATTCTGGATAAATATTATTAAAATAAAATCGGTGATCATTTTATGATGATCAAAGTTGAGTGTGTGAAAGAGTCAAATCTTGGTTATCTTGTGCCCATATTATGAATTCGTTGTAAATGTACTCATGTTGGAGTTAAATTGATGAGTTGTTTGGAATAATTTGCTTGTATATAACGTTAGAAGAGTTGGTATCATTCGTAGAAATCATTGAAATATATATCTATATGTTTAGTCGAATATGATATTGGTTTTTGATACATGCAACTACACTTATACCGTTGTAATTCTTTCCAATATTTTATATTATGGTCTTAACTTCGATAACGTATAGTTCTTATTTTTACATTTATGATTCTTCTGAAGCCATAACTTCGCATACCATTACATTAAAAGTACTTTATGCTGGACGCAGATTAAAAAGCATCTTCTTTATACCTGACAAAGAGGGAGCAACTCAAAGGGCCAAAGGGCTCCAGTGAATGGCGTTTACTTCCTTACATCAAACCCTCTCGATTACTTTCTCGTAGATTTGCAATTAATGCTATACCCTCTTCGCCTCGTTGCTAGTATGTATGAACGGCGTACACGGTAGTAGGTTCAATTCTCGAGTAAATAAGTTAGTGATAGCTTAGAAGGGAACGAGTCAAGCGTTTCCATCTAGGGCATATCAGTGGCTATTGAAAGTTATGTATTGATTAACTATTACTCACATTTAAACAGGAAAACATAGATTAGAACTATACATAATAAGAGTTATCTGCCAAAATTGTTAAACTCCGATTGAGCAAGCGTATTAAATGATGTATTCCTGAAATATTACAAAGACACCAGCCGTTACTTTTTAGGTAATATTTTGTTCTCCATCTTGGAAATAAGTATGTTGAGCTGAGCCCATATATGGATTGGGTAATTATGTACAGGCAGATTATCGCATGCAATACGTTGCAAAGGTCATACCATCGTAAGCGGAATCGGAAGTATTAACATAATTCTATCCTTATGAGATAAATAATCATTAATTATACACGTATGCGGGTACTTCATATTGCATTGTGTTTATTACGAGTATAGCGACATCTAGCACTGAAGCTCAGAGCCTCTAAAATGTTGGCATTATTTTTAACCCGTAGTAAACGAATCTTATGTTAGATGAATAAGAATTTAAAAGAATTTGGAAGTGTTAGAGCCACGCTGTTGTGATGAATCCGTAAGGTCAGGGCTTCGTTAGTAAAATTTCCCGATACCCAATACCCTCTTCCCATGCTATTTTTTCCGCTCTCCTTCCGATTTAATGGTCCAACACATTCAAAATCGAAGTGTTATGGATGTTCATGGAGGGCAGAGATCACTTACCATCAGGGGACCTGTTTGCTCGATTGCCAGACCTATGCAATGCAAACAATCGATAGCCAAGCATGAGACAATAAGATATAGGATACAAATATTTTTAAATAGGGATTGGTTAGCTGCAAAGCACCACGGATTAAATAAACGGGGGCACTATACGAGCTATACTATACTATACTTGACAATAACACAAACTCCGTAAAGCAGCGAAACTATAAGTTAACAACTTCAGAGCTCACATTGTTTCGTCATAATTTTACATCGAGTTCTATTGTAAATAAATAAATTACACATACATTTAAAGCCTAAAATAAAATAAGGCGATTAAGTCTAGCCCGACTAGATAAACGAGTATTTTTAATAATAACTGCTAAACGAAACGATTTGCACAATCTCGCCATTTCTTTCGTAAGCGTATTGGCTCATTAAAAAACGAGTTTTTCGACTATTTCAGCTTTTAATGTGCAATACGAAGGCAATAAACTATGGAAGACACGTATATTCAATTTAAAAGTTATTTATTTACACAGCAAAGTGTCGGTTTCTTATAACGTGCCATTATCGCTGTTTTTTTCTTTTAATATATGTTAAAAATAAATACGCAAATATATTCTATAGTTTACAGAAACATGCGCATTAATATTAATTTTTGTATTGCGCCATATTTGAAATTTGTTGTTTATTTATTGCGCCATATATTTTACATTATTGCCTTTAATAATGACCTTTACTATTTTGTTACTTTTGGATTGGCATATAAACACAATCATAGGTCACTATTAGAAAAAAAAAATCACTTCACTTCACTGGTATTTACAATTCACAGATAAAAAAAATTTGTTTCACATTAGAATTTGAGTTTTGTGGGACCGAAAATAATATCCGTATTCGTCATCTATCTTTTATTAGAATGTGGCGAAATTTGGAACTCCTAATAACATGTACATTTTATCTGGTGCATTTTATCATTTATTTATTTATTCAATTTTTGCACAATACAGGAAGACAACAAAGAAATCACATAAAAATAATAATAGTACAAGTGGCGGCCTATATATTTCACACTAGGTAATTTCTTACAAGAAACCATGGGATGGATATTCAAATAGGAGAAAGAAAGGGCAATCTAAGTAGGTCTTTAAATACAGTAGGTTCGGCAAACCAGCAAACAGGCCAACTGATGGTCACTTACCAAAGTGATCACCGACGCCACTGAACATCTATAACTCTTGGATCACAGATGTGTATCCAGCCCATCTAATCGGGAGGAGACCAAGAAGAAATAAGACTAGGAGAGCATTGGGTATCTGGCAACTATTGTAGCCAGACATCCTGCTTGAATGTTAATATTTATCACTATATAGGGGTATTATTTTAATTTATTTCAAATAAATTCTCATGTCCTGATGGCCTCCGATGAATCCCGGACACGGAACGCAACTCGTGTGCAATTAAACATATGTAATGACATTGTCTCGTCGTCAACTACACAAAGTTTATTGAGGAAAATAACTGCATATATAATGGCGATTAATAACACGGACTTATATGCGCATCATACTTGCATTTATAAAACGTATAAGAATATGATTAGGAAGATTTTTATACAAAACTTGCGACCCGGCTTCGTTCGACAGCAATTAATTTGCTTTCTCACTTTTTTACTTTTGCAAGATTTTTATTCACTCGTCGACTATACGGCGTAACCTCTCTGCATCGTATCTCGATTCGACAAGATACCAGTGCCCTGCACTACGAAGTATATAGTCACTTATTTGTCTCCGCACTCATAGCTTCATTCCATCGCTATTATAGTATCTTGCAGAGCACCGAACTCCTTTACAACCTAGCTCGAACTGAAAAGATTATACAGGACCAGTGTTGTTAGCAATAATTCTAGAGGAAAATACTCACATCCAAAAGAATAAAAACCCTATATTCATGTGCACTGAAATTAATATTGCTTTCAAAGTCTAATCAATATTTCAAAATTTAGCAAGTATATCTTAAGCCACTAACTAAATGAAACCGTTTAATAAAAATACAGACAAATTTCTCGAATACAAAATTACACATTCTATTCTTCATAGAAGTTATTAAAATTGGCAAGGTGAATGGCACGATAAAACATAAGACTGCAAGTTTATTACGAGTTCTGTATTAAACAAACGTGTTCTTACGCCCACGTGGTAAAGAATTCCGACATTCTATGCACGTGGAAGTAGGGAGAATTAGTTATTAGCTTATTATACCATAAAGTGTTAATGTCGTTCATTAACATTATTCAGATTGTTTAAATACTCCGTAAATGTCGATGGTAGGATTATTAAGCAGAGATACAAAGTTACTTAGTTTGTCTATAAAGAGAAGGGGATAATTGGTACATATAGTTGAAAATTATCGTCACCAGTCAACCCTGAATAGCTGTAATAGCGAATTCATGCCTATAAGATACTTATAGGGTCTGAAAGTAATCTTTTTGATAATCTATTTTTATATACTAAATCATTGTTCAATATAATTCATATTATCACAAGTATTCTAAATTCATGTAAGTTTCGGATAAGACTGAAAAGAAAGAGAATTACTGGTAGGTCTCTCATATATGAGAGGCATGGGTAAGTACCACCGCAATATTTACTTCTCCCGCCAAACAGAAGTATAAATGTACTGTTGTGTTTCGTATTGAAGGACATTGTAGCCAGAGTTTCTACTACTGGACATATTGAGACTCTTCATGGTGTTGTTTGGCTTTTCTACTGTCCATGAAAGGTCGTATCGCTTACCATCAGGCGAATAGCATTCTGGTCGCGTCAATCATAGTTTGATAAAATAACGTTTGATGCTACCTACTCTTCGACGTATTATTTACACTGAAGTGTATACTATAGTGTTGTGTATACTATTGTCAAGACAATAGTACACAGATGCAAATACATTACAGTATTACGTTAAGACGTACACAATGCTGTAACAATAGCAATAGAAGTGTAAAGCAATCAGAACAGGCGGAGTTGGCACTAACACAACACCACGGCAAATATTGCCGGCTGACTTCGCACTTAACTCCTGTTTAGACTAACTTCTTGTTAGAACCTTGATAAACCACCTTGGAGGATATTACTTGTATGTTGTTTTGTTTGAAATTGGCTTTATTTATATCAATGAATAAGTTTACGCCTGTGTAAACCTGAGAACGTCGAAGAAGGTGTTATTACGGCAAATTGGCGAAAGTATTCAAACATAAATATGTTATTTTTCGGAATAAAAACTAATAGGTTCAGGGTATCAACATCATTTATCCAGCCGTTTGAGCGTGAAGAAGTTAACAATGACACAAAATTTAAGAAAAGCACGATTATCATGAAAATATTTGCATCACAGAACACGTTTATTTTTACTCTAATATAATAATGCTGTAAATACATATTAACATACTATTGTATATCAGTATATTGTCATCAATTTGTTGACCTGTCTAAAACCTATCAAAATACAACCATATTCCGACACCTACTTAACAAAATTGTTTGCTAACGTGGTAAATGATAAGTAATTAGTAATTCGACCTCAGCAGAACAAATACCGAGCAGGTTATAGCAGCTGTTTCACTATATAAAGCTGAACAAATAGTAATTGCGAAGATATTTTGAAATAGACGACTTAGTGACTTACTTTTTTTTGAATCTGTAGTCCACAATTGAGGAAAGGCTTCTTTTTCCTTTCATTTAAACCTATCTCAGATGAACTCTTGCTGTTTAAAATATATAGTTATAAGAAAAAAAATGGGTAAAAAACTTATGATTACCCCTTTCAACTAGGCCATACAAACATGGAACACGTATCAAACAATTGCAATAGATCCGAAAATAACAAAAAGTCGAATGAAATAATCATAATATAATGTATTTAAAGGCAAGGTTATATATCGAAACAAATTATAATATTAATAGCATGCTTTCCAAACTTATACTGATTTTATTTTTAACTTTATAAATGTCGCATACAGGCGAACTTAATGCCTAAAGCAATCTTTACCAGTCAACCTTTGAGTGTGAAGAGATTCAACAAACTGGGAGTTTATAATATAAAAATAGGCAAAACAAACATCCTAACACATATCTGAGAAGCAAGACGTTGAAAATCCTCCCTTTAGCATCATAATTCGTGTATAATTCTCAAGTTAATAATTTCAACAACGCAACTGTACGCACTTTAAAGACGCAAGTAATCTGCGAGCTCTGATGAGTCGGCAAGTGGTGTGTTCAGCGTTAATTGTCGGACAATGCATTGCCTGAGGCTGGGAGATAACTCGCAGTGATTTAACTGCCTTAGACGATGCTTACGATATTTGCTCTACTGAGTGTGCTTGGGTTCGTTGTTTTACGGTTTGAGTGTAAGGATTTGGCATAAAATTGTGGATAATTTTTGTCTGTTTTAATTTCTGTGCATGAATTAAGAGGTTTTGGTAATTTTGAAACTAAATTTATGATAAGTTGCTTGATATTTTAGTTTAGGGAAGCTTTCATTTTTGGTGATCCGATTCGGTACTTTGCTAGATTTAAATCAATAGCAATTTTCAATTTCATATCATAAAACACCAAGACTACTCCGAATTTTTTTTTGTAAAAGGATAGAACCCCAAACTTTTCATAGCTGAAAGTTAACTTCATAGCCACTTTGTCAAGAACCCGTCTAGTTTGGCTTTATTCAAGAAACCTAAACTTAATCCTTTAAATTAATTAATTAAAACTCGGAAAATATCTTAAGATAATCTTCAGACGCAGAGCGAGGGAATGAAATGAAAATATCTTAAACAATAACCTGTTTCTTTAAAATTTTGTTAATCCAGACGATTCTCACGAAATCTGCGGCAATTCTTGAGACAATAATAGCTTGCATAATGTTGAGTCATCAAAATTCGACAGTGCGAATGATATACAAACAATGCTGCAAACTTTGGTTCTGTTATTTTACATTGTATATCGTCAATATATAATTTTCTTTTTTAACCGGCTGTGAAACGTAAAGCTACTAGTTTGATAGAAACCAAGATAAATGTTCCTTTATAATACATAGGCTAACGCTAGTTATTCAGAGGTAGGCAAAAGTGACACCTACGCAGTAAAAATTTCAAACAACTAAAATAACACAAAAAACTTCACAGTATCAACTATACCGGTATTTTAACTATACAATTAGCTATTTACATACCGACAAATGTGTCTCTCTCTCTCGCTCTCTTCAGCCAGAGGAAGTGTACTGATAAACAAAGTTCTCCTCCATAATCGTAAGTAATCATTTTTAAATCAAATAACACATAAATATAATTAATAAACCTTGTAATCGACGCCCGAGACTCACAATACATAAACTGCAAACCACATTAAATTTGCAACGAATGTAATACATTTATTACAATCATCGAAATCAAATAATGAGTCATCAAAATAATTTTCCTTACGATGTGTGAACATAATGCTAAAACAGCATTTCTCCGACAATGCGTGTTAGTGGAGTAGGTCAGCTGTGGATTCTTGCGATTAATTATATTTACTCGTTCAAAACATACACGGAAATTAAATGAAAAAAATCTTTTAGGATCATATTTATCACCTTCTTTGAAATCTGTATCAGCCCATATACGTCCCACTGCAGGGCACGGGCCTCCTCTACAATCGAGAGTACGATTGAGAGTGGTTAGGCCATATAGTCCACCACGCTGGCCTAGTGCGGGTTGGCGGACTTACATACCATAGAATTATTTTTTTATAAATCGCTATGGTATGCAGGTTTCCTCACGATGTTTTCCTTCACCGTTTTAGTGCGTGGTGATTGACTATCAATACACACATGACTCCGAAAAGTCAGAGGTGTGCGCTGGGATTCGAACCCGCGACCACCGTGAACATGTTGGCAGTCGCGTCTAGTCCGTTTACCAACAGGCCACCACGCACTTTCAAATGAAATTAATTTAATTTAATGTCACGCAGGCAATGAAATAGCTCTTATCAGAAGTCAATACATAGTACATTATTACTTTAATCAATGTCTGAGTGGATCATGAGTATTACTAACACGACATGCAGCGATTTAAAGTTACCGGAGTCACGCAGGCAGACGTGGTAGCCTATACCACGTTGTCAATGCCACCCAGGACCGAACACAATGGAGGAACATCACATGCGGTAGCGATCCTCAACTGTGAAGGAACGATGAGAACAGAAGGCAAAATAGCATACAGTCCGCCTCATTGTAATCGATCACCGCTGCTCATGGACCTTCGTTATGGCTTTATTGGTCAGACTTTATTGGACTATATGGCCTAACCCATCAAAATCGTACTCTCCATTGTAGAGGAAGCCCGTGCCCTGCAGAGGCACGTATATGGACTTATACATACATACGTATAGCTTTCTAGACAATTTTAAATTGGCGTCATATCAATTATGGAATTGTGAGTAATATGAAATAAACCTATAAAATTATTTACATTTATTATTAATTATTTAGTATATCTACAAAATTATTTCGACAGATTATCGTAACGCCTAATAAGTTAGCTTTATTGTCCCATACAGCTGTTACGGGCTCGATCTTCAAATATATTCTGAGTCTCTGTGGTACAGTTAGTAACGATATCAGCTGTGAAATGTAGAGCCGATTCCCGCAACAAGACAAATGGTTGTGTGATTTACAAGCGGATTTGTGTAGTCAAGCACTCGTAGTATCTAATCTTATGATTTTAGTATTAGTATCTCGTGTGCAACAACTAAACGCATCCCTACTTAATATCGTAGAGCTGTGCCTTCTGTTTAATAGAAACTTAAAAAAACAAATAACATAGAATATGTTTCTAACTAAATTAATAACACATATTGTATTTTTAAACTGTATATCATGATTATCACCACGCACTATAACGGTGAAGAAAAACATCGTGAGCATACCTGCATACCATAACGATTTGTATGAATTTCTATGGTATGTTAAGTCCGCCACCGTGCACTAGGCGGTGTGGTGGACCATATAGCATAACCACTCTCAATCATACCCTCGATTGTAGAAGAGGCCCGTGCCCTGCAATGAGACGCATATGGGCTGATATAGATACATACAGATAGAAGCTGTATATCTCCAAAACACCCTGCATCACGCACAACAAAACGCAAACTTCAAACTCTGTGCTTCAAACACATCATATAAAGTGCAATAACAAAACGCATCTAAGGCGCGTACATATCGAGTGGCAGCGAAGGTCGGTGAGCTGAGAAGCCGGCGGTATTACTCGGCCTGGGTGCATTAATTCAACGCCGTGCCACCCGGTACCAGGCGCGCGCGCAACCAATAGGGCTGTTGCTGCGTTAAAAAAATGATATGTAGGTTTCATTCTCGACTGAGTGATGGATAAGGAGTGCTCCTATATTCTAACTGTGAAGGCTATATAATATGTATTTTAAATTATTAATTGGTATATGGTTTTCTTGGGATCATTTTCCAGGTTAGTTTTAAAATATTTTATACATGAAAAGTTCATATAAGATATTTGTAGCAAGTTACTTAAAATCCTGTATTAAATGAGGCAGTTTTTGGTATTTTTAAATAACCTTCATTTAAGTTTAAAAACTTTGTTTTAAGTTATTTTAACTATAACAGGTAGAAAAGAGCCTAAGTGATATTGACACCCCTAAAGAAATAAAAATAATAAAATCTTTATGTAATACGCTGTTATTGTATGGATCCCTGTGATTTTCTTTGTTCTACTACCTACTTCCACGAATTTAGCACTTTAACTATCAATATATTAATAAGGAAAAGAACAATTACACGTCTCTTAAACTAAAGTTATAATATAAATGCATAACTATAAAAATAATTCTAAAATACAACAAGTTAAGATTTCCCTATAGATATTTTTATATTACAATATTTTTTTCAGACTCGAAACCCTATGGCTTTTTCACCTAATATTTCGGAATAGATAATACTGTCCCCTTAATAATATTAGTTTTTGTAAGCAATAAAATAATGTTTTAATTTTTTACACAAAGGAAAAACTTGAAACAGCCATCCCTAACATCTCCATTGATCCACAGAAAATCAACAAGGCGTGTGACGTCACGAGGCGGAGACGGCCGAGGTTTTCCGATCGCAGCCCTGTACGGCGTGTAGCGACTGGTACAGTATACACTACACAGTGTACACCGTTACGATGCTTTGACATCAATACCACATGTATTTTGAATTACTTGCTTGTATAAATTTGATTTTTACTTGTTTGGTTTGGATAAAGCACGACGAACTTTTGTTGGCATTATATCTGTCTACCCTTTCGGGAATAGAGAAGTGAATTTGTGAGAGTTACATATTTGATAAATGTAAATGGATTTTGGTAGGCTAAAACAAATTTAATTAAGGCTAAGTTTGATAATCCTTGGTTCCTACCAAGATGGGGCTAAAAGAAAGAAAGAGAAAAAGAGAGATTACATCTAGATTTTAAATTTTAAAACAACTATTTCAATGTCTGTTGTTTACTAAAAACCATTACTTAAGGCTCAAAACTAGATTTGAATGCTTGTACTAACGATGGTTCACATTCCTTATTTAAACCTATTCCACAACTTTACTGCGTAGAGTATAACATTCATTAAGGTAATTTCGATCAACAAAGCATTAAAAACTATCTCCGGTAACCTTGCGCGGCAGTTTCAATTATAGCACAATGGTACAGTCATGTCCGCAATTATTTATGCGTAGTTACTTGTTGTTTTAACGGTTGTCTGCTCGTGACTGGCGATCTCACGACGTTTAGTATTCCAACAATACTATAGCCTCAAATTACGTAGAAAGGGTGAGGTGACATACTTTTAATGGTATTTAACTATGAGTTAGTAAAAAGAATTTAACTAATAGTGGTCGTGCGTGTCCTGAAAGGTAAGCAGAGATGACATTAGTTCTAAGTTGTGATAGACGACCAGTCAATCGCCTTAATGTCTCAAGCCTAATAGAAATAAAAGAAAATATCTCGAGAAATCGGTATATACGATCTGGCAGTTGAACCGGGAATCTCGAAGTTATATAGCACATAAGGCATTCACAAAACATACAAGCCGCCTCAAGATTAAAGGCTCATTTACATGAAGTGAGTTTCTCGAAGGAAGAATATGCCATTATCGCATGACATAAACGCCTTAGATTGTCATGCACAAAAACATACCTAGCGACTTTTAAACTTCAATCGTGTCATTAAATTTCAATCATTCTATTTCATTAAAAAATGCGTGCTTATTATGACCCTGGCTTATAGAATTAACAGGGGCATATGGTATTAAAATTTCATAAAAATGATTAAAAATAGTAGCGCCTACTCGACGTAGTGTCAGTGTTTTTATGCTGTGAACCGCGAAGTCCCAGATTCATGAAATTCCCGGCAATTCGCTTTATGTTTGCTTTCCACTACGAAAAACATGGTTTTCCTGCGTATGGATAATTTCCCGAAAGGTTTAAAGTTAGCTAGCCGACACGCGACGGTCGCAAAATTCAAGTTTTGAATATTAAAAATTCTATATTTACGAATATACTGCAAAGACCGTAACTATTTTTAATGTAGATTAATTATTAAATGATAATATTACGTATTATAATTTCCACGACACAAGACTCGATCTTATTGTGGGGTCAGGATCTTAGTGTGATGAGGTGATTTTTGGGTGTAGTTATTTATTTATAATGATCGTCATTAAATTTAATTATGACGACTGTTCTAACTGCTAAATATTTCGCAAGGTTCCTCAACCCAGAACAGAACCAATGTACACCAAAACATTACAAGCAAATTTATTTTCTTTAAGCTGCCTGGAATCTGAAATTAAGCTGTTAAGCTGTCAACTAAAACTCAGCCATAAAATATGTTGCAAATAATCAAACTAAAATTAAGTTTTAAAACACGAAAGTCAATCCAAGAAAGGACTATTTACATATCGTGACTAAACGACAATCCAATTACTTTGTACTAAAATTGCCATCACAAAACTAAAATTAAGCTGTCAGGGAAAGAACTTGCAAACAGAAAGCTAGATTTACCTTAATAATAAAAAGAAAGGGATAAAATGTTGCATGCCTCTGCATTGTCAACTGGCAGGGGTCGTGGGCAATCAAAGTGATTTACCGACGCCACACTAACGTCCGTACAATGACCGTCATCGGTAAATTCACACAGCATGGAAAGCGAGCTCGTTTTTGAAATGTCGTCATTTAACCTTTATTGTGGTCGTGGGACGGTGAAAGCTGCACGCTAGAGTACGGCGATTCTCACGGCGAAATATAAATTGGATTATTTGATGATGATTTTAAAACAATCTTACAAATTTTGCCTCATTTTTGCATTTATACACACACACTGCTAGTAGAAAGTAGGAAATTACCAATGACCGACATCAAACACGTTTATTTTTCAAAACAAAATTATGCATTCGTAATGTTGTCTACTGTGCAGCTGTTACTTAGTTCAAGATTTTGTAAAATATAGTTGCTAGATACAAGAAATTTCTGTATATTCACAGATTCAGTTCCCCAAAAATTAAGTCGACGAAGTAATAACATATTACGTAATATGATAATGACATTATACATTGATCGATGATTTAGTGGCTGCTTACAGAAACTTCGATTCTTGAAGGAGCCAAAAATGTCTTAGTGGATTTTACAGTTTTAGAAATAAGGATTAAGTAATTATTTTTTCAACTTTATTCCCCAACCTCAAAACCAAAACCTTTCGGTCCATATAAAGAAGAAAGAAATAGGAAGCTGAACCAACTTCACAATTACTCTGAGCCACATGTAACATTTCCACAACAAAACACCAACAATTTAATAATTGTAATTATACTCCATGACTTATAGCATCAAAGGGAACTATTTCTCAAAGGTTCAATCTGTAATCTAGCACTCATAGAGCATCGGATGCCTGGAGGTAAACTAGGTCCCGTTGTCATGGCAACGCCGGCCCGCACTCAGCCGTGGTGAGTCGTTGACCCGCCTGTCGACACTTTCGCTTGCGCCGGCTTTCATTGCTGCATACGCTTGAATTTTTCAGTTACTGTTATTCTTTTAACAAGTATTGGTATTGAATATGTGAGATTATAGCAATCTACAAAATTTAGTCTACATTCAAGAAATCCAGTGCATTTAGGAATAAGTGGATTTAGAATTCGCTTTCTCAGCTTTTGAGATAATATTACAGTGTCTAAATTATAATTAGTTACCCTTTTACTCTATTGTCTTTTAAATAACTCTATTGTCTAGTAAATTTTAAAACTAAAATATATATATTTTAGTTTTAAAATTTACCAATTAACCTAGAATTATAAAGAATCTTTAAGCATTATTTTTTTAATGCTATTATTTTAACCTTAAAAAACCGATGTAAAAAGTCATTTAATAATAAAGTTTTATTATTTTGATGTTCGACGATATTACAGTAATAACTTTATCTAGATCACCAATAAACTAGACTATTAGCAAACAATATAACCACCGCCTACAAGGTGGACGGACGATCTGACTAAGGTCGCAGGAAGTCGCTGGATGCAGGCCGCTTCCAACAGGTCATTGTGGAGATCATTGGGGTAGGCCTATGTTCAGCAGTGGACTTCCTGTGGCTGATATGATGATGATGATGATGATAACCACCGCCTACAAGTCAATTAAAATGACAGAACAGTTAACTATTATAGCACCAACAGTTCGCTAAATTGTCACATGATTATCGTTTAACTACTAATTGGCTTATGGATTTAATTAACACCATATAACCTACACAACTATTTAGTTACAATTGAAAACAATTAGGTACCACGTGTACATTATACCGGGTATCTCAAGACTGCTACCGAAAATGAAACCAGGTGGTAGTTTTAGTGAGTACAAACACAATGCAACTAAAAATTTCGCAAGGAAACGCGACAATTATTTTTTATGATTTTTTAAATATCGTCATTTTTGGGTGTTAAATCCGTAGTTTTTGCTAAAATAATAATTTAAACACTTTTACACCTTGGATTATTTATAAATAAAAGGATATACACTATTATTTTAGGACATAATGGATTTACCACAGAAATATGGTCATAGGAAAAAATAACAAAAAAAAATTGTAGCTTTTTTTTGCAACTTTTTCAATTGCATTGTGTCTGAAGCCGCTTAAACTACCACCCGGCTTCGTTTTCGGTAGCAGTCTTGATATACCCTGTATATATCTATACTGTACTGTACGGTATCAACACATATACGTCCCACTGCGGGGCACGGACCTCCTCTTCAATCAAGAGTACGATTGCGTATGGTTAGGCTATATAGTCCACCACTGACCACTCTATATATCGATATATATATATATATATATATATATATATATATGAAAGTTAATTGTAAAATTACCCTCATAGAAATGAAATAGTCGGAAGGCTTTCTGTAAATATACGATGAGTTGAGAGCCAATAATACAAGTGACTTTGATTTCCACATCAAATAAAATTCAATTAATAATTTGTGTTCTCATATTTGATTTTGTTAATTGAATTGAGGTATTATACTTCAAATTGGGTAATTGGGGCCATGTTTAATTGAACTTTATTATTTCATCTAATGTTCATGCTATTTAGGGTATATTTATTTTTATTATTTATAGTTTTTTACAACTTCGTTTTTATTTAATCTACTTATACCCATAAATTAAGTGTCGTCTGATTTTATTTTATTCTGAGATTACATGTCACTTCTTCATCAATTGCTGTCTACAAACCAGCAATTACTGCACAATCGAACAAAGCCATCAATGTACGCAGAACACATGTTAATAATCACAATCCGTCCGGAAATGGCGGTGCGTTTGCATTCGCCTAGTATCGCCAACGAGGTTGTTTTTTGACATTGGCACCGAGTGCCGATGCCTTTGTGTCTCATGACAACTGGAGGTTATATTCGCAGAAATAGCTTAGGAAAACAAATTCATTGAGCGTTACTAATCACAGACTTGTTTTTCAGTTGGAAAATTGTTTTTATAGCCGCCGGCTACTGAACTAAGCGTGGTAAATTCTATTGTATTAAAATGTGGAGTTGAATGTGGCGTCGTCATTGTTAACTATATCTAGATTTGTTGTAAACAATAGTCGTTTGCTATTAAGTAGATATGATAACCTCCATTAGTTTGTTAAAACATCGGTTTTTAACAAGGGTCGCAGATATCCCCGCATGAGACAAATTCTGCGTGATTCAACACTGTTTGTTTCCCTTTGGATTCTATTGACTTATCCTATACCTAATTACAAGAGTTTGAAAAAATCTATACATATTGCAGATTAGTTTAGCTTGTAGTTTACAACCATCTTGCTTATAGTCAAATAATGATTTTAAAATGGAAAATCTCAACGCCATTTGCCATACCAGTGAAACAATATTTAAGACCTCATGACATATAACGTATACACTGGTATTAGACTAATGAGACTATCTACCTGAGCAGACTATGTTCATAAAAACCGGAAAGCAATTGTCCAGAAAAATCTATTGATACATTACATAAAAAGAAAGCAAAAGCGTGATGTTGTGCAACACCCGGAACATTTATGGTCAAAGACGAAGCTCTAGTTTTGTTAATCTGTTAATTTTAAACACACAATACTCACATGATTTCAGATTTAACACGATACCACATCCGGTGTTATACAGTTTAAATCGATCGATTGAAGCACTGATCAATCAAATCATAATCGATCGATTCAAAATAAATAAAATATTGATGTCATTTTTACAACTTAAATTGTTCTGACATTATTTGCTCCTCGCCAACATACATTGATAAACCAAAATAACCTGAATGTATGTACAGTCAGCGACAAAAGTCGTTGAGCATATTCAAAACGCCAAAATTCATGCACACATAAAGCAACAAAAGTGGATGACCAGTATCGGCCCCAAAAATTTATGAACAACAAAAGCAACAAAATTACTGAACACGTCAATGGTACACAAGTCTCTGAACACTTATAAAAAGCAAGATTGCCGTTCATGTGTTTACCTACTTTTGTTGCTTTGTTATGCATTAAAAGTTAAATTTTATTTCACAGTTAATATATCTGCTTTGACTTTTTGATTTCAGTCTTTGTAAATTTAGACATTGCTTTAAGCGATAAGACCGCCATTTGTACTTTTTGATTTTTTTATTTGTTTCTGTATATTGTGTTTATTTTAAATGTGTATATTAAATACAAATTTAAATAATAATAAATTAATATTTATTTATGAGAAATTCTTAGCGTGTTTTATATCAGTGTACAATTAATAAATAATAATATGTTTTATTCAGAATAAAAATAATGGCCGCAACTTTTTTGGATATTGTTCAATTGGTCTCAAAATCCATATCTAAGAGACCCAATATCATAAATGGATAATCAGGATTGAACATTTTTGCTGCCATATTTAACTTTTTAGTTATTGATCCGATTGGTCTCAAAATCAATATCTAATGGGTTCTTTGCTCCGATATTCGAAATAGAAAGACCGATGGAAAATGATGGCTGCTGTTTTGAACTTCTTATAATAGAATTAGTACGTATTTTGGCGCGTTTGAAAAAAAAACTACAAAATGTTTACGATGTGCGCGCACATTGACAACCAAATAGACGAAGAGCCCGTGGCCGGCAGAGTTTTGTCATTTTATAAAAGCTGAAAGTTTTTCTCCGCATGCCTCTAACATAGGCATCACACGATCAGCTATTATTAAGTTCTGATCGTAGTTGCTTTGGAAGTTATGATCTTCAATGTTTCTGGCAAGATGAAAGAACCACCAAAATGTATTGGAATACCAAGGAAATATTTGTTTATAGTTGCCTTACTAACATAAAATGCCTTACTAACATAACATGGTTCGATCCCCGCACCGAGAGAAATGTTTGTGCGGCCCACAAATATTTCTTCCGGGTCTGGGTGTTTGTGAGACCGAAAAGTCTCTCGTAGTTCCTGATACCCACGATACAAGACTCGATCTTAATGTGGGGTCAGGACTATGTATGTGACTGTTGGGTGTTATTTATTTATTTTTATTTATTTATATATAAAATTCATTTTTTTATAAAATATAAACTTTTATACTATAACAGACAATTGAGCGGAACGGAGGCTCCAAAGTGTTTGCAAGAGACTTGTCTATTGGGCAAAGCCAGTCGTCTAGGCTGAAGACGGACGAAGGCCGCGTGGTATCGACAAGGGCAGAGGTATTAAAGGAGATCGAGAGGTTCTACGGACAGCTTTACACCTTGGTTGCCGAACCTACTGTTAGCTCGGCCGAAGACCCGAGAGCCGAGTTGATCCGACACTTTAGCGATGATATCCCGGACATCAGCCTGTGTGAGATAGAGATGCCCTCAAACAACTTAAAAACAACAAGGCGCCGGGTGAGGATGGAATCACTTCAGAGCTTCTGAAAGCGGGCGGAACGCCGATACTGAAAGTCCTTCAGAGGCTCTTCAATTCCGTTCTTCTCGAGGGCTCAACGCCAGAGGCATGGAACGGGAGCGTGGTGGTATTGTTCTTCAAAAAAGGTGATAACACTTTGCTGAAGAACTACAGGCCCATCTCGCTCCTGAGCCATCTCTATAAGTTGTTACGTACGTACTGTTATATACTTAAGATGCAATAGAAATCCATTATATAACAAAAACCCTCTCCACACAAACTGCACATATGCACTTTTGTGTGGATAAATAGTAAGACGGCGCAAGCTGGGGGCTCAATCATATTCTATATTCTCTCGCGACCGGGTGTCTGCCAGTTTCTATTTCTATCTCTAATTTTATATGTCATTTTAATAAGTGTTATAAACGAGTGTAAAATTAAATAAAGTTTTTTTTTAAAAAGAGAATTTTGAAATCTCGTATAACATTTTGGTGGCAGCGGTGGGATACCGAAATCACACCCGAATACGTCTTCGGAAAATCCAAATAAATAAAACGGACTGAAAGCGATAATTAAACTAAAATTCATAAAATTAATATCTAAATTGACAAAGTGCGGAACATTCAAAACGGTACAAATCACTTAAATAAAACACATAAATAAATAAATCGGTTGAACCTATAAGTGTTTTAACTTTGTACATAAAGTGCGCTACGAACTTAAGAGTGAAGTCGAGACGCGGGATCCGCGTTGTTCCAGCCAGTGGTTCCAGTACTGATCGTTCTGAAACGGTCACGCCAGCATCCAAGAGTTCCACCATGTTAACTCTGGTGCACCTGGTAGCAGTTCTCCTGTGAGTGACTCTATTACAAGACCCTTTTAGTGACAAGTTAATTAAAATCAATAAAACTCAGAGTTTATTCAGTTCGCAGAATTTAATAATTATAATTTAAATTATATGCTTACGTATTATTCTATTTGAATAATTTTCTACATCTTTAATTGTTATTATTAATAGTTGCAAGCATTCCTTGTAATCACAGACAGTACATTCCTTTTGTTTATTTTATACATCCGGTCATAACAGTTATAGATAAGCTTGTAATTCCATACCTTGTTGTGTAAAGCTAACTTAAAGTGGAATCGCCTTCTAAACAATTGTTTTATATTTATCTTATACTAATTGTGTGTATTGTGTGTATTGTGTGTTGTGTACTTTACAGATTGACACATTTATATTTTAAACTCCATATTTTCAGTAAATATGGCCAGTAAATCTGAATCCAAGGAAAGAGAGGAGACCACTAATGTCTCTAAAAACACCAGCCGAGTCGATATCGAAGACAAGGTGGAGTTAAGTGTCTTGTTCAAATTCATAAAACCCTTCGATGGTTCGAGGGAAAATTTGAATCCATTTATTGCAAATTGTCAGAGTGCCTATAATCTTGCCAACAAAAACCAAAAACCAATATTGTTCAAATATATTCTGAGTCAGTTAGTTGATAAAGCTGAACTTACTTGCAGTATAAAAGAATTCGAAAATCTCGAACAATTTATAGATTTCCTAAAACAACAATTCGGAGAAAAGAAACATTATACACACCTTCTCTCCGAATTGCAAAGCTGCAAACAAGATAGTAACGAAACAGCTAATCAATTCTCTTTAAGAATTGAAACATGTCTAGCCAAATTGCTCACAGAAATCAAAATTTCTATCCCGACCAAGAAAAAGGCCGAAATAGCTGGGCGAGTAGCCGCAATGGAAGACCTTGCGTTGCACACCTTTATTGTAGGATTGCAACCGAGACTTTCACAAATAATCAGATGTCGTGATCCAGATTCATTAAACTCCGCTGTTAGTTTCGCAGTCGCGGAAGAAAAAATCATGTCCGCGGTGAACAAAAGATCACAACTATCCAATCCTAGTAATTTCGATAAACCGAAATTCAGTCCGCGGCGCGAATTTCAATCTTACCCAAGCCGTTTCCCGCAAGGATTCCGCCCTAGTCCTTCTAGAAGCATAAATACGAATGAAATCGTTTGTAGATACTGCAAGAATGTAGGACATAGCATTGAAAATTGTCGCAAACGACAATATAATAACAATAGGAACCGCATTAATAACCCTACTAACCCAAATCAAAATCTAACTCCAAATCGCCCACAAAACCAACACAACCCTAATCCCATTCCTCAACGCAGAATTTTTGCCGTTAATCCCGAAGAGGAAAACGGGGTAGATGAAGTGGACGATTTAAACTAAGAAAATTTCCCGACAGGTGTCGCCCGGGAAATTGTTCCACAAAAAATAAAGTCGATACCAATTGCTTTTCCATATCCACTGTATCAAAGAATCCTAACCAATTTCAAACTTATAGTACCATTACCAAATCTTCGCGTCCTCTGAATCCGTCGCGTCCTCTGAATCTGTCGCGTCCTCTGAATCCGTCGCGTCCTCTGAATCCTTCGCGTCCTCTGAATCCATCGCGTCCTCTGAATCTGTCGCGTCCTCTGAATCTGTCGCGTCCTCTGAATCCTTCGCGTCCTCTGAATCTGTCGCGTCCTCTGAATCTGTCGCGTCCTCTGAATCCGTCGCGTCCTCTGAATCCTTCGCGTCCTCTGAATCTGTCGCGTCCTCCGAATCTGTCGCGTCCTCTGAATCCGTCGCGTCCTCTAAATCTCTCGCGTCCTCTGAATTCTTCGCGTCCTCTGAATCCGTCGCGTCCTCTGAATCCGTCGCGTCCTCTGAATCCATCGCGTCCTCTGAATCCGTCGCATCCTCTGACTCCGTCATGTTCTCTGAATCCTTCGCGTCCTCCGAATCCGTCGCGTCCTCTGAATCCGTCATGTCCTCTGAATCCGTCGCACCCTCTGAATTCGTCGCGCCCTCTGAATCCACCGCGTCCTCTGAATCCATCGTGTCCTCTAAACCCACTGAATCCGCCACAATCACTAAACATTACGCATCCTCTGAGTTCCTCTCGTCCCCTAAACCCTCTATATCCTCCGAATCTCCTACAATCACGAAGATCTCCAAATAACCTGAAACAAAACGATGATGTTATTATTTTCAAAATACATAAAAATTCCGAAAAAAGATACTTACCTCATATCGACATACAAACCAATGTAGCAGATAGACCATTATCCTTTCTGATAGATACCGGATCTTGCATAAGTTTACTGAAAATCAATTCATTGTCTCATATCCCTCATTTAAATAAAAAAACAATAACCCTGAAAGGAATTGACCCTGGGGATGAACTCACGACAACTCTTGGTAGTTTCGAAATACCTATATTCCAAGATCTGAAAAGGAAATATACACATGAATTCCATGTCGTAGAAAAAATTAATCTAACATATGACGGTATTATAGGGAATGACCTACTACAAAAATTAAAATGTAAAGTAGATTATCATCAAGGCGTTATCCATATAGACAACGAGACAATCAAGTTACAGTTTTGCGAACCAGTTTATACTATACCACCTCGTACAGAATCCGTGATAGAGTGTACAGTAACTAATCCTGAAATTCAACAAGGAATAATTCTAGATCAACACATTTCTGAATCTTTACTCGTAGCAAATTGCATAGCTAAAGTCAAAGATAACAACCGTATCAATATCACAGTTGTTAATACATCAGAATATCCTGCTACAGTACACTCTAATCTCAACTTATCCTTAGAACCATTTGATACGCAAACTCCACAAAACTCACCTCAAATGATATCTCATTGTAAAATCCTCGACCGAACTAATGAAGTCTTAAATTTGCTCAGAATTTCACATCTAAATCAAGAAGAAGCTAATGCCCTTGTCCAAATTTGTTCTCAATATTCTGACATATTCCATCTTCCCAATGACCAACTCACACACACTACGGCTACAGAACATAGAATCATAACGAGCACAGATATTCCAATTCAAACTAAATCGTATAGATTCCCTGAATGCCACAAAAAGGAAGTAGAGAGTCAAATAAATAAAATGCTAGATCAAAATATCGTAGTACCTTCAATATCACCATGGTCTTCACCCATTTGGGTTGTTCCCAAAAAACTTGACGCTTCGGGACAACGCAAATGGAGAGTAGTCATCGACTACAGGAAATTGAATGATATTACAATAGGTGAAACCTACCCCATCCCGCAAATCACTGAAATCCTTGACCAATTAGGAAAAAGTCAATAC
Organism: Hyles vespertilio; assembly: GCA_009982885.2. Lineage (NCBI taxonomy): Eukaryota > Metazoa > Arthropoda > Insecta > Lepidoptera > Sphingidae > Hyles > Hyles vespertilio. Next base: position 21,406,463 of record CM042814.1, read on the forward strand.
TTCAGCACATTAGATTTGGCTTCTGGATTTCACCAGATACCCATTTCAAATGAAGATGCTAGTAAAACTGCCTTTTCCGTCCCTCAAGGACATTTCCAATTCACTAGAATGCCATTCGGGCTGAAAAACGCCCCTGCTACATTTCAGAAACTCATGAACACTTGTCTCTCGGGACTACAAGGGTCAAGATGTTTCGTATATCTCGACGATATTGTAGTATACTCACCAGACTTATCGAGTCATTGCCAAAATTTGACGGCTGTATTTGACAGACTGAGAAATTATAATTTGAAATTACAACCAGACAAGTGCGAGTTTCTTCACAAAGAAGTCGCATACCTCGGGCATATAATAAGTAAAGACGGAGTAAAACCTAATCCTGAAAAAATAAAATGCATTATAAATTTCCCAATTCCAAAATGCCCAAAAGATATAAAATCCTTTTTAGGACTCGTCTCATACTACAGACGATTCATCCCTGACTTTTCAAAATTAGCCAAACCTCTAACTTCTCTCCTTAAGAAAGAAGCTCAATTTGACTGGAAAAACGAACACCAATTAGCTTTTGAAAAACTACAATCCAAATTAACGACATCTCCAGTACTCATGTATCCAGATTTTTCCAAACCCTTCGTATTAACCTGTGACGCCTCTAATTTCGCTGTATCCGCCATCCTATCTCAGGGTGTAATAGGCAAAGACAGACCAATAGCCTATGCATCCCGCACATTGAATAAAGCTGAATGCAATTACAGCGTGACGGAAAAAGAATGTCTTGCCATAGTATTCGGCACTAAAGCTTTTCGTCCATATCTGTATGGACATCGATTTACTATAGTCACTGATCATAAGCCTCTGCAATGGCTCTTTAATTGTAAAGACCCGGGTTCAAGACTAGTCCGTTGGAGACTAAAATTAGAAGAATTTGACTACGACATTATTCACAAGAAGGGTAAAACCAATACTAATGCAGACGCATTATCTAGATTCCCAGTTAATCCAATAGAAGATAAATCCCGACTAACTCCAAACCCTTTATTGCCAGACCTCTATGACGACTTTAGCAACCCACTGGAAGACCCTGTTGCCGAATCCTTATCTCCAATCCCATTTTCCTTCAATGACGAAGAACTGTTAAATCAAGATATTGAATCTAATATTATTCCACAACCCATACTCAACTCTCCAAATAATCCGTCTCAAATTCCTTTACTACCTCAAGAAAGCGACACGATTCCTTCTCCAGGTCTTATAGACCTAGGGCCACTACCTGAACTCAGTCCAGGAAACATCGATCTCAATCTAGATTTAGAAAATTTTGATATCCCCTCACCAAATCCAAATTTTACAAACTCAAATAATCCTACACCGCCTCAGGGAAATTCCAATTTAAATAATAACGACTACCCGGCGTTCCTTAAATCAACTACTAATAAAGAAAATACTTCAAATACTATTCTCACGGAACACAACGAAAACCTCCTAAAATCTCCCTATAAACTGCTCCTCATTCCTACATCTATCGATTTAGACGAATCAAATCCCTATATTTCCGAAATCCTCTCCAAATTACCTAACAGCGACGAAGTCTTAAATTCCGAAAAAGAATTGCACTCTTTCTTGAAAATAGAATTAGAAAACAAAATTATTTATCTTATTTTTACTAAAGTTCACCATTTTGACGAATCCACTTATCCTGCTATTTATGATACCCTAAAACGCGTAAGGACAGAAATTCTTAATTCTAACGAACATACAGATGTCGCAATTTCTGACTTTAAAAACCCCTTCGACCAACACTCATATACTAAGATTTATAACATCCTAATCTATTTATTCCATAACACTAAAATTACCATACACGTCTACCTAAATAAAATAGCCTATCCAACCCTGAGTGAACGCCCCAAAATTCTCCGCGATAATCACGATATTCCTATTGCCGGTCATTTGGGTTCAAATAGAATGTACAATAGAATAAAAGAACAATATTATTGGAAAGGTATGCGTAGCGAAATAGAAGACTATGTCAAACAGTGTAAAACATGTCAGGAAAATAAAGCCCTTAGGAAAATAAATAGAGCACCAATGGAAATCACCACAACATCCGTATCTCCTTTCCAAAGGGTGGCGCTAGATATTGTAGGACCTCTGCCCGAATCCGGTCCAGCCAAGTTAAAATACATTCTCACATTACAAGACGATCTCACGAAATACTCCATAGGCTACCCAATACGTAGCACTACAGCAGAAGAAACTAGTGATTGTTTGATTCACTTCATATCTCTCTTCGGGATTCCTAAATCGATCCTTACAGATCAAGGTACAAATTTCACCTCAGATCTATTCAAGTCCACATGCCATTTTCTAAAAATCAAACAATTATGGTCATCTCCTTATCACCCTCAAACACAAGGGGCATTAGAACGTAGCCATTCAACCCTTAAAGAATATTTAAAATCATTCACCAACCAGGAACAAGACAATTGGCCCACATACGTTTACACTGCAATACTTACATACAACACTACAGTACATACCACCACAAAATTCACACCATACGAGTTAGTCTTTGGCCACAAACCGTTTATCCCAAATTCCATCTATGATAATGAACCAGGTACAACTTATTCTGACTATATAAAAATGTTACAACATAAATTCAAATACACCCGTGGTATGGCCCTTGAAAATATTTTAAAATCTAAGGAGTCTTCGAAAGCCTATTACGACACACGTACCAGACCCCCTCCAAAATACAAAATCGGTGACTACGTCTACCTTAAAAACCATTTGAGACTCCGTAAAGCGTTATCTCCAGTTTGGAAGGGTCCATATAAGATAGTTAAAGTAAATTTCAACCACACAGTCACACTTCTCATAAATAGACGACATGTGACACATCATTTAGATGAGATAAAACCTGCAGTAATGACCCAATCTCATAGTTAAATTCATTCTATTTCAGCACTTGCATCAATGCACATCCCGAATTCATCCAGCCATATCCTTCCAGTTCCGGAATATACTTCGACAACTTGGGTAAATTGAAAATCGTAAAAGGACATTTAAGCATTATCAATTATATAGATATATCATTTATAAAGCCACATTTGTCAAATTTAAATGAAGCCCTAAGTACTACAAGACTCGCTTGTCAACAAGCTAATTATACTTTTTGCCTAGACATACTATCGCCTTTAACTGTTCAATATAAAGATGTCACTCGTGAATTTGAATCCATATCACATCTGATTTCAAAACGTAATAAACGTTCATGGTTTGGCGGGATAGGTACTATATTTAAACACGTTTTTGGCACTCTTGATGAGAACGATGCCGAAAAATATGACTCTTATATAGAAACAATAGAAAATAATGAAAATAAAATCGCTGAAATGATGAAAGAAAATATTCTAGTTACACAATCCACACTAGAATCCTATAAACAAATTATAGACAGACTAAAAACTAATCAAGAAATTCTCAATGAGGCATTAAACACATTTCTAGGAGAAATAAAAAATATCTCTGACATTACAAATAATTTATTAATTGAAACAAAAGTCAATTCCATACTTACCAGCCTTGATAGTTCCTTGTTGACATTGTCATTCCAAATGGAAGATTTAATAAACGCAGTCATTCTCAGTAGTCAAAATATTCTACATCCGAACATATTAACACCAGCACAATTATACCAAGAACTCGTAAACAATGAAAGACACTTACCTAGTGATACTGGAATCCCTCTTTCCTTGAGTTTAGACAACATTCATATAGTTTTAAGTATATCAAATGTAGCGTGTTATTATTTTAAGGATAAGTTAGTTTTTGTATTACTAATACCTTTAGTTACAAAGGACGAATATAATTTGTATCATAACATGGCTATACCAACCCCTCATGGATCAAACGATCCAAATAAATTTAGTATGATTTTACCATCAAGCCCTTACATAGCCATGTCTAGAGATAAGCTATATTATTGTAACTTAGATAACTTAGATAATTGTAAAACCATAAACTCTGAGTTTTACCTATGTGAGTTAACAATGATCTCACTAACAAATGACAACCCTACGTGTGAAAGTGAACTATTGACAAAACCAGTCAGTGCTATTCCCGTACAGTGCGAAACAAAAACAATTTCCGGACAATTAGACATTTGGAAACCAATCAAAAACAATCGGTGGATTTTTGTTCAATCGAAACCTAATAAAATAACAATCGAATGTAGTGTTAGTGAAGTGGAAGAAGTGATAGTGGCCGGAACGGGTGTTTTGCAAACCCCGAATCAGTGTACTGTGTACACCAGAAGTGTAAAACTGTTATCGGCAAATGACGCAATTAATATAAGTCTATATACGCCTAGCCTTAACTTTAGTATTATAAATGATTCGTGTTGTAACTTAAACGATAAGATAAATTTAGCTAATAACAATGATTCCCCAATTTTATTACAAAACGTAGATTTAGAAAATTTGATCACCAATAATAAGAACGACGAAATTATTTCCAACCTAAATGAAATAATCTCTGGAAAACCGCACATAATAAAATATGGGAATTATTATACAAGTACTATATTTCTTATTTTAATTTCAATATTATGTTACATACTGTATAAAACTGGCATACACAAAAGAATCATTTTTAGAAGGGTTAACCTAAATAATACAAGTAAAAATAATGAACCTATATCCGATAGTAATGAAGAGGTGGAACTTGATGACATTAGAACACCACCTACCCTTAGAATAGGGTGAAAATATATACATAATTTGCATATGTGTATATATACAAATGCACAGATTCTCATAAACTTCACAAATTTTGTGCAAGTTTATTCTTAACCGGGGGGCTGTTATATACTTAAGATGCAATAGAAATCCATTATATAACAAAAACCCTCTCCACACAAACTGCACATATGCACTTTTGTGTGGATAAATAGTAAGACGGCGCAAGCTGGGGGCTCAATCATATTCTATATTCTCTCGCGACCGGGTGTCTGCCAGTTTCTATTTCTATCTCTAATTTTATATGTCATTTTAATAAGTGTTATAAACGAGTGTAAAATTAAATAAAGTTTTTTTTTAAAAAGAGAATTTTGAAATCTCGTATAACAGTACGTATATGTTTTGTTTTTTTTTTTTTATTATTATTATTTATTATCTTTTGTTTTGTGTTCAGTGTAATTATTTTATTTTGTATTCCTGGTCTACATTTATTTCCCTGATTTTAAGAACTCACGGCTACTTGTACAACTCCCTTATTTAGGTACCCCAAGATACAGGCATGACCTAGTTTGGGGACCCCTGATAATTTTTGTAATGTTCAACACAGATATGCCAAATATTGTTAAGTGTAATATTTAAAGTATTGTTATACCTTTATCTCGATTGCTTTGTGCAATAAATAGACATTTTGTTTTTTTTTGTTTTCGAGGGTCATCACAAATCGTCTCGAACGCAGGTTTGATGCCTTTCAGCCTTCCGAACAAGCCGGTTTCCGAAAAAGCTTTAGTACCTTAGACCATATTCATACGCTACAGTAAGTTATACAAAAAACCGAATATAACTTGCCGCTTTGTTTAGCGTTTGTGGACTATGAGAAAGCCTTTGATTCGATCGAGACCTGGGCTGTGCTACAGTTTCTGCAGCGGTCTGCGGTGCCACATAGTCTATCGGTACATCGAAGTTTTGAGGTGTATATATGTAAAACAACGCCACCATGTCGGTCGGAGTACAAGATCAGAGCACGATGGTTATTCCACTACTGTACTTGTATACACGTGGCAATAACAGATGAACTAGACATATGAACTTCTCAGAAATAAATATTAATTCACAAAAAAGAAATCAATAAGTCAAAGCAAAAATATAAACTGTGAAATAAAATGTAACAATGAATCCATAACAAAGCAACAAAAGTAGGTGACCACATCTACGGCAATCTTGCTTTTTATAAGTGTTCAGAGACTTATGTACCATTGACGTGTTCAAGAATTTTGTTGCTTTTGTTGTTCAGAAATTTTTGTCGCCTTGTGGTGTTCATAAATTTTTGGGGCCGATACTGGTCACCCACTTTTGTTGCTTCATGTGTGCATCAATTTTGGCGTTTTAAATATGCTCAACGACTTTTGTCGCTGACTGTACATAATATTTTAAAATTGTATCAACAAGTGTACATGTCTTGTTAATTAACATTTAACTCATTGTCTTACAGAATGAGTCATATGGTTTGCTAAAGACATATTATGTATATTCTTTAGGCAGAATAACCAACGTATTTAGACTTCAACAGGGTCCACTAAACTTGTCGTAAGAACTCTTGTCATGTCTTTTCGTTAAATATTTCCCTCAGCATTTCAAGTAAGAGTAATTTCACTCCTTCACAAAAGCGAAGGATTTTTACAGTGACCTGCATCTCGCCACTTCTTGCCACCATTTTTAGATTTTTACTCCTTAAAACACGGCTACATAACATGTATTTGTCTACAAATTACTCGATACCTAATAATTAGAATCTAAAGTGCAATAGACAATATATAGCCGATAATTTTGTGTACGTTAAAGCCGGCACAATTGTATTAATTTTCGAGAGATTATTACTTCATTTGGAGACGTCAATGTGTGTAAAAAAGAAAACATAAAATACACGAACGACTATCACGACTTTTCAGAGATACAATCATCTCTCACTCATGACTTAATATATCTGAGATAGTATTTAAAACCAGGTCTTTAAATAAAAATATACCGAGCGTATCGTACATTTTGAAATGTAAAATTATAAACTGAGTTGGTGTGTTTTATGAAAAGCCAGAAAGTAATAAAAGCACAATAGAAACACGAGAAATGTACACTTTCACCGACGTCGCGCCGCGTCGGCCGTCACATCTCGACCACTCATTTTTTCTAACTGCACTCGATATTATATTTTTATTAATTTTACCAGGTTTTAAACTACTGACGATAACCTAAAGATACGTTTAAGCCGGAATATTTCTATCGATTCTCGAAAGAAAGAATAAAGAAGACAATAAGTTCGTATTGCTGAGGGAGTTTCCCGCGCGGTTTCTTCTTTACAGCTGTATCATCTTCCGAAACGGTGGTAGAAGAAATGAACTATTCAAACCATTTTGTGAAACAATATTTAAATTTTTTATTTTAGTGATTACGTCATGTGGGTACTTTATCTGGGCTAGACTTATTTATTGCTTTACCCAACCTTTATAAAAATGGTAGATCAGTAATGAAACGCTGTATACAGTCTCAAATAGTCCTATCTATAGAAAGTGCACCACTGCTATTAGATTTTATTTATGAAAAACTACAACAAAGCAGGTCATAATAAATGACGCAGTCGTCAGAAATCTGTTATCTGAGATGCACTTTGTTCTTTAATACTGGAAAGGATATGTAGTATACGTATGATAAAGTAGTAGCATTATCTGCATACAATATTTCATTTAAATAACTTAAACATCAACAACACCACTTAGAACTTATAAACGGTTAAATGCATTTTTTGTGTAAAATAAAAATTTTAAAAAGTACGAGTCGTCACCTCATGACCTAATAAAATCTTAAGATACATTCCCACTAATATGCTAACAGTACTCAACCTCAAAATACATATTAATATTAATTTGGACCAACCTATTTGAAAATTATACCATAAAGGGAAGATAGAGGCTGATACATTATACTTTAATACAATATACACATACATATATATTATCTGCAAAATTCTAATCCTCACGATTATCTCACAGAACGCTTCATTCCAAATATTAAACAAGCACAAAGAACACACAGAGAACTATAAATACCTAAACAACGGCGCCTTGTCCTCTCGGGAGTGACAGAGAGGTTCGTCGAACGAGTTTGCAACCGCCTTGACACTACCGCTAGTCGACCTAACGCTACACCCGATACTATTGCTAGTTGTTCACTCAGAGCCAATGGAACTTGCTTTGATAATGATAAATGAACAGCTGATGTCAAAATATATTTATTCATTTTCACACCAAGTATAAGTTAATTGATAACCTGGAGAATATATAAAGTACAACTATCGTACTACATGATATTTACAGATATTTAATGGAAGGATGTATAAGAATACGATTACATGTTATAATTATACAAATAGATTTAAAAAATTGAAATATAAGACCAAGCTTCAGCTAGTACAGCTAGTACATATGTATGTAGCTAGTAAAATTCAGTATGAACAAAACGAGCGCATAAAATTAAATTATATCTACATATCACTTAAATACCGATAAATAAACTTATCGATTTCACTAGTCCCACTGTGGGAATCGAAGACTATTTCATAATATACGCACCGTGCTGCAATTTATCTTAACAAAGATTTGACATGATGACCTTTTAAGCGTATTGCGGAATGCTTTTTATGTACTTCTAACTATATTAAGATATAGAATACACTAAAATGATGGTTAATTGGTCCCTTTTCAAGCAAAAAAAAACGATCAAACTAATATACAGGGTATATCAAGACTGCTACCGAAAACGAAGCCGGGTGGTAGTTTAAGCGACTTCAGACACAATGCAACAGAAAAAGTTGCAAAAATAAGCGACAATTTTTTTTTTGAAATTTTTTTCCTATTGCCATATTTTGGTGGTAAATATTTTTTTTCCTAAAATAATAGTGTATACCCTTTAATTTATAAATACTCTAAGATATAAGAGAGTTTAAATAATTATTTTAGCGAAAACTATGGATTTACCACCCAAAAATGACGATATTTAAAAAATCATAAAAAATAATTGTCGCGTTTCTATGCGAAAATTTTAGTTGCATTGTGTTTGTAGCCACTAAAACTACCACCCGGCTTCGTTTTCGGTAGCAGTCTTGAGATACCCGGTATTCTAACTTGACCAAAAACACACGGTTTACTTAAAATAAAAGATAAAGTGTGTGATTTTTACAATAACTAGACTAAAATAAAACCAATAGTTTGAACAAATCAACTCCAATATTATTTATAAGTTTTCCTTCATAGACAAAGTTAAACTTCATTTTTACAGGAAATTTTAGCATATTTGTCTGAGTTCGAGAGCTTAACGTAAAAGTTTAAATTAAAACCATTTAAAACTAACATTCTATCAAACGTTGCCTGGAACAGATCATAGCGAGCGATAAGTCCACGTATTGTAACCATGCCTTTAGTTTAAATGCTATATTTGATATTTGTTCTGTAAGCTCCTTCCATTTTGGTGTACACCATAAAGTAAATATAAATAAAAAAATAAATAACTTGTCTGCGATTATGATACATCTACAAACACACTGCTCGATTGAGTCCGCTCTTTATAAATACAAATAGAAAGTATTTTGTCTGCCCGGCAAAACTTTCAACTGGCTACCTAAAGCGAATGCGACCTTTAGATGATGTGCCGTGAAACAATTTAACACCACGTTTAATATTTCCTACACCAGCCATTTTAAGATTTCACTTCAATATAAGATTCTAATAAAAAAAAATTGCATGTTTAATGTGGGGCATGGAAGATGAAAACAAAAAGTGAATGATAGATCGTAGGTTCGATCCTCTAACTATTAAACCTGTACGATAAGATACTACACGATAATCTGTAGTATAGTTGTCTAAAAAGCAGGCTGTGACAAGAGAAGCTGTGGGTTCGATTTCCCCACCGAGACAAATGTTTGTGTAACCTACTAGCTTGTACATGTTTCGGATCTCCTCACGACACAAGACTTGAACCTTATAGATTGAGATGGGTATTTACTATGACATAAGCCCTATCCAACGCCCCAACAACGTAGCCGATTTTAGTACGATCTAGTCCTTGATAAATTTGCTTTAAAATCGATGTAAGTGGGACAAAGTTCAACTGAGTCTCCATATAGGTCAGTGCGTAAGTTCAACTATTAAATATTCTCGGGTTTGAACCAACCTCAAGCCAAAAGACTACTCCTAATTTATGTCAACTAAATACATTGCCACTAAAGAGTTCCCACTCTCAGACTTAACGCAAACATTTGCACATCACACAAACATTTGTCATACATTTGTCCCACATCTACATTTCGAAGGTGTAAACTCATTACAAACGAGTACTCTTTACCCAGCGTGGCGACTTGACCACAATTTCTTTCTTAAATTTGCCATTAAAAAAGTTACTTTCACACCTCTACTTACGTCTCAATTTAGCTCAACAATCATCAATTCCGACTTGTATGAAATTTCAGTCGAGCTCAGCATTTTGCGAACTACATTGCCTCGTCAAGCGATTATGCACGCTATATAAATACAAGTGGAGTACAATTTTATTTGGGGTGCCTTGGTACGGGTGACCAAACCGGAAGCGCCTCATTGAGCGGGCAAACACGTTGAGACGGAGTGTCTTCCGGCGGTCAATGTCATCAAATGCGTCGGCACATCACCGCACGTACCAATGGGATGATTGGTTTCAAATAACCGTGGACCCGGCCTTAACTGCACTTACATTAGTAGCGTACGGGAACATTTATATCTCTTTGTATATTTGTTGTCTACTTAGATGGCAAGTTGTAGTACGATACACAACGCTGAGGTCTCGAGTTCGGTTCTCGTATCGGGCACAATTATATTGGATTTTTCTATTCAATATCAGAACAGAATGAGGAATATTTGCCCGATATAGCGACAAGCTCGTCCTATCACCTCGTAGGAAGGAACAACCTACGCGAAAAGTTGTTTTGGTGGCACCTGTGCGTACACCTTATGGGGCAAAGGCATCAGTTTATGTATGCATATTCGTAGTCTAAGTCTCGAGATGGCGAGCACAACGGAATGCCAAGCATTAATTCTTTGTAATTCATGGTATAGTTAGATTTACTGATGTCCATCGTCGTATTGCTTACCATCAGGCAAATTGTGTGCTCATCTCACCATTCATTATAATAAAAACAATATCTGGTCGGTTTTGCTCTTAGTCTTACCATCATTTATTTTAATTAGTTTTTATTTTAATTGTTTGGTTGATTTTGTATTCATTTTTTTTCTACACTTAATTATTGTATGCCAATGTAGCGGGTCATAGCTTTACGAAGCAGATACAAATATAGCACCTATGTACTTACCTATGTTTAAATAAATATATGTGAAATATTTTGAATTTGAATTAATCAGAGAAAAAAGCAGATCAAAGCCAAACCGATATATAACATGAAATTTGGTACACTGAAACTATAATAAAATTTGCAGGCAATGAATAAAAAATGTATAATATAATTGACAGTGAAGAGATTTAACAACCCAATCAACAGAAGGCGATTGAACAAACTATTATAATACCACATTATTCGAAACGGTTCAAGGTCTCGCAAACTTCGAGACTCTTCTCAACTGTTTTTATTTTGCGATTCATTTATAGTTTGGTAAAACCTTCAATGTTTGCGATCAATGTGTTAGTATGGGTTTTATATAATACGTGACTATGTCCCATAGGGGTAGGCAGAAGCTATAGATATACGTCGTTTAATTATGACACACCACTTTCGCTTCAACAACTTTCATCGTTCCTCATGCATTCTCAGCGGTTGGTCTTACATGGCTCTTAATTAAGATTCAATCGAATTGGCTCATTGGTTTCGTAACAAACATTACAGTTAGTGAAAAGGTTGTCCTGTTTTCGAGTCAGAAATCAAAATTTAATCCTTTATAAAACGAAGTGTCCAAGTACGCGGAACAAAAATGTACATAGCGTTATAATATATATCCATAATAAAATATATTTATAATATCAAATAACAGTTATTCAGTATACGCACACACATGATACAGACAAGTAAAATAAGATATAAGTATTGTAACTATAGACATATTGTACATTTTATCGGACCCGCTTAATATATAATATATGCAATACAAAAAATAGAGTTACACAAACAAGGTTTTGAAAATGAATTTCAAATACCATTTATCTTAAATTATTGATAATTATTGATGCGAAAAAAACAATAATTCCGAAAAGCATCGTCATCGTATGATTAAATCTTATTAAACAACATAAAAAATACCCAATCTTAAACCCACATCATTACGGGATTAAAACCAAGATAATATCAACAAAAAGAGCTCCATAAAAAAAATGATTAAAATCAGTAGAAACGGTTCGCGGAAACGCCTAGTTTAATATGAATAGCATGTTCCTTTAAAAAGATTTCAACGAGTGCCACTGATTTAATTTTCCGTTCTATGACGCGTTCGGAACGTGTAAATAGATATAGTTTTATTCACATCTACATATTAAAATTTTGGTAAAAAATATTTTTATACATATTTTTTTAAGACATATGTACTGTACTTAACGAGGTAGTCATTAAGGCAGTAAAAATTATGGCTGCCCAATGTTATTTAATTATAAAATTATAATGCTTTGTAATAATATTATTTATTGACATCTATTTTACTGTCCATAGTTTTATTTTCCGTGTGTCGCTTATTCATTAGTTCAAAGTATTCATTGTCAAACGTTTTTTTTGTAAACATAGACAATGGTGCTAAGTAGGTCCCGTGCCATTGTAGCAGTGGCCGCTTGGTTGTTCCAATTGTATGCATGTATTGACATGACAAACGACGTAACGAGTCGCCGGTTCGATTCCCACAACCGTGAAGTTTGCAATATTCATTTATGTGTTATAGAATTGATATTGTAGATTAAATTTATGGCTAAAAATGGTATCATCGAAATATATTTTATTATTCGCAGTAGGATAAATAAGATCGCCTCAATATTTTATCGGATACTATTACAGTCCCTAGAAATACATAATTGTACTTTTTAATTACTTGTGTTGTTATTCCTATAATTCAGTAATAAGAGAGACCATTAATATCTTGTTTTAATCAAGTTTGCAGATATAATAAGCACTGTAATTAATAAGTTTTTAATTTGCGTAATTTGTCTAAATAACACTTTAATTAATCAACCAATATAATTACCTCTTCCTTTCCCACGTATTTTAAGATAGATTCAAGTTTTGTAAAGAATTCCGTTAATACGTAAAAGTAGGTTAGGTATGATGGCAAACTTTAGCTCACTTTCTACAATGGTACCGCTGACAAGCATTTCTTTGCACCCGCTGTAAAACATTCAAACAATCTCTTTTGTGACTGCAGACAGCAGTTAACAAAAAGGTTGCAACTTGCAGCAAAAAATTGAAAAAAGAACACACGGTTTTTAAACATAAATGGCGAAGGAAAGCACACCGTTCAGCCTACCTGATAAATGCCTCGTGTCAATCTGCGCTGCAACCGCCGCAGCGAGCAATAGGAGGCAGAACGCCTCCGTGGCGCTCCGCATTTTACTTCACTTCAAACCACATCAACACAATACACCCACTGGATAATTTTTAACACACACTGGAAAGTTGACTCGATTGAGAAAGTTTTGGTGACGTGTCGCGGGACGGCGCGACGGGCGACAAGCGAGCGACTCGGCGGCGAGTGTGCGACTGACGCCGCGCCGGCCGGCAGGTTGTGTTGCAAGCACAGGCGCGGTAAACTGCACTGCACAATAGAAATTAAGGAAAATTTTTACGAACTATAGAGTAGGTATAGTTTGTATGTGTGTAGAATTATGTTTTAAAAGTGTATATACTTTCCTTTAAATGGATGCTAAATTAAAGGGCGTCGTACACACAGCCTACTTTACCTTTGAAATGTGAAATGCTTGTGAACGGGAATAATAATTTTACCAAATTAAACTTAGCTTTTTAAGTTCTAGTTGTTAAGTAGCATAAACACCTAACCCTTTTGTAGTACTTTACATGATGTGTGTAGGGCGTACATCAATCTATGTCTAATGGTGATAGACAAGTACCTAATCTTTAACATTCTTGACACATCTCTTATCATACACAAATAATTCTTAGATGTGAGCCAGTGGCTTAACAGTCCTTACATTATTTTTTTCTTTGGACTGCAATGGTTCCTCCATTTGCGATAGATGTCGTTTTCTCAACATCGCGTAATTAAGTATAGTTGTGAAGAAAAAATATGAAGAGAGAGGAACAAAAGTATCTTGCATATAATTGTTATCATAATAAAAAACAATACAACCACTAAACTGTTATTTTATTTACTTAAAAACCTTTGCTTAACTCCAGCGCTGTTTTCCCTAAAGTAATTTCAAAAAGCCTACTCAGTGAAAGTTCCGGGTTTGGAAATTACTGGGGGAAATTATTTTAATATAAATTAATTGAATATTGATAAGATCTGTGTTTTATTCGGACGTCGTATACCGACAGAGGGCGCTAATGCTAATAATCTGACCGTTAACTCTATCTCCATATATAGAATGTACTCTGTGATGTGAGCTATTTTATTCACATGCACCGTTGTAAATATAACAGAACCCACGTTTTATTCCTATTTCATGTTTTCATTGAGATGCAAGTGTATTGTAATTTGAAATATGTATTTAAATAAAACTTGTGAATCTATCTAGGAAATTCGTTGCACGTGAACCACTACTAGGAAAAAACAAAACAATACAAAATATTGTTGGAAACAAGAAAATTGAAATTTAACAAAATCATCGCAACTAAAATAATTTTTGCAATTGAAAAAAAAATAGATCGATTATTTTTTCCTCATGATTTACCATATATACCTATATCTATCTCTACCTGACTAAACCATGTACTTTGCACAAAATGCCCAAACTGCCCAATACTCCCTAAAACCATGCATTATGTCAAGGCTGGCAACACCGACTCGCACAGGTGGTCGCTTGACGCGGCGATGGCGACCCGCGCGGCAGGTAGCAAGTAAACACGGCCTGGCCAACTACCGGTGCCAATAAACTGGCAGGGAATCTGCCACGACGCTGGCAACTCGTGACGTCATCACAAAAAAATAACTCCACGTACCCACGTAAAGTTGTGACAAGCTTGAGTAATGTGTATTGTCTGTTGCAGTTGTTGTGTCGGCGAATGACTAAACTGATGTTCCTATTTGTAAAGTCTTGCTTAGTACAAGTTTACCCTGTATGAAACCTACAAGAAAATTAATAAGTACTTTAATGATTTAGTGTAGTCACTACCATTAACCCGTGTAATTTTAATCTTATTTTGATACATATACAGGGTATATCAAGACTGCTACCGAAAACGAAACCGGGTGGTAGTTTAAGCGACTTCAGACACAATGCAACAGAAAATGTTGGAAAACAAGCGACATTTTTTTTATTTTTTTTTTAAATATTTTTGTATTTGGTTGGTGAATACATTTTTTCGTAAAATAATAGTGTATACCCTTTTATTTGTAAATACTCTAAGGTATAAATTAGTTAAAATTATTATTTTAGCAAAAACTATGGATTTACCACCCAAAAATGACGAATAATTATAAAAATGACGATATTTATATTTAAAAAATCATTAAAATTTAATGTCGTGTTTCTTTGCGAAATTTTTAGTTGCATTGTGTTTGTAGTCACTAAAACTACCATCCGGCTTCGTTTTCGGTAGCCGTCTTGATATACCCGGTATGTAAATAATATAAATAAGTAGTGTAATAGTCACTATTTATGGTTAATATGTGTAACATTGTAGTAGAATACAGGGGCGTGCACTCCTTGTAGGCAGAAATGCAGTGCTTTACTTGCCATTCACAGATATTTTATTATAACGTTCGTACGTTTTAGATGACTTTAATTTATAGTAAATAAATGAATAAACAAAATATAATAACTTAAAAACGCCTAATATTTTATAAATAGCACCTATTTGCAATCACGCAAACATTATGGTTGCCACGCGAAAAGCAGGAGGCGCTGCAAAGCAAATTAATGTACCTAATCAACCAAGTCATGCCGCCGCGTGCCGCATTACATTTGTTTGCATGTGTGTAGTAATTTTGGTGTCCGTGCACAGCCGCAAACGCACACACCCATGAATATTGAAAGCCGCGACTCCTGCGGCAGGCGTCGGGAGTTCGGCAGTTGTCGGGAGTAATCGTAAATGTTCGTTGCCTATAATCCGAGTAAAATTAATAGGCTGGAATCTAATAAATCACCTATGCACATTATGCATTTTCGGTAGTAAGGTTTTATTTTTTTAAATAGAAATGTTTTGTGTTTCGCGAGGGCCATTTTGCTTTTTTTATGAGTTTTTGCATTGTTTACTATTTTATACTAGTATGTTTGTAAAAAAAATAGATTTCTTAACGGATTTTTCATTTTAACATTTGAAAGTGTGTACATTTAACAGTTTATTACGAAGTTTCGATATTAATTGTAGTCTTTTGCTTTTACTAGTGTGTTTGTTTATTTTTTAAAACGTTATTTGATTGCGAGGTTTGTGTTAAAAATGTATGTTTATCAAATGAATGAATGAGGTGGCCGAAATCTTGCGTTTATTTACATCGGGATAGGTATAGTAATCTCAACTAACCGGAACCTTGAATATGTGAAAATTGAAAGCTGACTAGGTGAGTTTTTTTTATTTTACTTATTAGAATTTCTTCCGCCGCGACGACCGATCGCTGTTTTGTCTGCGTTGCCGTAGAAGATGGTCATGAATAGTACTTAGAGTATTTATATACAGAGGGAGCGCTGTAATACATTCGCGATTTGAAAAACGTAGATATTTTCTTGTTCGTAATGTTGGTAGCGCTCCTATATTAGTAAAAATTGAATTAATTATTTAGCAATAAATTGCTGTAAATTCCTTTATTGGCCGAAATTATATTTAGCTATTATTCTTTTAAAACGAGTTTGAGTGGAATTAAATAGACCTAAACTACTTATTTTTATATATTTTTTTCAAATAATTTATGTGTGTTGCACAACCTGTTCCAATATTAGCCAATAAGAGGGCAGAAAAAGGTGGCCCGGCACCACCATTTTTATCTACGTTTTTGAAGTACCAGCGCTCCCTCTATATATAAATACTCTAAGGAATAGTAGTACATCTAAGACTTGTTATGTTGGCATGGTTTCCGACTTAGAGATCCGTCGCGTGGCTGTGGCTATGCTAAAAAACTATAAAAGAAAACAGTTTTTGTGACCGAGTACTCCGCCGCATACCCAGTGTCATAATCCTGTGCACGCCGCTGGTAGAATACAGTTATTAATATTTATCGGCTCGTTTGCTATACACCACGTCTTCACACCCCGTTCCGTCCTCCACGTCTATGATCTATCTTCTTCTATCTCACTCACCCTTGGTTCGCGTAGTGTATAGTTCGAGACGACAGATGCTAAGAGTATGAATTTATCAATACACTACATCCCTCCCTTTTTGTTGTTTTAAGAGGTTATTCAATATACAGCGCATTAAATCATTTGAACAACAGTATAGATACTTATTGCTTATATCTTTTGACATTCATTTAGATGATTAAAACTATTTTTCTTATAAATGCTAAAATATGGAATTGAATTTTAAGTACAGTACCAATGTTTTATTACATAATCAGATTGCTCATTCAGTTTGTTCATTTCAGTGTTGTTTATTTTGTATAACTCTATATTATCCGTCAGTTTTTCCAAATGAACCCATTTTGCTTAATTGTCTCCCCAGTTTCGTTATCCTGGGCTGTACGCTCCGCTTTTCTTCGCCTTTGCGGTCTATGGTGAATTTGTGCATATATTAGTTCTATTTTATCATCCATATCTAACTCACAACTCATGGGCCCTCTTCTTTAGTCTGCATATTACTTATCTATCTTTTTTTTTCTTTTGTCTTTTTTTTTCTCAATTCTGAGTTAAATGTCAAGTCCTTAATCATCAGTAATTTTCCGCAGAACTGTCTCCTAACATAATTCTAACATGTATTTCTCGTCAAATTATGAGGCGTCCCATACTAAAGTATATCCCGGTTTTGCCTTCCTACTTCTCCATTTTATCATAGCATTGTACGTTGCCAATGGCTATTTTAAGTCCATCTCAATATTTATACTAATATATAGAGCTCACGGGTTTGTTCGTTTGTGTGGTTGAAACCGCTTAGGCACTACTAGATCAAACCGAAAATGTACTCCGGTGTTGGATAGTCAATAAATCCCTCGTTAAACAGTATTACCTGGATATTCGAGCTTCGCTCTGTTTTTTTTTTTTTTTTTACTTAATTAAATGCACCCTTGAAGGAATTACTCCACTAAAAGTCCTCTTGTACTTTCTACCATTTATAATTCCAATACAGTTCAACATGATCCTATTCTCCGTTACAAATTATTCCTAGTAGCGCTCCGCGGAATATACCGTACTTTACACAATACATTCTCTCTCGATTCAATACTCGCTCAATCCGGCAGCACATCATTAATAATCCATGATTCAAGCAAACAGCCATATCCAAAATCAAACGCCAAACCACCAATCTCACCTACTACTTTCAAAGTTCCGACACACATCCCAATAAAACCTAATGGCTAATGCCACTCATTGGCTTAACACTGCTCAACAACGCCATCCCCTGGGACATCTCTAGTGGCACTGCATGGTTATGCAGTCAGCTGCACACAATAAAACAAACAGTATTATCATTCGCCAATAGATGTTAGGAAGAGTAATATTATCAGTTTATACCTTTATTATTTATTTTTCAAAATGAATCCCAGCTAGATCGATTTATCGCCCCCGAAACCCTGCATACAAAATTTCATGAAAAATCGCTGGAGCGGTTTCTGAGATCCAGATTATATATTATATATTATAAAATATATTATATATATATATATACAAGAATTTCTCGTTCAAAGATATATTATATATATTATAAAATATGTTATACATAGGTATATATATAAGATTTTCACCCGCGACCCTGACCAATATTTTTTTTCTTTTTTTTTTCTATATAATGTTCATGTTGTCATGCTTAAAAATGTCTCACAGAGATAGCAATTGGTATAACATGTTCAATATCCTTTCGATTAATAAATATATATATTTTTGCTCTATAGTGTGTAAAATCAGCGAACATATCCCTGACAAAGAATCCACTAAATCTACTTCTAGAGTATAATTGTGAATATAATATCAAATTTGCTGCACTGAAGTCTCAAAACTCATTTTTCACTACGTGCAGAGAGCTTTTTTTTTTTTAATTGCCAATCGCTATTATTCCAATTCCTCTCTAGTATCTCGGAATCAAGACAACTCTCAGTCCAACGGCGCTAGCATCATGCTTAACCATGGAGATATGGATCAAATGGATTATTATTACTTAAAAGAGATATACTCAATTCTCTTAAATGAAGATGTTTTAAGGATCAAAAGGTGATTGTTGAGATGAGCTCCCAGCGTCTATCATATTATTTATTCGTGTTCCTACCTTTTTGTTTTGATGTACACCGTCAAAGTTTTGTAATATTTGCTTTATTCGGAATTCTGTATAATATATTAATCCTAAAAACGTTACAATGTAATATAGTTGTCAGTGCGCTTCATATAAAATTAAAACATTCTTTCACTTAGGAAACGTTCTGATAACTTTAAATAAGAGCTGCGACACGCGACAAATGTCTCATATGTATTTTTATTCTGTACCATAACTACAATATCAGTATTTTTTACCTTCTTAGATGTTTTATCCTTTATTAGATTATGGTGTAACCGGAATCTATTAACCTTCTAATAACATATAATCATACATGTATTTCGTATGTTTTACTTTGTTTCAGTGCGAAATACACATCTAATCTATATTTTATCATTTTTTTTTCGTCTATTCTTATCATCTAGGAGTCTGCAGGCATTTGGTATATAACAGTATAATATTCCGTGTAATTCACGTGCACCAATATACAACAAATACCCTCTCTTCTGAACATTAGTGTCCATACCGGTCAACTCTGAATATACAATATACATATACATATATCCTCCTTCCTTAATGAACATACTGAATAGCAACTGAGCATAGATTCTCATAACATTCAAAATTGTCGAAAGTTTATTGTGATTTAAACCATAGCACCATACTACAATGCCACCTGTCAACTGTCGAACTTAAATCGTATATGTTTTTACATAATACGAAACCTAGTATCGAAATCGAAAATAAATACCATCGTCGAAATTTGTTACCAACTTGATATGTATCGCAATTCAATGCAGTTTTATACATTTATCACAATTTAATACCATTTTACACATTTATCCCAATTAAATGTCACTTTACACATTTGTCCCAATTTAATGCCATTTTACAAATTTATTGCAATTTAATGCCGTTTTACCAATTTATCGCAATTTAATGCCGTTTTACCAATTCATCGCAATTTAATGCCGTTTTACAAATTTATTGCAATTTAATGCCGTTTTACCAATTTATCGCAATTTAAAGCCGTTTTACAAAACTATTGCAATTTAATGCCGTTTTACCAATTTATCGCAATTTGTTGCCGTTTTACACATTTATTGCAATTTAATGCCGTTTTACATTATTGCAATTCAATATTATTTCACACATTTATCGCAATTTAATGCGAATGTAGCCTTTACGCTACTTGCAATTTAATGCCAATGTAGCATTTTCGCTAGTCGCAATTTAATACCAATGTAGCCTTTTCGCTACTCGCAATTTAATGCCAATGTAGCCTTTTCACTACTCGCAATTTAATGCCAATGTAGCCTTTTCACTACTCGCAATTTAATGCCAATGTAGTCTTTTCACTACTCGCAATTTAATGCCAATATAGCCTTTTCGCTACTCGCAATTTAATGCCACTGTAGCCTTTTCGCTACTCGCAATTTAATGCCAATGTAGCCTTTTCACTACTCGCAATTTAATGCCAATGTAGCCTTTTCGCTACTCGCAATTTAATGCCAATGTAATCAATGCTACTCGCAATTTAATGCCAATGTAGTCAATGCTACTCGCAATTTAATGCCAATGTAGTCAATGCTACTCGCAATTTAATGCCAATGTAGTCAATGCCACTCGCAATTTAATGCCAATGTAGTCAATGCTACTCGCAATTTAATGCCAACGTAGTCAATGCTACTTGCAATTTAATGCCAATGTAGCCTCTGCTACCCGCAATTTAATGCCAATGTAGTCAATGCTACTCGCAATTTAATGCCAATGTAGTCAATGCTACCGCAATCCAATGCCAATGTTCCGGACGATCATTGCTATTTGTTGCCAATGTTACAGCGCGTCTACACTATCGCCAATCACGTGCCACGGTACATTCGGCAACCTTCGTCACAAATATTGCATTTTTCCAGGATATGCGCCATGCTACACGTGCGTTAAATTACTCATTCCACGCTAATGTTACTAGAGTCGTCATTCCTTCATCCAACACATGAATAAAAATTACTGAGGGTGGTTGATTTTAAATGATTAATTATTAGGCATGACAAATTCCATATGTAACTCTGTTTGCTTCATACATAAAAACATTTCGTACAACAAAACCTGACAGTATACCGCCGTTTTAAATGAATCGCGCATAGAGCCGTCACTACGCAATGGCGTATTATGAGTCAAAACGCAGAGCTCCACTCGCGTCAAAAGGCACATAATATGCTTAAAGTATTACTTCAGTAGCCTGCGTTCCTTTCATTGTCCGTAGTTGATACTGGCCATTGTGTATACGAGCTATAACATACGTACATAAATAAAATATTTTTTTTTTTCCCACTTTTTGTCCAACCCGGGTCTCAAACCCGAGACCCGAGCACCTCAATCACATGACACATCGCAATATAACCGCGCCATACCGAGGGTATGTTTATACATATATATATATTAGTTATCAATGTATATTCTCATATTTTAATTAGGTATAGTTTGTATATATTTCTCATAATTAAAACATATAATCACATTTTAAAAACTACTAACTACTACTACTAATTATTCCATACCTGCAACTCGTAAGGCATTACAATTAATGCTTCCTTAGTCTCGCCATCACGACGACGCATTGTCAATAAGCGACGCCTCTGATTGGTTGTTAAATCTAGATGGCTTAGAATTAATCAATTGAGCAACTGATATAAAAATAATATGTCTGTAAATCAAAATTTGTTTGTAATTGAAACAAACCGCATACAAATTTGTATACTATATAATAAGTATAAAATAAATATATATTTGTATATAAAGATTCCAATTGGTAGTACACTGTGTAATAGCATATTAAGGAGACAAAGAAACCCGGAACAGGTTCGTGAATACCATGATTTTTGTAACAGCAGGTTTAGAGACATACAGTTCCATGAAGTTTTTCGGCGATGCGCTGATAAAATGTGTAATAATTTAGAACATAGGCATGTCATAAATGATCTTTATAAAAATATTGTTGATATTATGTCAGAGGCGGCTAAGGAAATGCATAATGTACACCAGGTTGTCAAAACTAACAGAATAGTAGGATGGAATAAGCACGTAAAGTGTGCCCACAGCAAGGCTCGTTTAAAGTATAATGTATGGTTGAGTTATAATAAACCCCGTTCAGGTAGGGCATGGGAAGAGATGAGGGAATCGCAAAAGATTTTTAAAAGTAAACTTAAATGGTGCCAAAATCACGAATGAACGAATACATACCTGAGGATATGATAAAAACATTAGTAGTACCAATATTGAAGAATAAGACCGGTGATATTTCTGATGAGACAAATTATCGACCAGTATCTCTGGCAACAGTAATAGCCAAGGTGTTGGATGGTCTGCTGGATAAGTACTTGGCGACATACCTAAATATTCATGATGCTCAGTTTGGTTTTCGCCCTGGTTTGTCAACTGAGAGTGCTATTTATTGTCTTAAGCAAACTGTCCAATACTACAAACAGAGGCATACACCAGTGTATGCCTGCTATCTTGATTTGTCAAAGGCTTTTGACCTCGTACAATATGATCTGCTTTGGAGAAAGCTTAGGGAGGCTGGTCTACCATCGGATTTATTGGCGGTTTTTCAATTTTGGTACCGAAATCAATTGAACAGTGTGAGGTGGGGGGCTGCTCAATCGCCAACTTATCGTTTAGAGTGTGGGGTAAGGCAGGGTGGACTTACCTCTCCTCGGCTGTTCAATTTTTATGTGAATGATTTAATAATTAGACTCAATAATAAAAATGTTGGTTGTCGAATTGATGGAATAACTGTCAATAACCTCAGCTATGCGGATGATATGGTGTTACTTGGTCCAACAGCCGGTTCAATAAGGGAACTTTTAAAAGAGTGTCAGGAGTATGCTTCAAATCACGGTTTGGTGTATAATTGTAAAAAGAGCCAGTACATGGTCTTCAAGGCCCCTAATAGACAAATACATTACGATCCCAAAATTACTCTCAATGGTATGCCGTTGCAAAGAGTTATCACCTTTAAATATTTGGGGCACCTTGTTGATGAGAACCTTAATGATGATTTAGACATTGAGCGAGAACGCAGAGCTCTAGCTGTTAGGGGTAATATGTTGGCCCGCAGATTCGCTCGATGTAGTGAAGAGGCTAAAATAATATTATTTAAAGCTTATTGTCAAAGCTTCTACACTGCGGGTCTGTGGATCAACTACACCAAAAAGACTCTGAATAAATTTCGTGTACAATACAACAACATTTTTAGGATGCTCTTGGGATTTCCGCGTTTTTGTAGTGCATCTTGTATGTTTGCAGAGCAGCGGACTGACGATTTTTACGCCATTATTAGAAAAAAGACAGCGTCCCTAATGCTTGGTATGCGCGGGAGTCCAAATAGCATTATACAAATGTTTACGGAGAAACTTGATTCTCCGTTATTACACCATCATGTTGCTGTATTAGTGAGATAAGTAATATGAGTTTGTATGTATGTTCTTATATATGTGGATTTATGTATAGGTAAATGAATGTTAAAAAATAATAAAATATATATTTTAAAAATAAACTAACAAGTAGCTCGTAAGTTAAATATTGTACTACTAATCAAATGGACTGTAATTGTCTGAGTGAATAAAGATTTATTATTATTACATATCAACCTCTACCCTGCTTTATAGGATTTATTCATTAAATTATAAATTAAATCTCGTACCATAAATATCCATCAACAGCAATTATTTCCACCAACAATTTTATTTTAATATAAATAAATTAAATATTAAGAGTTGATGTGACAGCGGTCCCATTCTATCATTTTCTTCATTATTTATTTGATAATTACATCGTTAAAAGAAATGGAAAGTTATAGAACAATAATTTACTCACCTGTCAGTATCAAAGTATGACCTACAATTAAAAAATATCGATTTATTGCATTGTTCGAGATATATCTCCATATTATAAACAATTAAAATTTACATACGTAATTGTGGTGTATGCATGGAGTTTACAATTTAATCCATGGTTCGAAGCTAACTTTTATAATTCCTTCCGCCATTTTTTATTTGTGTCCCGCCAATTAGGTACTAGATTATTACGAGACAGCATTTTATTTACTCACAGTAATGTAACAGAATTAAACACATCCAATTTATTGAAATGTGAAGAGAAAAAATACCACTCCCAACATTTGGACAACAGCATGACAATACGCATTCAAGATCGTCGCCGATCAATAATTGGGAATTACTAAAAATACAATCATTTCCACTCACAATTCACCTCGTCGCCACATGTAATAGTCACTATTTATGGTTAATATGTGTAACATTGTAGTAGAATACAATTATTAATATTTATCGGCTCGTTTGCTATACACCACGTCTTCACACCCCGTTCCGTCCTCCACGTCTATGATCTATCTCCTTCTATATCTATCTCACTCACCCTTGGTTCGCGTAGTGTATAGTTCGAGACGACAGATGCTAAGAGTATGAATTTATCAATACACTACAAGTAGTTTTAAATTATTCTGTATTCTGTATCAGCCCATATACGTCCCACTGCAGGGCACGGGCCTACTCTACAATCGAGAATACGATTGAGAGTGGTATGCAGGTTTCCTCACGATGTTTTCCTTCACCGTTTTAGTGCGTGGTGATTGATTATCAATACACACATGACTCCGAAAAGTCAGAGGTGTGCCCTGGGATTCGAACCCGCGACCACCGTGAACACGTGGGCAGCCGCGTCTAGTCCGTTAACCAACAGGCCACCACGCACTTGCAGTTTTAAATTATAAGTTTTTTTTTTTTTAAGTAGATGTAATTAAATGCTTAAACTTTACTTCTAACAAACATCCTTATTTTTTCAATAGCTTAGTTGTATAAAATGTACGTAAGGTATTACCAGGATAGAGTGTGTTTTTTATTAACCTGCCTTAAAACAACAGCCGTAGGAAACCGCCATAGCCCGCTTTACGTAAGCATTGTTCTCCTCGATGATCTAGCACAATTTATTTTTATACCACAAATAAATTAACAATGCCTGTACGCGTATTTATTTATTCAATTAAGATTCTCCAACAGTATAAACATTATCAAAATGCTATTTTTACAAGTTGCTTTCTCATGTATATGTTATGGGCCAAGTGATTAATGCGAGCAGTATTCATAATGCCCGGGCAGTATGAATATTGCCGAGCCATATCTAGCCAAGTGATTAATTACAATCTAAACTCACCTATTTATCACATTGCCCGGGCATTATGAATATGGCTACATGATGATCGGGCAATGTGATTAATAGGTGATTTTTAGGTGTCGCGCTGCCGCATTGTCGCATCTGTGGTCGCATCTGCGATAGACCCATAAATTAGAAAGGTTGAATTGATCTGCTTATGTTTAGTTGTTTTTTAACGTCCGAAATATTATCTTCAGAAGAAAATTAGTGTACCCACTTTATGGATCAGTTAGGTCGATTGTGCCCCAAAACCGACTCGGAACACCCCGACTTCACGTAGTCTTTTGGCTACCGACCCTAGAGTGTATATGAAAAGCCGGAGGCGCGGAGGGAGAACAGGCCCCGCCCGCCGTATCTTTTGTTACGCAAGGGCGAAGGGGCTGAACTTCCCGTAGCGCCGGAGACGATGCAGAAGCTAATTTGTATTGACAACAAGTGTTTTAAGGGTTAGGTTGCTATAATAGATATTTCTCAGGAATAGTGCGTTACCTTTTCATGGGAGTGGTACCAGGGGAGGTGCGACACTCCCCCTCCCCCTCCACTCCTCCCAACCCACCCCCTCGTGCTGCCCTATTCTAAATTCTACCACTTCGACTCATTGTTTTGATTTTGATTCGCTTTACATCACTCTGCCCAATAGGCACTTAGCATTATTCATAATGCCTGGGCAATGTGATAAATTGATTGATTATAATCACATTGCCCGCTCTTATTCGGCATTATTCATATTGCCCGGGCATTATGAATAATGCCTGATTAATCACTTGGCCCATAACATATATACTACAAGATGATATATATAATTACAGGAGTACACAACAATTGTAAATTACGGTTATAAACAGGCATGCGTCAATGACAGCTAAATATTTGTAACCATACATACATTGCCTCACGCCTTTCTCCCAGAAGGAATTAGCAAAGGTACCACCAAAAGACCCTCGTTTCGCAATGTTCTCCGTTTAACGAAGTGATATATGGCGAGCCTATCGCCATATCGTGCACTCAATCCTGATTCCGGACTGTTAATTAATAGAATCCAAAATCACTGTGCCTGACGGGGGAATCGGACCCGAGACGTCAGCTTTAAAATTAAATCGTACAACAACCACGCAACCGAGGCAGTGTTTTGTAAACATTTTTATAATAAATTTTATGCAATTACTAATTACTATAGTAATACTAATCTTACAACTACTCCATGCATGATATATTTTTTCAGGTACGAAAAGGGTTTTGAGTAAATTGCGTTTACAAGTTACCTAGCTCAATATTATTATAAGCCAAAGAAAGCTGTTGAAACGCAACGCACTAAGAATCTCACAGAAGAAAGAAAACCAAACATACAATTCTACGGAATTACACGACGGCTGTGACGACACGAGACGAAACGAGAGGCCGCGGGTTCGATCCCCGCACCGAGGCCATTAATGTTAGTGTGATCCACTAGTATTTGTTTCAGATCTGTGTGTTTGTGGGACCAAAAAGTATCGATCTTAGTGTGGAGTCGGCACTGCGCACGTGACTGTTAGGGATATTTATTTATTTTATTGAATTCGAACCCAAGACACATTTCAATAAACTTATTACCATCCCACAGTAGGAGAAAAACTCGTAGCCTAGCTGGGTATAAATTCCCGACCAGTGCCAGAGATTTTTCAAATCGAAAGACACTTAACTATTTTTACCAAATAGTCGAACCCAGAACCTCACGATACAAACCCATGCTGCTACAAAACCAATGACGTGAAGGGCCGATAACAAACAATATAAACTATGCATTATAAAAATGGAAAAAATAAATCAGCAGCGGAGGCAAGAATTTGTGCCTGGTATAGCGACAGGCTCGCCCCCTATCACATCGTGCCACGGAAAGGCAAAATGTGGGTGTCCTGGCTCCACTGCCTATCCTTTCTGGGGAAAAAAGGCGTAAGTTTATGATTATAAAAGTAATGCTTGCAATTTTGCAGAACGTTGTATAATATGGATAGAGATATTAATCTATCAATCCATTATAAGCCGGCAAATATCAAAAACAAGAAGAAAATAACGCCCAAAGAAATCCAAATTAATAAATGTTGCTGTAAATCGTTAAATAATAGTTACATTCAACAGGCCAATGTAGGAGTTATCATTTTATTACGCGCTATGACAAATAATAACAATCATAATTTCAGTAGTAAACATCCTGGGGCCGAAGATGACAACGATGAAACTAACTAATTAGCCAATACTTACATCACTTCAGGAAAACCAAAAGTTTTTGCGTAAGTGCAATTGCGTGTGGTAATCGTGGTCAATTACTCTGTGTCACCGGCTTACGCCGCGCCGGCATAGCAAAAATGAACAACAGCTTCTTAGAAAATACGGTATATTTGTTGCGGTAAAGTGGGGAAAGGAAGTTTACAATGCAGGAGTATATATAATTAATAAAATACACCCAACAGTCACATACATAGTCCCGACCCCACATTAAGATAATTACCTAATTCTTGTATCATAGGTATCAAAAACTAAGAGATACTTTTCGATCTCACAAAAACCCAGACCCGAAACAAAGACCCTCGGGGCTGGGTGTTTGTGATTTGTCTCAACAAATACTTGTGGGCCTCACAAAAAATGTCTCAGTGCGGGGATCGAACCCGCTGCCTCTTGTTTCACAGTCGGTGTTTAACCAAGTGCGCCACGGGGCCTGTCAATTGGGTTTTAGGTGTAAGAGAGAGCCAAGATTTCAATTATTATTGTTCAAATTCTAATTGTCCTAAGTACTGAAAATCTCAATAAAATCGTAGAATTCGTTGCCCGGAAATGGAGTTTGTGACTCGATTCCTCACATAATATCTTGGGAATAGTTGTTGATAAGACTCGCTTCCTAAAACACTATCTTGAGAGAAGCTTACAGAAGTAACCTCTGTGTACTAGATACCAATAGTAGAACCTATCCTGCCTAACTCCTCGGGAATGTACGTGAAAGATCATAAAAGTTACAAAATTAAAATGTATGTAAAATAATTAATTAATGTTTCTCCTTCCCGCTTACAGAGCCATCTATTGAGGAATTGTGACAACGTTTGGTTTTGAAACACTCCGATGAGGGCTCTGACGTTTTTTCACACAAAGAAAATAATATTAAACCGTCGCGTCGTATTTGTATAACATACTAGCGGCCCGGCCCAGCTTTGCCTGGGTGCATATATTTTTTGATTCCACTCCACACCAAATACATGTTATTTTTCGTATAAACTCTTGTATACCTAAACTTGACGTAGCTGTCCTGCTGTCCGGCTCAATCCGGTCTCATCCGTCTGTTCAGTCTCTTCCCGATCCGTCCCGTCCTTTCTCTTTATTACCCATCCCGTCTTATAACGTGCATTTACATTTCGTCCTATCAAATCTGTCAGCTATTCCAGCTCTCTCCCGTACCTTCCACTCTATTATATCCCGTCTCTCCATATACACATGTACATATAAAGATTGCTTTATGAAATTTTGACATTAAAAACTTTAGCGTCCATCCAATATTCCTTCCCTTATTTCAGCACCAAAATGCTGTTTTTCCAAATAATATTGCACGCCATTACTTTTTGCTAGTAATAAAGTAAAAAAATATAAAAAAAAATAATTGGCTAAATTGGTCCAGGCGTTGTTGAGTTATGCGCTTACGCAACACATTTTGCGATTCATTTTTATATTATAGAAGAAGATATAGTCCACCCCGCTGGCTTAGTGCGGGTTGGCGGATTTTATTTGACGTAGAAATTAATCCGAAAAGTCAGAGGTGTGCCCTGGAATTTGAACCCGTGACCATCGTAAACTTGTTGACAGTCGCGTCTAGTACGTTACCATATACAAATTAATAAAACCTTCATACTGCCTTACCAGGTGACGTAAGTAATAAAACAAATATTTAAAAATATAAAACTGCATATCGTTTCATTATAATGTCTAGATACGGCATCAACGCAGCAATATTTTTTTTTTATTCTTAAATCTGAAAATAATACTAATGCGGAATTTAAATTTGTCCCCCAGCGCATCTAAAAGTATCAATTCAAAAAACAATGTCCTTTATGAAATCGAAAATTTATAATTAGATATATTTTGGTGTACTCCGGCAAAACGCTTCGATAGAGTATACCTTGTTTAAAACTGTTGCAATAATCTCAAAAAACAATGGGTTATTTTGGTAGATATGGACATCGTTATATTTTATATTTAACAAAATTACGCGCAAGACCCCGTATCTAGATAATATTATATACACGATGTACACATTTTTTGAATTTTGTTCTATTTCGTCAGCCGTCAATGAAAGACAATGGAAAGATAGATCATTTTACGTTGGATGGTAGTTGAAGCTGGACCGTCTTTTACGTCTCCCGTCAAATAAACAAAGATCATCCTATATTGGCTGGACGCATCACGCTTGAACGATACCCAAAAAAAAGGTTTTTAGTATCTTCCTTAGAAATTTTCTAACTTTTCTCACTCCTGAAACCTTGCCAGGATTTTCACGAATATTTCAAGACCAAAATAAGCCAAATCGGTCCAGTAGTTTTTGAGTTCATCGATGACATACTTAAAAACATTCATTTTTATATATATAGATCATTGTATTAAACAATATGAATTATGATAGAAAGTTTTACCCTTTTTAGCCTAAAATAGACTCTAGAGGCTAAAAATTTAATATCGCTTCTTACAGCAAGGATATTCTCTTTATCGGGAAATTATTATTAATTTATTCGTGTTCATAGTCGAAAAGTGCCCCCAACATATTTTTATTTTCATTGTATATACCTAATACTTTTAAAATTAAGACTTTTTCATTCTCCATTGTTTTATAATGTTACGCATTACCTAGATACTTGAAACCTAAACCGTTTTATCTATATTATAATTCTTTGAGTTTTCCCTCATAAATATTCGCAAGTGAACCTAAAGTACTAACCAGAGACTTTTAAAATTTTATCTGCCAGTTTACTCGCTTCAGCCAGTCGGCTAAATTTCATAAAACTTTAGCATTTTGAAGGAACCTTTTACGATTTAATAAATGCGATTAATTTTCTATACTTTGGTCTTATCACTCTGCACTTACTAGTCTATACTTTTTAGTTTGATCTGCCTCAACTTGCCAAATCAAAATATTATTTTAGTCACCTTCATAATCATCATTAATCACTATTATTGTAGTATAGTTTTACGAGGCCGGCATAACTCTCGGGTTTTTAATAGATAATGACAACCCGTACGTGAATATTTACTGTAACAAATAAATAAACACACCCAATATTCATATAAATAGTCCTGACCCCTAAAGAACGTTCATCGAGTCTTGTGCCGTGGGTATCAGAAACTACGATAGCATTTCGGTCTCACAAACACCCAAACCTGAAACTTACCTTTGGATCACACAAATAATGGTTCGGGAATCGAACACGTGAATGCTCGCTTGATAGCCGGTGTCTAATCAACTGCGCCACGATGACTGTCGATGCATTGCACCTGGCAAGAGAAATCATATGTCGAGCCTGTATATAATGATGTATATGATTATTTTAAGGCTTCACTCCTACCTAAACCAAACAAAACATGACATCGATTGCAGAATACAAATGAGGAAATTTTGTTAAAATATCATTCATAATACCCGGCACACGGAGAAAATACCTGACACTGACTTGCACGAATCTTGAAGGAAAAAAACATAAGGAAAACAATGTAGTTTAAACAAAAAGACATCGCATATTATTCAAGGTGAAGTATTTTATCATTATAAAATTGCAGCTTTTTTATAATCATCTTCTTCCCTTCGCCACTTGTCCATAGATACTTATTTAGTGATTACCTACAAGCTAGTTTGCGTCCAGCAGTCGTATTATTTACAAATCAAAGAATAAACCACTACGTATATACAAATCCTTCATTGACTTATTACATACATACATACATAAACTCACGCCTATGTCCCGTTGGGGTAGGCAGAGACTATTGAGCGCCAAGTGCTACGGTCCATACATATCTCTTTCGCTTCTTCAACTGTCATTAATCTCTTCATACACGCTCGTCGGTTTCGAGGACTCCGTATTTTTCCTTACTTTAAAAGGTCTCCTATTCGATTTTTATAGGACCGCCTCGGACGTCCTCGACCAAATCCACCATCCATTCTCGCATTATAAATCTCTTTCGTCAGTCTCCTTTCATACATCCTTTAAATATGGCCAAACCATCGAAGCATCCCTTTCTCAATCTTAGTCACTACATCTTCTTTTAACCCACATTTCTCCCTAATCACACTATTTTTATATTTATAGGTTTATAGGTTCTTGACAACGGATGTAAAATAAATAGCCGTAAATTCGATCCCCCTACAGAAACAACTATTTCAATGCTTCCCAAGTCTTTTTTTTTTCGAATTTCCTTGTGTAAAACTTTAGATTGACCACAGCATAAGATTTATGTATTATCCTATGCATGGGCGTTGCCAAGGGCGGGGCAGATAGGGGCAGCTGCCCCCCTAGAGATTAAAATAAATTGCCAAATGTAAAGCAACCAAAATCTTTGACTTGGCTTGCGTACTATACGGTA
Source organism: Hyles vespertilio (assembly GCA_009982885.2). Lineage (NCBI taxonomy): Eukaryota > Metazoa > Arthropoda > Insecta > Lepidoptera > Sphingidae > Hyles > Hyles vespertilio. The sequence goes on from CM042814.1 coordinate 21,438,602, forward strand.
TTTATTTTGCATATACCATATATTATATTGTACAATAATATTGACCATCTGGGGGCCGGCGTCAAAATTGTGTAAGTAGCAATTACATTTTTCTCATTCTCCATAATATTTGCCCCTTCCTAGGCTACCGGCTGGCGACGCGACGCCCCTGATCCTACGTGAGGTATACCTAGTCAGGTCATGTCTGTCTGTCTGTATCAGCCCATATGCGTCCCACTGCAGGGCACGGGCCTCCTCTACAATCGAAAGTACGATTGAGAGTGGTTAGGCCATATAGTCCACCACGCTGGCCTAGTGCGGGTTGGCAGACTTACATACCATAGAATTTTTATAAATCGCTATGGTATGCAGGTTTCCTCACGATGTTTTCCTTCACCGTTTTTAGTGCGTGGTGATTGACTATCAATACACACATGACTCCGAAAAGTCAGAGGTGTGCCCTGGGATTCGAACCCGCAACCACCGTGAACATGTTGGCAGTCGCGTCTAGTCCGTTTACCAACAGGCCACCACATATCAGTCAGGTCATAAATTCTGTCATATGTTTAATATAAAATAATTGAAACAAGTTTATTTATTTATTTATTTATTTATTTAAATCTTTATTGTACACATAAAAAAAACAAATACAATATTCAGAAACTAAAAAAAAAAAAGAGTACAAATGGCGGTCTTATCGCTTAAAGCAATGTCTTACAGACAACCATGGGATGGATTTAAAGAGAAGGAGAAAGAGAGGGCAGTGTAAAATAAATAATTAAAAGAGAGGACACTAAATAATATTCATACTAACTAAAAAAAAAAAAAAACAAATTACATCATCATAACATACATACATAATAAATAGCATAAATACATACATATATAATAAAATAATATTTACAATCAAGTTTATTCATTATGTAACCATTTATATACCAAAATGAACTTAACAAAACAGATTCTTATGACACTAAAGTTTATTAAAAATGACCTCCGTGATTTTGAATACAGGCCTTCAATCTGCGCGGCCAGTTGTCTATCGCAGCACGAACGAGGTCCATGTCAATATCGGCAGCTGCCTTAATCAAGGATGTCTTGAGTGACTCCAAATTGGGATGAGGCTTTGAGCACGCCTTTTTCTCCAAGTGTTGCCATATCTTGTAATCTAACGGATTCAAATCTGGACTGGAGGAGGGCCAGTCTTCATGCCGGTTGAATTAGAATTGACGCGCCGCCAGCCAGTCTTGTGTGCTCTTCGCTCTATGAGCTGGCGCCGAATCTTGTTGGAATACCCAGTGCCTGTTATTGAACATGGTATGAGAAACAGGTTCCACAAGGTTCGTCAGGACTGTATTTTGATACACAACTGCATTCGTTTTTACACCTTTCTCACAAAAATGTACCTCTGTTAAGCCCCAATAAGAAACTCCCAACCATACCATGAGCGAGGATGGAAAATGCCCTCGTTGGACACGCGGAATACGGTTGCTCGCTTCTTCACTACTGTGTGCGTACACCTTATCATTTTGTTTGTTGTAACGCTTTTCTACGGTAAAATTTTTTTCATCTGAAAAAAGAATTTCCCGATATTTTTTTCCCGCGTACCGCTTCAACAAAGAGCGGCATCTCTTCAGTCTCAGGTCCATTAGACGAGCATTCAACCGATGTCCTGTTTTTCTTCGATATGCCCGAAGCCCTAAGTCATCATTTAACACCCTTTTCACCGTGGTTCTGCTTAACCCCATCTGAAGGGCCAACAGTTTGTGCTTACGTTTGGGATTTCTTTGAATTCGCGCCTTCACAGCTTTTATCACTGCTGGAGTCCTAACAGACCGAGGGCGACCACTTCTTGACCTGTCATCTACTCTAGAGTCTTCATTGTATGGTTTGATGGTACGATAAACGAATCTTTTGGTTCTATTCAAATTTTTCAGTATGTCAAAATTTTGAATTGGCGCGTAACCGCAACGATGCAACGCAATAACTGCAACACGGTCTTCTTTAAGCGTCCACTCCATATTTAAAAATGAAAAAATTCTAAAAAGTATACATTTTTATCAATAAAACGACATGTTTAATCAATGGCTGCCGGAACAAGAAGAAGGTTTTATTTATTTAATATTTTGAAAATCATCACACCATAGACAAACATTACACCACAAACAATTTGACACGTTTTGGAATTGACATTACAATTTAGTACACAATAATTTTCAATAGATGTCACTACTGGTTTCATTTGATGTTACAATTACAATACCCCCACTACATCACATGAAACCATGAAACATTAACTTTTACAAATTAACAAGTCCTAAGGCTTCAATACATTGGTAATGTTTTGTTGCACCAAGTGCCTTTGTGAGAACATCAGCTGGCATATCAGCAGTTCTCATATATTTAATATTTATAACATTATTACTGACAGCATCTTTTAAGAAATTATAACGAATGTCTATATGTTTACTTCTCCTATTCAAAGTATGATTAACAATAAATTTTTGAGCACTCTGGCTATCATTGTATAAGGTAATAGGACATACATCTTGATTAGTGACTTCGGACAACAATACTCTTAAATACATAGACTCTTTACATGCTTCTGCCATTGACATGTATTCTGCTTCCATACTTGAAAGAGCCACAGTTCTCTGTTTCCTGCTTTCCCATGATATGACACCCCCTGACATCATAAAGCAATACCCTGTATATGATTTCCGGTCAATACCATTATTAGCCCAGTCGGCATCAGCAAATCCAATCAAATCCAAGTTGCCTTTTACATACCTTATACAAAAATGTTTTGTCCTCTTTAAATATCTGAGAATGCGTTTAACATAATTCCAATGAGTACTAGTGTGACAAGAATTAAATTGACTCAAATAGCTAATACTAAAGGCTATGTCAGGTCTTGTCAACACAGACAAATACATGAGGCTGCCTATTAACTGCTGATATGGAATATTAGTATCATTAACATTATCACTTTTATCAACACTCAGCTTTGACTCCATAGGTGTACTAGCCTCTTTACAATCTAACATATTAAATTTAATCAACAATTGATCAATGTATTGTTCCTGGTCTAAAGTACAAACATTATTTTTATTATCAAAATTTACTCTCATTCCCAAGCATTGCTTTACCTGTCCAAGATTTTTCATTTGAAATTTAGAACCCAATACTGAAATTAAATTATTTGTCTCTATTTTACAATTTGAAAACACAAAAAAATCATCCACATACAAGGCAATAATAGTTTTAACATTATCATGATATTTTGTAAATACACATGGTTCTATATGACTTCTTTTGAAACCTAATTCTGTCAAACACTGATCAACTTTATCATACCATAATCTTGACGACTGTTTCAAACCATAAATAGCTTTGTTTAATTTAACAATTTTCCTGCTATTATTACTATATAAATCAACCTGTGGATAAACCATATAAATATTCTCTTTCAAATCACCATTTAAAAAAGCTGTTTTAACGTCCAAGTGAGTAACATTAAAATCTAATTGTACAGAAAGTGCAAATAACAATCTTAAGGTACAGTGACGCACTACTGGTGAAAATGTCTCATCATAGTCAATTCCTGGTTTCTGGGTGAAGCCCTTTGCCACTAGACGAGCACGATATCGAACACTGTTGTCACTACCTAACTTTCTTTTATAAACCCATTTGCACTGAACTAATGTCTTTCCTTGAGGCACTTCATTCACTACTACCCAGGCATCATTTTTTTCAAATGCTTGAAGTTCCTCTTCCATTGCAGCAATCCAGCTGTCTTTGTCGGGGCTTTGTAGAGCTTGTTTCACACTGACAGGATCAGTCTGATTCTCCACATTTGACTGCATGCACATGTTTGTGAAGCCATAACGCTGTGGTGGTTTCTTGATTCTTTTTGGTTTTTCTGGGATGGGAATCTCGTCTACATTCTGCAATATAGAGTTATTAGTCTGGTCAATATTATCTGTCTGGCTTACATCATTTTTAGGTTCTGTACTAGTGACTATATCAACAGACTCATCTATTCCACTCTGAACTTGTTGCGTTTCCGAGATTTCCCCCACTGAAACAGATATGTTATCATCTATTTTACTTGTCAGATTTTCATGAATTATGACATCCCTACTCACGGACACACACTTCTTGTTTGGGTCATAAATCCTATACCCTTTAACGTTTTCAGCATAACCAACCAGAATATGTGGTTTAGACTTAGTGTCCCACTTAAGTCGTTTCTCCTTTGGGATATGTACCATTACTCGGCTCCCAAAAATCCGGATGTGACGAAGATCTGGTTTTCTTTTAGTCCAGAGTTCAAAAGGTGTCATATCTTGTAATCCTGATGCTGGTGACCTATTCTTGAGGTAAACTGCTGTGTTTACAGCTTCAGCCCAAAAGGATTTGTCCAGTTCAGCATCAAACAACATACAACGAGCCCTCTCCACCAAAGTTCTATTCATGCGTTCACTAATTGCATTTTGTTCTGGGGTATATGTATTAGTTTTCTGATGTACTATACCAGCTTCAGCCAAGTAACTGTCAAACAATGCATTACAGAATTCCAAACCATTATCTGTTCTAAGTATTTTAATTTTTTTATTCTGTTGATTCTCAACTAAAGCTTTAAATTCTTTAAAATATTTAAAAACTTGGTTCTTGGCCTTCAAAAAATAAACAAAGGTCATGCGTGTGTGGTCGTCTACAAAAATTAGAAAATACCTGCAGCCACCAATTGAAGTCACCTCCATGGGTCCGCACACATCTGCATGAATGATACTGAGTACTTCACTGCTCCTCGTGCCCACATGATTGAATGGCAATCGTGATTGTTTCCCTTGACAACACACAATACAATTACCTTTATCTATAACTGCCTTATCCTTGAAATCTATGCCCATAACTGCACCTTCTTTCATTTTATTAAGGTCACTGCTATTCAAGTGTCCCATTCGCCGATGCCATAGTTCACTCTTTACATTTTCAGATATTGTAAACAAACAGTTATGGCTATTTTCTACATTAAGTTTGTAAACTCCATCAACTAATCTGGCCTCTCCGACCAGTTGATTTCTATTGTTATAGATATAGCAACAATTTTTCTGAAAATCCACTCTGTTTCCATTTAGAATTAATTTGCTTACCGATATCAGGTTTGTAGCCACACTCGGTACACATAACACATCTTTTACTGTGATATAATTTTTATTGTTAGAGGTTATAGTAACTATGTCGACATCGCCCGAACATAACACAGGCATAGTTGCTTTGTTGGCTGCAGTAATCTCTTTAATACCAATTTTACTCTCAGATGTCTTCCGAATATTGTTTATATTTGAGGTTATATGGACACTGGCACCAGAATCTAAGTACCAATCATTTCTTCCAAAATTTCCGCTTAAAAACACTGCGGAAAATGCATTGGTTCTGTTTATTTTTGAGCCACGTATTTGTGTGCATTTATTTTTGTAGTGCCCGAACTGGTTACAACGATAACACTTGATTTTAGATTTATTAAAATTTGAAGTTTCGCCATCTTTGAATGAGTGTACGGTTTTATTGAACGACTTCGATTTCTGATTGACACACTGACGCCCTCTGGTGTACAAAGCAGTATCCATCGAATCTTCATTTCCGGACATGTCTAATAATTTTGATTTTACAACATCCGCTGTAATGGCGATCCCCGAATGCTCGATGGCCATAAGCATTGGAAAATATTTTTCGGGCAATCCTGCCAACATTAGACAGCCGATCCACTCATCGTTAACCAAAAAACCAGTTCTTGATAATTTCTGGCCCGTTTCAATAATTTGAGATATGTAACTTGTCATACAATCTGAAGTTTCGAGACGTATTGATATTAAGTTTCTCAATAACATAATTCTTCTCGAAAAACCCGAGTCATCAAACATCTGTTGTAATTTCTGCCATAGTTCCTTAGTAGTGTTAGCGCTCTTGACATGTACATACAACGACGGATCTATAGTTAATATCAACTTGGCTTTCGTCATGGCGTCGTCTGCAATGCCGGCTCCGACTCCTTCAGTCTTGATGAAATCTAACTTTCCTTCAAGTACTAACAGGTTTTCGGCGGCAAACGCCCACTCGCTATAATTTTCTCGTCCCTTGAGTTTCGGCACATTTGCAATGAACGAGTTCATACTTGAAGCCATTTCTGTTGATTATGTACTCTCTAATCCGATGTGCCTTCTGCTGCGTAGTGCGTGTGCGCACAATGTACTTTGTGCTGCTAAGGCCTAACAGAATCTAACTAGCTAACTAAAACTATAACTTTACAACTGACTCTAAACTATATGGGCTGGGCCCATAACCTATCAATAAAACGACATGTTTAATCAATGGCTGCCGGAACAAGAAGAAGGTTTTATTTATTTAATATTTTGAAAATCATCACACCATAGACAAACATTACACCACAAACAATTTGACACGTTTTGGAATTGACATTACAATTTAGTACACAATAATTTTCAATAGATGTCACTACTGGTTTCATTTGATGTTACAATTACAATACATTTACAATACATTTTATGTATTGTATAGGCTGAAGACGGACGACGGCCGCGTGGTATCGACGAGGGCAGAGGTATTAAGGGAGATCGAGAGGTTCTACGGACAGATTTACACCTCGGTTGCCCAACCTGCTGGTAGCTCGGCCGAAGATCCGAGAGCCAAGTTGATCCGACACTTTAGCGATGATATCCCGGACATCAGCCTGTGTGAGATTGAGATGGCCCTGAAGCAACTTAAAACAACAAGGCGCCTGGCGAGGACGGAATCACTTCAGAGCTTCTGAAAGCGGGCAGAACGCCAATACTGAAGGTCCTTCAGAGGCTCTTCAATTCTGTCCTTCTCGAGGGCTCAACGCTGGAGGCATGGAACAGGAGCGTGGTGGTCTTGTTCTTCAAAAAAGGTGATAACACTTTGCTGAAAAACTACAGGCCCATCTCGCTCCTGAGCCATGTCTATAAGTTGTTTTCGAGGGTCATCACAAATCGTCTCGAACGCAGGTTTGATGACTTTCAGCCTCCCGAACAAGCCGGTTTCCGAAAAGGCTTTAGTACCATAGACCATACCCATACGCTTCGGCAAGTTATACAAAAAACCGAGGGATATAACTTGCCGCTTTGTTTAGCGTTTGTGGACTATGAGAAAGCCTTTGATTCGATCGAGACTTGGGCTGTGCTACAGTCTCTCCAGCGGTGCCACATCGACTATCGGTACATCGAAGTGTTGAAGTGTATATACAATAACGCCACCATGTCGGTCCGAGTACGAAGGCTATTCCACTACAGAGAGGCGTGAGACAGGGAGATGTCATATCTCCGAAACTGTTCACTGCCGCGCTGGAAAATGCCTTCAAGCTCTTGCAGTGGAAAGGATTCGGCATCAACATCAACGTCGAGTATATCATTCACCTTCGGTTTGCCGACGATATTGTAGTCTTGGCAGAATCGCTGGAGGACCTTAGCACTATGCTCGAAGACCTCAATCGAGTCTCCCAACAGGTGGGTCTTAAAATGAATAGGACAAAACGAAGATCATGTCGAATGTCCATGTTGTGCCCACCCCCATCGGTGTTGGGGGCTCGACTCTTGAAGTTGTTGACGAATATGTCTATTTAGGACAAGTGGTCCGGTTAGGCAGGTCCAACTTCGAGAGAGAGGTCAATCGTCGAATCCAACTCGGTTGGGCAGCGTTCGGGAAACTACGCAACGTCTTCTCGTCCAAAATACCTCAGTGCCTTAAATCGAAAGTCTTCGATAGTTGTGTGTTGCCAGCAGGGCCCCCGCTACCATATGTGCAAAGTGTGCAATGCACACGGGCGCCATCCTTTAGGGGCGCCAAAATCCAGGGACCAAAAAAGTTTGCCAAAAAAAACACAATAGTCATACATCCATCCATCAGCCAAAGGAAGTTCACTGCTGAACATAGGCCTCCCCCAATGATTTACACAGAGACCTGTTGGAGGCAGCCTGCATCCAGCGACGTCCCGCGACCTTTACCGTCGTCTGACCACCATGTGGGTGGACGTCCTGCGTACGGTTCGACACTGCGCTTTCCGCTACGTGGCCTCCATTCGAGCACTCTCTCTCTCGAAGTTGGACCTGCCTAACCGGACCACTTGTCCTAAATAGACATATTCATCAACAAATTCAAGAGTCGAACCCCCCACACCGATTCGGGTTTGTACAACATGGACATTCGACATGATCTTTGTTTTGTCCATGTTCATTTTAAGACCCACCTGAAGGGAGACTCGATTGAGGTCTTCGAGCATAGTGCTAAGGTCTTCCAGCGATTCTGCCAAGACTACAATATCGTCGGCAAACCGAAGGTGAGTGATATACTCGCCGTTGATGTTGATGACGAATCCTTTCCACTGCAAGAGCTTGAAGGCATTTTCCAGCGCGGCAGTGAACAGTTTCGGAGATATGACATCTCCCTGTCTCACGCCTATCTGTAGTGGAATAGCCTTCGTACTCTGATCCTGTACTCGGACCGACATGGTGGCGCTGTTGTATTTACACTTCAACACTTCGATGTACCGATAGTCGATATGACACCGCAAGAGAGACTGTAGCACAGCCCAAGTCTCGATCAAATCAATGGCTTTCTCATAGTCCACAAACGCTAAACAAAGCGGCAAGTTATATTCCTCGGTTTTTTGTATAACTTGCCGAAGCGTATGGATATGGTCTATGATACTAAAGCCTTTTCGGAAACCGTCTTGTTCGGGAGGCTGAAAGTCATCAAACCTGCGTTCGAGATAATTTGTGATGACCCTCGAAAACAACTTATAGACATGGCTCAGGAGCGAGATGGGCCTGTAGTTCTTCAGCAAAGTGTTATCAACTTTTTTGAAGAACAAGACCACCATGCTCCTGCTCCATGCCTCTGGCGTTGAGCCCTCGAGGAGAACGGAATTGAAGAGCCTCTGAAGGACTTTCAGTACCGGCGTTCCGCCCGCTTTCAGAAGCTCTGAAGTTATTCCGTCCTCGCCCGACGCCTTGTTGTTTTTAAGTTGCTTCAGGGCCATCTCAATCTCACACAGGCTGAAGTCCGGGATATCATCGCTAAAGTGTCGGATCAACGCGGCTCTCGGGTCTTCGGCCGAGCTAACAGCAGGTTTGGCAACCGAGGTGTAAAGTTGTATGTCGAACCTCTCGAGCTCCCTTAATTCCTCTGACCTCGTCGATACCACGCGGCCCTCTTCCGTCTTTAGCCTAGATAACTGGTTTTGCCCAATAGACAAGTCTCTTGCAAACACTTTGGAGCCTCCGTTCCGCTCAATTGTCTCCTTAATGCTCACAGTATTGTGAGCACGGACATCATGTCGGAAGGATTTCCAGATTTGTCTATTGAGCCGCCAATATGCTTCGGCGTCAACGGAAGACTGCAGCGCTAAAGATCGACGTTCGGCCATGAGGTCAAGAGTGTGGATCGAGAGTTTTTGTGGTCTATCTCTACAGTGAGGTCTAAAATACTTAGATCCCACCGTATGGACAGCTTCTACCAAACCACTGTTCAGCTCGTCCACTGCAAGGTTTTCTTCTAGACAATCAAAGCGATTTGTCAGCTCGAGTTGAAAGCTCTCGGGGTTTTGGATATGGGCGGGAGTAGGTCGGAGCGTAGATTTCATCAAGCGACGCCTTTCTGATTGGACATTGATATTAAGTGTGCCCCTAACCATTCGGTAGTCACTGCCGGTTTTCACCCTGTAGATCACAGATACATCTCTGAATACCCGTCTATTCGTCGTCAGGATGAAATCTATCTCGTTTCTCATAGAACCGTCAGGACTCAGCCAGGTCTATTTCTTGTGAGGCGGCTTCTGGTAAAAAGAGTTCATCGAAAAGAACCCCTGGGGTTCCGTCGCCCGTGTCCAAATTGCCCCACTTTCAACTCTGCATCGCTTCTCTTGCCCAACTTTGCGTTGAAGTACCCCATAACAACATCGAAGTAGGTTTTGGAAGTATGTATGGCCCGACTTATGTCCTCATACATCTCCTCTACTTCTTCATCTGGGTGTGTCGAGGTCGGCGCGTATACCTGTATGACCTTCAACGAATATCTTTTTGATATTCTGAGTATAAGGTATACTACCCTGCTCGACACACTTTCCGATGGATACGATGTTGTTGATGAGAGACCTGTGGACGAGAAATCCGATACCTCCTCGGGACTGTTGGTCGTCCCCCCGGTAGAAGAGCAGGTTACCAGACTTCAGAGGTATCGTATCCTCCCCGATTCTTCGGTCATAAAAAAAACTATAATAATCAATTCATATAATAAAATCGTAACCGGTCGATGTCGGTGTATAGAAGATATATGAGAATAACCTTTAGAGTATTTTCATTACCTGATGATACTCACCCTGACCCTTTTAGTATTTTACAATATATATTTGAAAACAATTTAACTTCCACCCTTCCAAATGTATGCATTTCACTAAGAATTCTTCTGATATTGCCTGTATCTGTAGCTTCTGGCGAGCGATATTTGCAAAGTTAAAAATTATTTAAGGTCAACAACGCTTCAAGAAAGATTGTCTGGGCTAGCAATATTAGCCATTTAACAAGAATTTTTTGATGGTATAAATTTCAGCGATGTAATTAACGAATTTGCAACAGCATAGTCTCGGAAAATATCGCTACAGTAGCAAGAATGTTGTAGTAGCGAATCTACTACAACAGCTATTTTTTAATTTTTCTATTGTACCTAGATATCTTTTTTGATTTTATAACGAAGTTACCTAGGTATTTGTTATTAAAGTATCTGAATATTGTAGTATAATTAGGAACTTATTTACATGTTAATGAAAAAGCGCAAAACCTCAGACACGCCAACTTATTTTGATTATAAAAGAATTACGAATATTATTTTGATTCAAATTGGACCCCTATTTTTATTAGTGGAATCGATTCTACTCACGATTATGAAGAAATTAATTTTAGGTTTTGCGCTTTCTCAATAACACGTAGACATGAGTAACATGTAGACATGAGGCAATATTTCTGTTATTTGTTCCTAAAAAAATGTGATTTTTAGTTTTGGGTTATTTTCTTGTATTTATGAACAACGTGTCTGTACCCCATTAATTAAGTAAATGCTTTAAAATGAGTGTGAACAAGAATTCATTATTATTGTCATTTTGATATTATAGTCTACAAATACATATGACTTTAAAAGTTCAGTTCTTTGTTTTATTTCAAGCACCTGCCTACCATAAAAATATATAATTCAAAATGCCTTAAGGGGCGTAAAAAATTTTTTCGCACACAGGCGCCAGTATCCCTTACGGGGGCCCTGGTTGCCAGTGATGACTTACGGCACCGAGACGTGGCCTCACACTATGGGCCTTATTAGGAAGCTCAAAGTCACTCAACGAGCTATGAAGAGGGCTATGCTCGGGGTTTCCCTACGAGATCGAATCAGAAATGAGGAGATCCGTAGGAGAATTAAAATAACCGACATAGCCCACCGGATTAGCAAGTTGAAGTGGCAATGGGCAGGGCACATGGCGCGGAGACCTGATGACCGATGGGGTCGGAAAGTGCTCGAATGGAGGCCACGTAGCGGAAAGCGCAGTGTGGGACGTTCACCCACAAGGTGGTCAGACGACCTGGTAAAGGTCGCGGGGCGTCGCTGGATGCGGGCTGCCTCCAACAGGTCTCTGTGGAAATCATTGGGGGAGGCCTATGTTCAGCAGTGGACTTCTTTGGCTGATGGATGGATGGATGGATACATTTTTATTTTCATGAACAATTCGAAATTCGAATTCAATAAACTTTTTTGTGGCCAGCATTCTAAAAGAAAAGTTTTTACTGTGTGACAAGTGACAATACTTATGACCTCACTGTGTATATATAATTCTATGTAAACATTGACTAGAGATACTCTCAAGAGAAGCATTTTTTTATTCCAAAAAAATAACTGCTAGTTCAAGACGCAATTAAAAAGATATTTCAATATTTAAAAATATTCGTTTCATATTAGTTAAAAAAATGGCAAGACTAGTATCAATTTTCATTATTGGCAATAGTACTTACAGCCGATGTCATGAATTTGTATTCCAGATTAGCAAATTAAATGCCGTAGCATTTTTTGGTATATTTGTCTCTTTCTGTTTAATGCAAACTCTCGAAAGCTATTCTACTCATGTATGTCAAGTACAGTCAAATGTAATTTAGTGAGTTAGGAATGAAACCGTGTTATAGGACGCGACAATTGTGATTATTTCTCATAAATTAATTATAAAATATGTGAGTGTATGCTGTTTTTACTATCATACAATAAAAATGGCAAACGCGGAACAACCTAACTTGTTATTCTTCGATACTTTCTCCCACGACACTAGTGAGGTAAGAATTTTTACCGAAACACATAAACATCCATATTTTTTTCCTAGTTCTGCTTTTTTTGAACACTTTTTACATTACAGGAGCTGAATTTAGACTTAGTACAGTTTCCTAAATCAGTTTATGTTACTGAAATACGCATCATACCGTTAGGAGCCCGAGTAGAAGGTGATTTTCCCGGCGGGGTTCGGCTAGGGGCGACTAACCCTACAAACTTTCACATAGATTTCTTTGTGAACGACCTGAGTAAGCCCGGAGCGTCGACTTTTGAGGCCCTGGGCAGCTTGGACTACTGCCAGAATGGACAGATACATATGGAGTGTGGAAATGGCTTGGACCAACCAAGGATCCCAACGGATGGACTGGTGCTTAGAGGTATCTACGGAAATTTTATTGAACAGTTTTTATTTTGTCTAAATAATTTGGATATTTCTATTGCTGTATTAGAATGCTTTTTGATAATCATACTATAAGTCAACAGGTTTGTTTGAATTCCAATAGTATTGTATTCATTCAAATGTAAACAATAGATAGATAAGTCATACTTAGATGGCCTAATTCTTCTAATTAAAATATTAGTAGAATAATTGGTTAAGTTTTATCCCTATTCCTAAGCATATGGTTTTGCTATGAAAAAAACATTGGTTTTGGGACTAATTATAGTTGTTGGACTGCAAAATCTGCCATAGTTCCAGATAATTGCAATACAGACAACATTAATTTATATGACTTTAGATTTATCTGTGGAGTGTTAAGTATTAATTCCTACCTTATCAATTTACAAAAATAACAATCTTGAGGTTTTGGAACAAATTATACTTCATATTATCCATATTCAATGCAGCATACACACATTTTGTTTTGTTGAGCCGAACTTGTAATGTGGCTACCACATACATTTTGTTTTTTTAAGCCGAACTTGTAAGGTGGCTACCACATACTTTCTTATACATTAAAGCCAAGTTACATAAGTGAATTGTTCATTGTTTTGCTGCCACAATCAATATGCCAAATAATTGAAAATAATATTATAAGTTTCTATGACATTGTAACACAAATTTGATTTATAACCATATTATTTAAATATTAGTAATTTTAGAATAATTCATTACCATTGTCAATTAAATATAATGACATAATATGTTAATTATGTAATTATGGCAGTTTGGTATTATAAATGTTTTGTCGTTGCCTATTTTCTTTGTCCTCAAGGAAAGTAGGTAATAGGCATAATTTAAAGTTGTGACTGGTTTTATATTACGGCAGTATTAGAATTGAAGTAATCAATGAAAATGTTTGTTTTCTTTTAAATACTGCAAAGATAAATAAAGCCAAAGCTGTACTGTTTTAACAACATATAGGACATATAAACAATAGTATTGGCCAATTCAAACATACTTCTTTTTATTACCAAACATTTTTATATTATAATCTAGTTTAATAATAATAACAGGCCTCCAATAAATGGTTAAAATTTGGTTCTCTTTTCCCGGAAACTGAAGGTTTTATGGTGGCAATCCAAGATCAGGTTATTAATACTAGAAATTATAGAAAGTTTATTTTAAAAGACCCAACAATGCAAAATCATAAATGTAGAAAATGTCACCATCTGCCTGAAACGATACAACATATTATCAGTGCCTGTTCCACCCTAACCCAAACCGATTACACTCACCGCCATAACCAGGTAGCGCATATTATACATCAAAAACTTGCCCTTAAACATAAACTGATTCGCGAAAAACCCATACCTTACTATCAATATACCCCAATGCCTGTGTTGGAGAGCGTGAGCCACAGAATGTACTTTGACAGAGCTATATTAACAGATAAGACAATCCACAATAATAGACCGGATGTTACATTAATAGACAAAATTGGTAATATTGCATATAGGTATAATAGACATTGCTGTACCGAATACGCATAATTTGCAAAAAACGATTACAGAAAAAATAAATAAATATACTGAACTTAAAGAAGAAATAATACGAATCTGGAAACTCAGCAAAGTATATATTGTGCCGCTCGTGCTCTCCAGCACAGGTGTCATACCGAAATGTCTTCATCATTACCTCAAAATAATAGATATGCCGGAAAACATTTATATAACCATGCAGAAAGCTGCTATTCTGAATACGTGTCGGATTGTAAGAAAATTTCTACAAGAAGACACAAATACTCCATCTCAACATGATTCGCACTTGGCCTAGGCCCGTGAGATTCATTATACCGAAATGTGTGTATATCTCGAGAAAAAAATATATACCAAAATAATAATAATAATAACATCCAACAGTCACATACATAGTCCTGACCCCACATTAAGATCGAGTCTTGTGTCGTGGGTATCAGGAACTACGAGAGACTTTTCGGTCTCACAAACACCCAGACCCGAGAGAAATATTTGTGGGCCGCACAAACATTTCTCTCGGTGCGGGGATCGAACCCGCGGCCTCTCGTTTCACAGGCGGCGTCTAACCGCCTGCGCCACGGAGGCTGTCTGTTGTGTGTCTGTCTGAGTTTATATTAATACTTCAAAGATCTTTGAAACTACTGGACCAATTTTAAAAATTCTTTCATCATCACAATCCTACATTATCCGTCATTTGCATTGGAAAGAGCATATTAAAAAAAAACGAATCCGCACCCGGACAGAGCTGGGTCAGACCGCTAGTATTAAATAAATAGATAAATCTTACAAACAAAAAAATCATACTTAATTCAAATAGCCACATTGATAAATCTTTACGATTTACAAATATTTTACTCATCGAAATTGTAGCCACAAACTTTAGCATAGTAATACAAATTTATCTTTAGGCCACTTTTATGAATCGCGTTTTATTAATTTCGCAACAATAGCAAACTACGCGAAGTCAGTGAATGTACTAGATAATTTCGTCATTTATTATATCGGGGGCGTAGCTCAGATGGTAGAGCGCTCGCTTAGCATGCGAGAGGTACCGGGATCGATACCCGGCGCCTCCAAAACTTTTTGTGAATTTTACTTTTTCTATTTTTGCCGAATATATAAATTTATAAAATTTTATTGCATTTATTATTTTTATATAATTTTTTTATTGTATATTTTACTTAAAATATTTTTTTTTATGTATAATTTACAATAAAAATATATTGTATGTATGAAAATTATTTTTGAAGTATTTGTTGGCCCCCAAAATGGCAAATTTAAAACCCATCATAAAATTATTTATTATTTGATTCTAGGATGGTACACAACAATCACACTTGCAGTATACGGCAATCTAACTCAAGTGTTGCCCGAAACTCCAGTTGGTGCGAATCCACCTCCAGTGGTCCAGCGACCAGTTTCCCGAGAACTAGCCACGCCTAGTGTGCCGCCCCAGGCCGACTGGAACCAGGAACCCACCAACCCAATACCATCTTACACAGGGAATGTCGCAAACAGCAACCCTGATGCGTACGGTCCTGCCAATTACCCAGAAAACTATGACAATCAAATGTACAGAAATGATTACTATGATAACGAGGCTCCAAAAGATCCCAGGACTTATCATATGGAAAATGAGTGGGATAAGGGCAGGGATATCAGCTGTGAGAGAGAAGGGGAACGGATGAGACTCAGTCCAAGAGCTTTAGACCATGAACGGGATAGACAGGGAAGAAGTAGAAGGCGATCAATGGATCGTCGCAGTCGCGAGTCTTCGAGGCTTAGGGATGATAGAATCGAGCGACTACGGTCAAGGTCGCGAAGCCGCGATCGAGATTACGTCGTCAAGGGCGAATATCGCCCGCTCAGCCGCTCTAGATCTCGTAGTATTGAAAGAATGAGGGCCATATCTAACGACCGTGATTGGGATCGCGGCTCTTACAAGAAAGATGATTACAGACGACATCGCGACGCATCGTATGAGAGATCTAGGGGAGGTTCTTACGAGAAAGATCCCGCGCCGTATGAACGCAGGTCGCCTTATGATAAAAGAGCGCCTTCTTATGAGCGAAAGATGGGTTACGAAAAGCGCTTATCGCCGTATGAAAAACGTGCGCCTTCATACGAAAAACAAGGACCTTATGATAGAAAACGACATTCTCCGTACGGTCGCATTAGAGCATCTAGCTATGGAAGTCGGTCGCCAAGCCGTGATGATCCAAGAAAAAGACCCAGGACACCGCCAGGAGAAAGCAGCCGAAGACCACTGTCTCCAAGGGAGGCTGATGCCTCAAGTCCAATTAACTCCATACGTTCTGAAGACGGTGCTGAATACGACAGGGGCAAGCAAATACCTAGAGTTGATTTCTATCACCAAAGCTATCGGCACAAGAGTTCTATAAGAAGTCCATCTCAGGAACACGAAAATGTGCCCTACGTAGATACCCATTCAATTCTAGTCACAGTTCCGATAGTGGATAACCCCAATAAGCCTATAGAATCGCCAAATCGAAATCCCGAAGAAGATAGATCAATGGATGCTGAACAATTTGAACCTATTTTATCTGATGAAGATATTTGCGACGACCTCGAAGGTCCTCCATCAATGTATGAGATGGAATATGATGTGAATGAATATTGTGGTGTTGATGATATTATCAAGTACTACAATCCATTCAAAGCTGAATGGAGAAAATATG
The DNA here is from genome assembly GCA_009982885.2 of Hyles vespertilio. Lineage (NCBI taxonomy): Eukaryota > Metazoa > Arthropoda > Insecta > Lepidoptera > Sphingidae > Hyles > Hyles vespertilio. Next base: position 21,455,599 of record CM042814.1, read on the forward strand.
ATTATGTTAATAAAATACACTATCTAAGTAATACAAAGGATGGCACAAAAGATGTTCTAACAGCCAGTTTTGACGATTTATGTGACGCAAGTCCAGATCTATTCAAGATATCCGAAATGTCTAAAAAGTTAGATCAGAAATTCTACACTAACTCTTTCAATGAGCTTGATAATACTCTTCGAGAGGAATGGGTGCATCAGTGCGAACAACTATACGTCTCAATGACTAATCTTACCAAAAACACGGATATTATGCTTAGAATATTCCAAAATCGCAATACTGAGGATGAGTTTGGTGAAATCTATAAATTATTGATATTGTTCTGCAAGATTGGACTTAGTTTTAACAATGCATTAGCCCAACAGCAACCCACTTACAAAATAAGACACATGAAATGCGGAATCCGTCATGCTGAAGCGCTTATGTCCCACAAACATAATGATATTGTCATGGCAGTATTACTGAAAGTTGGTATTGACATGCCAATGTCACTTCTTGATATGTACTCTAAAGAATACATGGCACTTAGTATCCGACTCATGATTTTAAGAGCTTTGAATGCATGCTTATCTTCAAAGTGTCAGTTGACCATTTCATGAAAGATGCGGTTTTCCCTAAATTTGACAAGAATGAAATAGATAAGAGACCTAAAAACGGATACCAAGCACTAATCGCAATGATGCAGACAAATCCATTGGCCAGAATAAAATTTGCTATTAGTGCATTGATAAAGAAGCTGAATATGTACGAATTACTTAGCAAATTACGTGACTTGGTAATGAATTTTAATAAAACCGCGTCTAAGAATGGACAAGGCGATGAATCCGAACTTTCAGAAGCGGATACTGATTTTATAATTCACTCCTTGGGTGAGATTCTCCACATGTATCGTTCTCAATGTCTGTATCTATCTCAACCGAAGAGATTTCTACCAGTCTCCGCGCAATTTGAAATCAACAAAGAATGCTCTAATGAGATATTGCTTGAATTCTTCAATATCCACCACTTACTGGAGGTTTGTCTATACTTGTTGACTTGCCCAACAACATGCAACAACTTGATTGTCGTGAGTCCGATACATGATTTGATTCACGAGTTGATTAATTCTCAAAATGGGCTCAATTTTCTATATACAAATATGGAGAAGAGCGAACTGTTATTCAAAACTTTGACTCAGCCCTACAGTCAACAAAATACGGACGAATTTATTTACCCTCATGATCTAAGCAATTATAGTGACCTTCAAATACTTGGCTTGGAATTGGCCTATAAATTAAAGGCTTTATATTACCTACAGTCGATTAGTGATTTACAAGCGAGTAAAGATGGGAAGCTTGATGAAAATGAATTAATTGATCGGTTGCAGTCATTATATTGTCTCAGTTTTGGTAGCATCGGCAAAACAGCTGTTCCTGATGTTATTGTTATGGGAGACAACGCAGAATGCCTTGTTGAAGTGTTCGAAAGTGATCTGAAGAGTAAGAGCAAAAGTGATTCTCCGTCGAAACAAAAATCACCAGCCAAAGCCTACGCTATCGAATTAATCGTGTCGGCTGTCCGATTTTCAGCAAATGTGCCGTTTTTGAAGAAATTTGGTCAAAGATTGATAAACGTGTCAAAAGAACATGATAGATTTGAGCCCAGTGTGTCTAGCGTTCTTCAAGAAGTGATCCCGTATTTAAAACCTGTGGAGAAAATTAGCCTTTTATCTGGAGATGATATGGCCGAATGTGTAGAGATACTCAAAGCAAGTTCGGAGCATTCCGCAGATTTGCCTGGTGAACTGATGACTTGTTTGAGGATTCTAAGACATTTCTGCATATCTGACAACGACTCAAATTCAACCATCGCTAACGAATCAACTATAGAAGAATATGTTGAATTGAAATATAAGTACAATGTTCTCCAACTGTTTTCACTTGATGGAGTGGCTCATTTGGCCAGCATATTGGACAGGTTGGCCGCTCACTTCGACCAACCCAGCATGCATACGTCATTCTTCGCATCGTTCAAGGGATTGCAACTGGCTCAAATAATTTACCCGTGCTTAAGATTGTTGGATGAAATGTTGGCGAGAGTTGTTCGCTGTCGTGGACCAAGATTTAGAGATTTGACTGCTGCACCGGTATTATTGAAGACATATGGTGTTGCAAAGGCATTCCCAATTGGTTCTGTAGGCTATAGGACCGCTGCAAAAGCTGCAGAAGCTGCTGTGAGGGCTTTATTGGCTTATGCTCAGCCAATAGCAGATGATGCTAATGATGGGGACTCGATTCGCCGAGGACCTTGGACATCGCTTTGCTCTGAAGTCATACAGTATACCATGACAGCTCCATACACGTTTGTACCTGGACTGCTAGTTTTCTCTGAATTGCTCCCTTTACCATTGCCAATGCAAGCGAAAACTGCACCAACGGATCGGGAATTGGCTGATGCTTCAAATGAGCGAAGATTATGGTCAGCGCATTTACATGCCTTGTCAAATGATCTAACAGACATGATACAGATTATCTGCATGTCGACATATAGACCAGTTGTGCATATGCTACGCAGAGTTTGCGTACAAATAGCTGACCTAGCGCCAAACACAGCTGCAACGGTCGCTAAAGCGGCTGTAGGTGCAGTGGTACGGGAATTAAAGGCTGGTGAACCTGCCACAGCAAGCACTGCAAGAGTTTTGGAGTTCCTTGCTTGTTTAGTATCACATGCACCTGTGAAGTGCGCTGTTCTCCACGCGATGAACAGCGGAGGACCTCGGGCGGCAGACGTCCAAACAGCTTTATGTGGGGTACTGTCCCTGGGAAATAGTTCTAATGAACATTCTGCCGCTCAAGAATATGCAGCGCACGCTTTAGCTGCCTTCTGCGATGTGGAGATCACTCTCACCCCTCTGACGTCACCAGCTGATATCCTCCTCGCAAATTCATTGCCAAACAAAGACGCTCTGAACGCATTGCTTGAAGCTTCAGCAGATTGTCTGGAGTCCACGACAAAGACATGCGCTGTAGCACAGTCCATCCTTCGTGCTTACTTCGTGCTCACAGACCACGAGTACGGATTCCAGCTTTTTAGAAAATTTGTTAACAAGAAGCGAGACTCTCTTGGCAAGTTTTTCAAATGGGCTCTGGAAGGGCCAGGGGAGGATAAAGCTGAGTGTTTGAGTTTATACTTGGACTTGATAAGGATATTGAAGGGCGAGGAAAGCGAAGGCGGCCCTGTTGGCAGGAAGTCTGTGCTGACAGTAAACGAGATGGCAGATATGGTGGGATACTCGCCGTCGATGACCGATCATCCGGTTCTGACGCTGGAGAAGGTTTTGAAGGTGAGCTAATTATCTCCCTAAATACATCTAGTTTAGAATCAATCAACAATTTGACTGTATAAAAAATATTAACTTATTTGTTTCCATCCGTGTAGATAATTTAATTTTAAAACAAATTTCATTATCATACATTAAAAATATTGTATATTTTGGCTAAAAACCAGAATTACAATTTAATTGATTTTGAGTTCGCGCCACGTGATCGTAAACGATTTTGATTGGCTATGACGTCATGCATTAGTATGAACTACTCACGTACAGGAAATGAATGGGATTGATAACGGCAGAGATACAAATTAAATATTAAAAATACCTTTAAACGCGTTATTTGACATTTGTACCCGCAAATTAATAATATTAACATGTCCAATGTAATAAAATTTGAAGAAAGAAAAAGAATTATATTTTTTTTTGACAAAAACACATTCGGACGATTGATTGATTAATTGATCTATGGTTGATTTGAGAATGAGTGACATATGCGAACGAATCTGTGGAACGGATGTTTACCAACTGACGCCATATTGTCCGACAAAGCGTTTTGACAGTGTAATTATTCAGTGTATTTTGTAAATTTTATTTTATTTTTAAATTATATAGATATCATAATTAAAAATAACTTTTATTTGTAAAGTCTATAGACCTAACTTCATAATGTGGTATGGTTTCCAGAAATTAGTCAAATAGCCTATTGACTGAGTCTATAGATAGGCTAATATTATAATATTTGTTTGATTGAATGAGATTGTTTTTTAATATTATTTTATAATTCCAGGAGAGAAACGCCGACGAAGACGCTCAAGCAGCCAAATTCCTAACTACCCATGTGCAGAAGATGTCGGAGGCGCCGCAGACGCCCCCCGCGGAGCCCCCGGAGCCCCCGGTGGCGCCCCCCGCGCCCCCCACGCCCCCCGCGCCCCCCGCTACACTAGTGGCGCAGTTCGCGAGCCGCACCGTGTACGCCATCGGAGAGGCCAGCGACGAGCGACTCACTTCTAGCTACTGGCTCAATGTGCCCGCTGTTAGTGGCGAGGAAGATGTTAATGATAGTGAGTTGGTGAGTTCGTTTTATTATGAAAAACCCTAAATCTAATTTTGATACAGACTAGATAAATTTTGACAATATCATTCAAATTTCGCATTCTCGTCTTCATGTCAAATGTAACCAACGCGTTGCGATTGGTTGTTCGTAAACAAAAGACGTCAGGGGCCCTACTATATTCATCCGAAACGAAGTTCGAAACTTCGGATGACCGAAGTTTATATACGATACGAATGTACCTACATATACTTATGATCGTTATTGACTTATGGTCGTAACCAGACTTATGGGGCCCTACTATATTCAACGAAACGAAGTTCGAAACTTCGGATGATCGAAGTTTATATACGATAGGAATGTACGTACATATACTTATGGTCGTTATTGCCTTATTGTCGTAACCATAAACTTATGGTTATGTTGTACGTTATACAAATTCGAACTTTTGTAGAGTAGATACATTCGTATCGTATATAAACTTCGACCGTCCGAAGTTTCGAACTTCGTTTCGGATGAATATAGTAGGGCCCCAGGTCATACAGTAACATGACGAATTATCTGAAACACAGGCCCCGCCTACATCAGACACCAGTCTCACATCCAAAGGGTACTTTTTAACATGTTTGTACTCTTTTTCTGTATGAGAAAATATCAACAATTGATTTATCTGTAACAATTTGCTCGGTTTCCTACTAAGCGTATTGTTGTCGTCGCAGGTGTCGTGCGACATCCTGGAGGTGGCGAAGGCGTACCTGTCGGGCGCGGGCGCGGGCGCGGGCGGGGCGGGCGCGGGCGGCGCGGGCGCGGGCGCGTGCGGCGCGGCGGCGCTGTGCAGCGCGGTGCGGCGCCTGGCGGGCTGCCGGGACGCGCGCGCCGCCGCCGCGCGCCGCGACGACCAGCGACCCGCCGGTAACACGCGCGCATATACACGCACACGCACAACTCTCTTCGTATTGTTCCATCATTTCATCACATATTGTTTATTTGCAATTGATTCAAATAAGAAACAAGTAGCACGCAAATAGTTTATCCCGAGCACCGAAACTGAGTTTTTTTTGGATACTAGTTTGCCCTTAACACGCATTGAAATTATTCAGACAGAATAAACAAATTGAAAGTAGTGTCAAATAATCCCTATTTCATGTCAAATATTACCTACAAAGAACACCAGTCTAAGCTTTTAAAATTCATAATAAATTTTGATGAATTGTCAAATTCGACAATTTATGTCCATGTTACATGACTAGTAAATGAAAATGCGAACAACATTTTATAGTTTTTTAGTGTTATTGGGAACTAAAGTGTAATTATCACATTTCTTTTAATTTCCACCTAAAAACAAGTACCACATAACTAAATCAATATTGTTTCATTAGACATTTCAGGGTTATGAAACATTTTCTCAAAAACATATTGGGTATAATTTGATAAGTGAATAGATTCAAATGTTGCGAGAACTATAATTTATTTATTTTTGAATTTTGAACATTTTGAATATTTTATTATGCCTGTCGACGTGACCCTTGACTTGGGCCCAAACTAATTCTAATGGATTTAACTCACAGTGATTTCCAAAGACCATAGTGCGTTCGTCTACGAACACGAACGCCAGAAATCTTAGGAACAAAATGGAACAAAAACTTAACAGAAAACGTGAAACCAACACCACGACGACGTAACTGTATCACATGATGAACATTCATCAAGTTAAGCAACTAAATAAACTAAAGGGATGTGTGGCGGGCGCCAAAGCGACGTATTTGTATACCATTTCTAATTCAAAAAGTTCCATTTGACATTTCATACTTTTATGATAAACTAGCGGCCCGGCCCAGCTTCGCCTGGGTGCATATATTTTTTGATTCCACTCCACATCAAATACATGTTATTTTTCGTATAAACTCTTGTATACCTAAACTTGATGTAGCTGTCCTGCTGTCCGGCTCAATCCCGTCTCATCCGTCTGTTCAGTCTCTTCCCGATCCGTCCCGTCCTTTCTCTTTATTACCCATCCCGTCTTATAACGTGTATTTACATTTGGTCCTATCAAATCTGTCAGCTATCCCAGCCCTCTCCCGTACCTTCCACTCTATTATATCCCGTCTCTCCATATACACATGTACATATAAAGATTGCCTTATGAAATTTTGACATTAAAAACTTTAGCGTTTTTTATTGTCCATCCAATATTCCTTCCCTTATTTCCGCACCAAAATGCTGTTTTTCTAAATAATATTGCACGCCATTACTTTTTGTTAATAATAAACATTTAAAAAAAAAAGAATTGGCCAAATTGGTCCAGGCGTTGTTGAGTTATGCGCTTACCAACACATTTTGCGATTCATTTTTATATTATAGAAGATATAGTCCACCCCGCTGGCTTATTGCGGGTTGACGGATTTTATTTCACGTAGACATTAATCCGAAAAGTCAGAGGTGTGCCCTGGGATTTGAACCCGTGACCATCGTAAACTTATTGGCAGTCGCGTCTAGTACGTAACCATATACAAATTAATAAAACCTTCATACTGCCTTACCAGGTGACGTAAGTAATAAAACAAATATTTAAAAATATAAAACTGCATATCGTTGCATTATAATGTCTAGATACGGCATCAACGTACCAATATTCTTTTTATTCTTTAGTCTGAAAACAATGCTAATGCGGAATTTAAATTTGTCCCCCAGCTCATCTAAAAGTATCAATTCAAAAAACAATTACTTTATGAAATCCAAAAATTATATTTAGATAAATTTTGGTGTACTCCGGCAAAACGCTTCGATAGAGTATACCTTGTTTAAAACTGTTGCAATAATCTCAAAAAACAATCGGCTATTTTGGTAGATATGGACATCGTTTTATTTTACATTTAACAAAATTACGCGCAAGACGCCGTATCTAGATAATATTATATACACGATGTACACAATTTTTGAATTTTGTTCTATTTTCGTCAGCCGTCAATGAAAAACAATGGAAACATAGATCATTTTACGATGGATGGTAGTTGAAGCTGGACCGTCTTTTAACGTCTCCCGTCAAATAAACAAAGATCATCCTATATTGGCTGGACACATCACGCTTGAACGATACCCAAAAAAAAAGGTTTTTAGTATCTTCCTTAGAAATTTTCCAACTTTTCTCACTCCTGAAACCTTCCCAGGACTTTCACGAATATTTTAAGACCAAAATAAGCCAAATCGGTCCAGTAGTTTTTGAGTTCATCGATGACATACAAATAAACATTCATTTTTATATGTATAGATAACTTTGTGTAGACGTAACTCACACAATTTCAATAAAACTTTCCGTAAAACCATGGAATTATGAAGCTTTTCTTGTTTTATCACAGGATTTACAATCCATAATAACTAAATTTAAATTTAAATCCTTTAAATAAAACAAAAAACCATTTTAAACAACATACTTTTTTACTAGACGCATTACAAAGTCACGTCGTTAGGTCTTCCATGTGTAGAGTTGAGACTATGCAAACGGATTTGTATACGCATAATCGGTAAAAATATAGAAATAATCGAGCAGTTTTAATCCAATTGTTTTCTAATTTTAAAAAGTACTGTATTATCAGCTAATAACAAGCATACTATCAACGAACAACCATCAATAAATAATGTAATAATAATTTTAATAACACCAAAAGATCATCCATTTGAAAATATATATATATTTTGTTTAATATCAAATATATACACAATATTCACAATTTATGTCTAAATAGTAACCAAAATGATTCCTTTCTACAATCACATAATGTTTTATCGAAGAAATAGAGTAAATAAGCAACAATTCATCATAATAAAAAATAATAGAGTGACAGTGTGTGACAATGTCAAAGGATTTTACAAATTATGATAAATAAAAACCAAAACGATGATCAATAATAAAGCCAGAAAGAAACGGAACGCACGTTTAACATCTCCCAGCTCGTCGAGCTCCGCGTCGTGGGCGTCGGCTTCGGACGTATTCGAAGTGACGTCGGACAACGACGCGTCGAGCCAACACGGCGAGTTGCAGTCGTCCCCGCCGCCACCAAGACCTGCGCGACGAAGAGGACGACCCCCTCCAGCGGTGGGCTTGGGACCTGTGGGGCCGAGTGTCCCGCCTACGGTCCCCGCTACCGGTGGGGTAGTGCGCCGCATGAGATGGACTCGAGAAATCAATGAGAATGTCATGCGGGCCTACTTTGGGGCAACAAAGGGAGGAATTAACCTCACTGCGTATCGCGCTAAAATGCTGTCTCTGTTTCAGGCTTTGGAACCAACGGTTGATGTATCGTCCCAACGACTGTCGGATCAAGTGCGATTTATTCAGCGGCGTAAGTTGTTGGATGATGACACACTTGAGCGGTTGCGCACAGACTTGTGTTTTGTCCAGGATGACCATGTGTCACCCGTCAGTGGAGATCAAGCGGCAGGCCCAACACCAACACCTGTTGCTGATTTCGAGCTGACGGACAATTTGGATGACAACGTAAGTCCCCAAGCTAAACAGCAACTGAGAGGAGCTTTGGAATGTGCGATTTTGGAGTTTGCGTCTTTATCGGCGTCTTGTAGACCGCGTCTGCCACGTTTGCCAACGCATAGAAGAAATTTGGCGCTGATGGGAGCTTTGGACTCCATGGTAACTACATACTTGGAGTCCAGTCGGGATCTTGTTGATACGCATTCGATCCTTTACTGCGCGGCCGTCGCAGCATGTCGAGTGGCTAATATAAAATTTCCAAATGAGTATAAAGCCACTCGAGGTGTTGTGATTGTGCCTGCCTGGCAGCGTAGGATCGAGGATCGTATCAACAGGGCCCGAACTCTCATCGGCAAACTAATTTCTTTTAAAGAAGGAAACAGCAGGCCGAAGATTATGCGTTTTGTGACGCACGCTTTTTCGGGGACCAACACAAGTCCTCGAAATTATAGGCTTTGCGTCACAGAACGCATAGACTTCTTTAAACAAAAAGTCTATGCGTGGGCGAACCGCATTCGTCGCTACAGGAGGCGATGGGATCGTTTCCAACAAAATCGCAAGTTCCAAACTGACCAAAAGAGTGTTTATAGATGTTGGGAGAATCCTCCACAAGGTGTGGTGGATGGGCGGCTTCCTAGTGCTCACGAAATGCGTGAGTACTGGACGAATATCTGGTCGTCGCCTGTCTCTCACACTGAAGCCCCCTGGTTTAGTGTTGTAGATCGAGCTTGCGAGGCAATACCGGCTATGGAAACCATTTTAATCAGTCCAGAAGATGTGCTAACTGCAATTAGACAGACGCAAAACTGGAAGTCGCCGGGCCCGGACGGTCTGCACAACTTCTGGTTAAAATGGTTTCCAAGTTCGCATGCTCGATTAGCAGCGCAATTCCAGAATGCGCTTGAGCGGGGATCCCTTCCAACATTTATGACAACAGGTGTCACTCACCTTCTCTTTAAGTCCGGTTGTACCACGGAACCAAAAAATTATAGACCCATCACATGCCTACCCACTATTTATAAAGTTTTGACCTCCATAATTAGATCTAAAATTACAGACCATATAAATTCTAACCAAATTCTTTTTTCTGGCCAAACAGGTTGCATGAATGGGTCCCGTGGTACTAAGGAGCTCCTTCTCATTAACATGACCATTTGCCAACAGGCTCGTCACAACCGAAGGAATTTATCGGCTGCCTGGATAGATTATAAAAAGGCCTATGATTCGGTGCCCCATACATGGCTCATGAGGGTGTTAAATTTGTATAAAATTAATACAAATTTATGCAACTTCCTTGGGTCTTGTATGGGGCAGTGGACCACTGTCCTGAGATATCCAGGTGGTACGGTTCCTCCTGATTGTGACGAGCCGATTAGAATCAAGCGGGGTATATTCCAGGGCGACAGTCTGAGTCCACTGTGGTTTTGCATGGCCCTGAATCCCCTCAGCACTCTGTTGTTGGATTCAGGGTTAGGCTACCGTCTACGGAGAGGCTCTGAGCCTATTTCTCACTTGCTCTATATGGATGACCTCAAGTTATTTGCATCGAAACAAACCGAATTGATTGAGTTGTTAAAAATAACGGATAGATTTAGCAAATCAATCAATATGGATTTTGGTGTAGATAAATGTGCGGTTATCCATGTGAAGCGAGGGGAGGTTGCGGTCTCTGATGACATACTAGTCTCAGAGACTGTAAGGCTCAGATCCCTCTCTGTGACGGAAACCTACAAATATTTGGGTATGCCTGAGGCTCTAGGTATCATGGGTGCAGATGTAAAACGATCGTTGAAAGAGCGTTTTTTTAGCCGCCTGACAAAAGTACTTAACAGTTTTTTGTCCGGTGGAAACAAGATTCGCGCTTTTAACGGTTGGGTTATGCCTGTACTCATATACTCTTTTGGCATACTCAAATGGACTCAGACCGAATTGGACGCCCTGGATCGTAAAGTCCGAACTCTCCTGACTGCACATCGTATGCATCATCCACGATCATCAGTGATGAGATTGTACATCCCGCGGAGATGTGGGGGCCGAGGTATTCTTAATGCTAAGGACTTGCATAATCGCGAGGTGTGCAATCTCAGGGATTATTTCCTTCACAGTGATGTGGATATGCATAGGGTTGTAGTTATGGTAGATAAAGGATTTACCCCGCTCTCTTTGGCGATTGAGAACTGGCGGAAACCTCTGGTGGTAGGCATTAAGGATCGCGAGGACATATGGAAGAGCAAAGAGCTGCACGGTCGGTTCTATCGAGCCCTTCATGGGCCTGATGTGGACCGACTAGCGTCTGTGTCTTGGCTGCGCTTCGGTAACCTCTTTGGGGAAACCGAGGGTTTTGTCTTTGCAATTATGGACGAAGTTATTAAGACGAACAACTATAGGAAATACATCCTGAAGGACGGTACGGTCGACATCTGTCGGGCATGCCACCGTCCTGGTGAGTCTATCAGGCATGTTATTTCCGGTTGTTCGTATCTTGCTAACGGCGAGTATTTGCATAGACATAACCTAGTAGCCAAGATCATACACCAGCAAATTGCCCTTCGATATGGACTTGTGACTCCTGAAGTGCCATATTACCAGTATGTGCCCCAACCAGTTCTCGAAAATGGTCATGCAACGCTGTATTGGGATCGATCTATTATCACAGACAGGACTATTCTAGCCAATAAGCCTGACATTGTGATAATAGATCGATTGGCGCGCCGGGCTATACTTGTTGACGTCACCATCCCGCATGACGATAACCTTGTCAAAGCTGAAAAAGACAAAATGTCTAAATATTTAGATTTGGCACACGAGGTTACCGACATGTGGGATGTCGACTCAACAATTATTGTCCCGATTGTCGTTTCTGCCCATGGGTTGATACCAAAGAGCCTCGACCAACATCTACAGAGGCTCTCAATCGGCTGTTGGGTCAGAAGTCAGATTCAGAAGGCAGTATTGCTTGACACGGCACGTATTGTGAGGCGGTTCCTCACTTTGGGCTCCTAACCACCGGTGGCTTGGGTTTCGAGCCTCGCCATCGTTGGATAACTTTTTATATTTTTATATGTATTTTGTTTTTTACTATATATATAAAAATGTAAAAAAAATATATTTAAAATAAAGAGAAGTAAAATTTTAATAAAAGGCAATAATTTAACAATGTAATAATTTTACAATAATTTTGTGTATGTGGTGGCCTGTTGGTAAAAGTACTGCTGAAACGCGGCTGCCCACATGTTCACGGTGCTCGCGGGTTCGAATCCCAGGGTAGACCTCTGACTTTTCGGAGTCATGTGTGTATTGATATTCAATCACCACGCACTAAAACGGTGAAGGAAAACATCGTGAGGAAACCTGCATACCATAGCGATTTATAAGAATTTCTATGGTATGTAAGTCCGCCAACCAAAAAGTTTTTACTAACTTAACACCAGAGGGCGAAAAAATCGTTGGTTTGTACGGGTTTCTCCATTTTATGTAGATTGTATTTTACGCGGATATTATTGGCCCTAAATTACTTTTAACAGCATTGATTAGCTTGTTTGCTGATGAGTTAATTTTAAAACAATTATTAAATTTATTAAAATGCATACACATGCGGAAATGAGAATTGTTATGTTCACATTTCTATACAGAATAATTTGTTTCAAGTAGACAAAATTCAAATCGATTCTATTAGATCTTATTCAGGTCCAAACCTGCCTAAATCTTTTCTTTTCGTATATAAAGGTAATGAAAGTAAGTATAGATATATTACTGGATTGTTTTTCTTACTTAACGCCAGAGGGCGCCTTGAATTGATTGAGTGACGTCTATATTACTGGATTGTTTTTCTTACTTAACGCCAGAGGGCGCCTTGAATTGATTGAGTGACGTCTCTATCTTAGTATGTAAAATGTACTCTGTGATTTAGGGTTTTATAGTGCGTTCCATACATCAAAAAACTAAAATATTTTTTTTAGCCAAAATTATAGGGTTAAACAAAAATGTACAAAGAATGAATATTGTAAGGAATGATATCGAACCGTTGGCGTCAAAATAAATTCTGTATCAGCCCACATACGTCCCACTGCAGGGCACGGGCCTCCTCTACAATCGAAAGTACGATTGAGAGTGGTTAGGCCATATAGTCCACCACGCTGGCCTAGTGCGGGTTGGCGGACTTACATACCATAGAATTTTTATAAATCGCTATGGTATGCAGGTTTCCTCACGATGTTTTCCTTCCCCGTTTTAGTGCGTGGTGATTGACTATCAATACACACATGACTCCGAAAAGTTAGAGATGTGCCGTGGGATTCGAACCCGCAACCACCGTCAACATGTTGGTCGCGTCTAGTCCGTTTACCAACAGGCCACCACGCACTTAACAAAATAAATTGGAAATTCCGAAAAAAATCGTGTCACAAAAAATTGTCATTTCGACTCAGTGGGCCGGGCCGCTAGTAATAAATAAATCGTTGCTTTTGTTCCTTAATACTAAAGTGACTTATGCAATTGTGGATGTCTCATTAGGATAAAGATGTATATAAAAAAAAACGAAATAATGTAAACTAAAAATATAAACTAATCGATTAAGAAATACAAACATATGGTATCGATATCTCGTTAATAATCGGATATTGTACTAACCGATTTATTTGACATCATCCCTATTTCACAATTTTGAGATATGTCAAATGGAACTTTTTGAATTAGAAATGGTATAGTTAAGGAGACTAAATTTAATTTCAGTGGCCTAAGGTTACGAATTTCTGCATAATACCTGTAGCATAAAATATTTTCGTACCATTTTTTTCACATACTTAAAAAAGAAGTTGAAATTGTAGTTTATGGAAATATTATGCCAAATAATTTTTATTTGGCTTTGTTTTATACTTATTTAGCGAATAATAATAATTACAATCTATTTTCTTTACGGTTTTGAACAAACTACCATGAAAAATTATTTTATTGTTGTGGTTTTTGATCTCGGATTCCATTTCCGAGTATAGATACATAACGTTGTTGTATTTGTGCGTAGTGTCAGTGTGTCGCGGTCGCGGCGAGGGCGCGGACGCGTTCCGCTCGCGGCCGCCCAACACGTCGCGCCCGCCCTCGCTGCACGTCGACGACTTCACCGCGCTGCACCACTCCTACGCCACGCACAACAGGTACATATCAAACGTACTAATATACCTCCAGCATCCACCGCTGAACATAGGCCTCCCCCAATGATTCAGTGACCCGTTGGAGGCAGCCTGCATCCAGCGACGTCTCACCTTTACCTTTTTTACAATTAATACCTTGGATATACATATAAAAGTCAGAGATGTACCCTAAGATTCAAACCCGTGACCACCGTGAGCATATTGGCAGCCGCGTCTGATTACCAATAGGCCACCACGCACTTATTGATAATAATCAATCACCAGGCACTTTACCAGTGAAGGAAAACATAGTGAGGAATATTTTCATACTATAACGAATTTGTAAGAATTTATATAAAGTCTGACCCACATTAGGCCAGTGTGGTGGACTATATGGCCTAACCACTCTCAATCGTACTCTCGACAGGAGACCCGTGCCCTGCAGTGGGACATACATGGGCTGATATAGAATGAATATTCATGCTATTCCGCTTCAATAGATACTCAATCTAAACTATAGTGCATTTACCATCAGGACTCAGGCGCATTGTAGTCACTTTTTTTGTCGGTAAAAAAAATACTGATAGATCATGGACACGAAAGTTTGTTAATGTGCGTTTTTTTGTTCTAAAGTAAATAATATTAGGTTCATGTTCCTAACAAATTGTTACTCCAAACTAGCTTTTTACTTCACCAACATACTGCTACCGAAAACGAATCTGGGTGGTAGTTTAAAATTTCGCATAGAAACGCGACAATTATTTTTTATGATTTTTTAAATATCGTCATTTTTGGATGGTAAATCGATAGTTTTTGCTAAAATAATTATGTTAACTCTTTTATTCCTTAGAGTATTTATAAATAAAAGGGTATACACTATTATTTTAAGAAAAAAATGTATTTACCACCCAAATATGGCCATAGGAAAAAAGTAAAAAAAAAAATTGTCGCTTTTTTTGAAACTTTTTCGGTGCATTGTGTCTGAAGTCGCATAAACTACCACCCGGCTTCGTTTGCTGTGGCAGTCTTGATATACCCTGTATGGTGGATTTAATGTTATTTATGCAACTATTATACCGGGTATCTCAAGACTGCTACCGAAAACGAAGCCGGGTGGTAGTTTTAGTGGCTACAAACACAATGCAAATAAAATTTTCGCAAAGAAACGCGACAATTATTTTTTATGATTTTTTAAATATCATCATTTTTGGGTGGTAAATCCATAGTTTTTGCTAAAATAATAATTTAAACTCTTTAAACCTTAGAGTATTTATAAATAAAAGGGTATACAGTATTATTTTAGGAAAAAAATGTATGTACCGCCCAAATGTGACCATAGGAAAAAAAAAGGAAAAAAACATGTCGCTTTTTTTGCAACTTTTTCTGTTGCATTGTGTCTGAAGTCGCTTAAACTACCACCCGGCTTCGTTTTCGGTAGCAGTCTTGATATACCCTGTATACAAATGCCTATGTTGTTGCAGAGGTATGCGTCGCGGCATGGCGGTGACAGATCGTGGCAGGTTCGCGTCCGCCGCGCCGATGCACTCGCATTATAGACACATGTGAGTATAGTTTTTCATATTCCATTTGAGAGAAAGATTGAAGAGCTTGCTAAATGTTCCGACGTAAATGGTGCTGTGTTCCAGTAGAGCTTTGCGACACCAGCGCCACTGTCGCAACGAAAAACAACCAGACATAATAGAAAGTATAGAAAATAGATAAACAATTTCTATAATTGTTACGAACAAACATATTACAAACACATTATTTTAATAATAAATTAATTTAATAAATATTTTAACATTTTTCTTTTGACGTAGTTCCGACGAAATCTACTAGATGGCGCGATGTTCACGGACATCATATTGATAATCCCAATGAACTGAAGGGCCTATCTACCCGCAGTTTTTAAATCAATGCCATGTTCATATTAATTACTGTCAGGTCCTATCGTGTATAAGGAATTATCTGGATATTTACCGCTTAACCACCTGCCAACAAGCAGCATTATGGAAACAACGTATTTCTGTATTAATTCAAGTGATTCTTTTCCATGAAGAGACTGTATACATAATGTCTCGGGACGACAGACGAACGCAGTGCAGTGTCATGCAATGCCTAATAAATTCTGAGCTGTGTTGTTTTTGTTTACGGGCAGGTGATGCTTATTTTATTTATTTAATTATTTTTATTATTAACTGCACATAAAAAGGATAAACACTTAAATATATTGCAAATGAACAAAAAGTACAGATGGCGGTCTTATCGCTCTAGGCGATACCACAGGCTTACCAACAGGGGAAGGATTTGCTTATCTCTTCGTTTCGGCTTATAAACAAAACGTCGTATAAATATGTGTAGACAGTACATGGTATTGAAACCTTGTTATTGTCAACGCTTTGTTATTTTGAGTATACATAGTTTAGTTTGTCTTGTTTCACAGTAGAGGTCGCGGCGCGTGGGAGATGGGCGCCTCGCACTTCGGACACTTCGCGCCCACGTCGCAGTACATGATGGGTAAGAAATAAAATATTTATATTTGTTATAATGATATTTTTTCATTAGCCAAATTTCGCATTATAGCATTTTTAAAACATTTCGTTGGTTTTAGTTTCTCAATTTGTCACTAGATGGCGTTAAATGTATTATGGCTCGACTGATGGATTTTAAAAATAAATAAATAACACTTAACAGTCATAGTCCTGACTGCACACTAAAATCGAGTCTTGTGTCGTAGGTATCAGGAACTACGAGAGACTTTTCGGTCGCAGAAACACCTAGACCCGGAAGAAATATTTGTGAGCCGCACCAACATTTCTCTCGGTGCGGGGATCGAACCCGCGGCCTCTCGTTTCATAGGCGGCGTCTAACCGCCTGCGTCACGGAGGTTGTCAAACTCAAAATACTCTCAATTTTCTATCAGATTTTGTACTAATCTGATGTGTGTGAATCTTTGTGATGTTTCAGGTGGAATGGGTTGGGGCGGCGGGCGCATGCAGCGTGGGCCGAGGCACCGCTCCTTCATACGATAAGTTACACAACAGCAACCGTACAATGTAGTGAACATGCAGGAAATCGTGAATTTTGATTTATTTACTTCTAAATATAAGTTATTGAATCAAATATTGTGTTTTATTAATCATACTAGGAGTCGGCCCGGCTCCGCCCGGTTGCAGATACTTTTTGAGTACTGTCGACATCAGCAACATATTATTTGATGGTAATGTAAATAATGGTTTTTCCTTAATATCTTCCATGTATAAACATCAATCAATTAAGAATTTATTGCTTGTACAGCACAGCTTGTACATTATTATACTATTACCATTATTGAATATTGAAATATTAAGAATTTTTTTACTCGTGTTTGGAATAAAATTATAAAAGTAAAATTTTAACGAACCGCGCGCACTGATAGCCATATGGCAATCTATGAAGTTAACCGTTATTCAAGTACCAAGTTATGAAGTTGGTAGAGATATTTTTTTCCTAAGCAAAAATGGCTTTCTACTGACGATATTGGCAACTTCATCATCATAATTTAAAAAACAATCAGTTTTTAACCTTCCAAGTACCAAGCCGCATTAAGTTGACGGAGATATTATATCGATTTCATCCATCCGCTTGGCTACAAAAGAAAATGGTTAAATCTTAAAATGAAACGAGTTTTCTCCTTTCAAGTACCAGGAACACATGAAGTTGGTGGAGATATAATATTTATTCATAATAAGTAGCAAACTTCCTATTGGCTACACCTGATGCTCCTACCATTGTAGGCACACGCCTACCAACAGTGAGGGACCAATCAGCGTCTCCGTAATGGTTATTATTAATAATTAATGGTGAGTAGAATGAAATGCAAGACTAATGGCTCGTTTGAAACGTGGTTGTGTGAAAAAGATAAAGAATGGATGTATCGAAAGAATGTAAATACATTCTTTCGTTACTTTTAATGTTTTAATAAACAGAAAAAGAATGCTTATGTTGTTAGTGTGTAAGAATGGAATAAGAGAAAACTGCATGGAGGATATTACCACAATACTACTTCGAAGACGTTAAACGAAATAAAGATATTGAAGATTCAGTTCGATTTTCGTTTATTTGGGGCTGTTCGAAGCTAATCCCACATTAATTTTGCGTTATCCCATTGATTTTATTGTTCTATAAACTGATGCAATTTGATATATTAAATTAATGTTAGGCTATTGTTAAAATACCTGATAAAATTAACTTTTATCTTAAAAATCAGTATAAATTCTTACGGTAATAAGGTCTAATAAGTACACACACGTTCATTAGTAATTCTTATGTCAAACAGTTCTCATTTATTAAATTTATTTTTAATTTCTGTCTGCTGGATTGCCAAGTGAATAGTAATAGTGGTCCTTTCAGTTCTCGGGTACTGTAAATAAGGCGAGGCAATAAAGAAAACCAATGTAGAAAATTTAGAAACAATTCAACTTTATTTATCAAGATGGAAAAGATCAAATCATCATATTCATATACAAGCTTACGAAACAGATATGTTAACAGCGAGAAGATCACAGTGGCCGCGCTAAAGTAACCCACGCTTACATCAACTTTATTGCAAACCAATCACAAGTCACTATACAATACAATACAATACATTATACTTTATATATCGTAACAAATAAAAACAAACTGTACGTATATATATTTCTTCAATCGCGTTCCGAACTAAACCGTAATAATGTAAAATATACAATTAACGTTATCATAATACTCCACCGAGAATTCCCATATCTTTGTTTTTACTATGATTGTCTTTGATTTTTTTTTCATATTTTTGTTTAATTCATTAAATGGTAAAACATCTCACTAGCATAAGTTTCATATTTACAAGCCCCGCGGGGCGCAGTCTGTTCATGTATAAAAGTATCACTCGCGACATGGCACATGCGCAGGCACTAGGCACTAGGCGCTCTAGGCACCCTAGGCACGCTAGGCACTCTAGGCACTCCAGGCGCGCCGGCGCACTAGTCGCCGGGGTGCTCGGGACACGATCTGTTCACTTCGAACCATTGGTCTATACATCTGAAAACATAAAAAAACACACGTTATTTCAGAACTTAACATTATTATGTAGTTGTTTTTGACAATAACTAAATATATTGGGCCTGTCAATCATTAGATAGACACTGTTTGCTGTGGAAGAATGTGCAAGATTGTTACAATTGTTCCTTTAAAATCATTCAATAAAGGTCAGTCATTGACATGCGCATTCACGAGAGATAGATTAAACACAAAGGTGTCCGTCCACACATTGTGAAAATATATGCGAACCTACTTCAAGATTTTTCTTGATATCAAAGGGTCCTTTTATAATGTATATTATCTGGCATGAATTTAAACGTCCGTAAAATAACAATGAAACTGGTTACTAACAATATTTTTGACTCGATAACGATTAAAAACGAATATAAAATTTCACTTACATCCCACTGGGGCATACAAGGACTACATACATACATAATCGACACTCCTGTATCCCATAGGGGTAGGCAGAGACAATAGACCGCCACTTTGATCGATCCTGACATACTACTTTCGCTTCATCCACTTTCATCAACGTCTTCGTGCATTCTCGTCGGTTCAGGGTACTTTTAACCTGACCCTTGTTGAGGGTACAAGGACAACATCATACAAAACCCTACCACCCCTGACTCTTACTTCAACAGTCACACAACCTAATACCCCACAAGCACGTCCCATAAATCCTTCAGACAATGCAGTATTACGGCATTGTACCCAGTCCCCGACCACTAGACTAGTCAGGGGGGCTACTCTCTGAAATGATATGAACTTCGAATGTTCGAAGTGTAAGTGTTCCAGTAAGTGGTTTCCATGTAAGTTTTCCACTTCTAAAAATCAATACTATTCTGATATTCTCTATTATACTTATCATTTTCTGGAGTATCTAACCACAATAAGTGAAGTTTTACGTACGGCCTCCGAAGATTCGCAGTTCGTATCGTTTCACAGAGTAACCCCCCAGCCATCGCGATGTGTATCACGGTTCGACCCAGATACGCGGCCATCGAAGCGGCGGCTTTGTCGCCGACACCCAGCCCTTAGCACATATCTTCACAGCCGCTGCATTTTGTATGAGTGGGGGATTGGTCTTACACTTTAAAGAATTTATATTTCAAGACTACTACCGAAAACGAAGCCGGGTGACTAAAGACAAAATGCAACTAAAAATTTAGATAAAAATCGCGACATTTTTATTTTATTTTTTAAATATCATCGTATTTGGTTTTTAAATCTATAGTTTTTGCTAAATTTACACCCTTGCGTACCATAACGTCTTCAAGAATGAAAACCTAAATACGACTACAGGAAAAAAAAACAGTGTTTTTGTTGCAAAAATTGTAGTTGTATTGTGTCTGAAATCAGTAAAACTTCCTGGCTTCGTTTTCAGTTGCAATCTGGATATACCCTATATATTGTTATGTTATTGTAACTGGTAAGTGCTATAATGTCGGCAAGAGGATTAATACAACAATCGCTCATGTGTGAGAAACCACTTACTTACTATCCGCTCATACAGGGTATATCAAGACTGCTACCGAAAACGAAGCCGGGTGGTAGTTTAAGCGACTTCAGACACAATGCAACAGAAAAAGTTGCAGAAAAAAAGCGACAATTTTTTTTTGTTATTTTTTTCTTTTGACCATATTTGGGTGGTAAATACATTTTTTCCTAAAATAATAGTGTATACCCTTTTATTTATAAATAATCTAAGGTAGAAAAGTGTTTATAATATTATTTTAGCAAAAACGATGGATTTACCACCCAAAAATGACGATATTTAAAAAATCATAAAAAATAACTGTCGCGTTTCTTTGCGAAATTTTTTGTTGTATTGTGTTTTTAGTCACTAAAACTACCACTCGGCTTCGTTTTCGGTAGCAGTCTTGAGATACCCGGTATAATCTACAGGGTGATAATGACATATGGTATTTAATTTAAACCACATGATCCTAACCACCGTAGGTAACATTGTGCCAAATTTAAATAAAAGCTGCTTGATAGTTTTGTCAAAATTCGTGATTTTAAATGTCAAGGCTTTAGATCAATCCTTATAGATACCGACTACCGAGTCTTTTTACGGCTCAGGTAAACTCCCGAACTGAACTGAAGTTCAGCTAAGCGGTAAAATTCTCGTATCTTCACTTATATGGGTGCCTAAAAATTATGTACAATGTCATCTAGGGTAATGAGAACCATATGGGTAAATTAAGTACCATGTGTCGATATCACCCTGTATATGTATAAAACCCACCCTTTATGATAGATGCAAAGGCAGGGCAGACGGGCGATGGTGTCTCCCGCCGACAACTCCTCCAGGCAGATCACGCACTCGCCCTTCGAGTCGCTCAGCACGTCCTCTGAAACACCACAACGTAACAATGTTACATTTATTTTTATATACAAAGTATCAAAATAGCTCATTAGTACTTCCAGACTAATTCATTCCAAGTCTATAACTATCAGATATTTTGTGCTAGTTCTGTAAAGGGACTGCACTGCAACTGTTCGTTAATGCATAATCGTCAAGATATAACACCGACTTACTACAGACGAAGAGAACTTAATTATTACCAACATGGTAATCAGTACGAATTTTTGAGTGGAAAAAAAATATCTCCGCTTCAATAGGCACTTCACGGAGGATTTAGGATCTCAAAATAAAGGGACAGAGGACACCCTAAATGACCTCTCAAAATAAAGCCAATTAATTGAAATAAACTATATTTTAAGGATTTTGTCGCGGATTTTCTTAAATTTTTTTTTATGTTCTCGATGTTTCGATGATTTCGTGATCACAGGGTGGACTGAGACAATTCAATTAATAAGAAACTATTTTACTGTTGGTAGGTCTCCCTATATGCATGAGAGGCCGCTTGGGTAGGTTCCATCACAATGTCTAATTTCTCAACTAAACAGCGTTGTAAATGTTCTGTTGTGTTCCAGTTTGAAGAGCATTGTAGCCAGAGTAACTACTGGACATAATGAGAATTAACATCTTATGTTTCAGGATGGCGAGCGCAGTAGAATGCCAAGCATTGCTACTGTCCATGAGCGGTCGTATCGCATACCATCAGGCGTATAGCATACTCCTCTCGACATTCATAGCAAGAAAAAAGCATGCAAAACTATTTGGTACTGACCGTTGTAGGAGAGTCGAGGCCTCGTGAGGCACATGACCAGGTGGCACTCGATGTCGTCCGGCAACACGAACTTGCTGCACACCGGGCATTTTATACCTGCGAACAACAAACGACACAAATTACTAATGTACCCTTTGATACAAAAAAGGTTGTCGAAAAGCTAAAAAAATTAAAGTTGAATAATTTGCCGTTTACAGGTCTTAATCTCATAAATATATCAGGATAGGAAAAATAAAACAATTTTAATATAAGAAGGATACTTAAAACATGAATAACACAGAAAATTACATAGACACACAGGCGCATAGATCAATTTATATTATTCTAACAATCCCACAATTAAAACGTTTTAAAAAAAACAACCGCTGGGTCACCTTTTGTAATGGAGATTTTATTAATGCCACCCACTGTTTACTAAACTTTTAATTCAGGTATATATTTTTGGCAAATCTTTTTGTGCAAGTCAACGTATCTTGGGGTCTACACAAGTGCCTTCATCCAACACGAAGCTGGGAAGTCCCAAGCATACAGTCTGGCACGACAATAGCGTGCTCGTTAAATATTAAACAGACAACATGTACGACAAATTGAATCACGCCTTCAGACGTTTTATTGCACTCTTATATTTCGTACACGTGGGAATTCTGGAATTGGACGGTTTAAAATTGATTTTGTGATTGAATTTCGCCTGTAATTGTATTGAAAATCCGAATTGTTTCAAAGTTTTATCATTTCTGTGGATAGTTCGGTTTTATGACGATACGTAAAATTGAAAAGTTGCTATTAAAAATAATTGTATGTACAAAGTTACTGACAATAGAGTTATAATGTGACAAAGGTCGCAGGGATCTATAGTCGGTGGACTATAGACATATTCTATTCCATTATAATTTAGAGTTGGATAGGTTAACAGATTGCAACCAAGACCAATAAATACCTAATGCATTTTGAAACCAGGAATCTAGATTTCACGTAGGTACTTTGATAATCTAATGTATTCCATTGTCTATACCTCAACGCCTCAAACACTGACTGCAAATTTAATTCATGAAACGGATACTATTTTATTCACCACATATTGCTCTGTTTATTTTCATCTCTTTTTGTTTTCCTTCTCATATGCCCATACTATGGTAGGCGATAAGAGATTGCCTTGAGCGATACCACTGCCATTTGTACTTTAATTTTATATATTATTTTGTTTAAGTTTTAGTTGGTATAATATAAAATAAATTTCCAAGTATCGGTATATTCAAGATATCCCACCCATCACATAGCACAACTCAACAACAATAACCCGTCCAAACTGTAGACCTAGCAGACACCTGCAGTCATTATTACACTAACAGTATTGTGCCAAACTGGGAGGACAATACCTCTACCATGTACATACATCTACATACATCCGTAATTGGCTGAGTGGTTCGGTGGCGTGCCTCGACCGCGAATGTCTTGCGAATGAGATGTTAATTCTACGTATGTGATGTGTTTGAGTCTCGGCATCAAATGTTGTTAGGAATAAGGTTATTACGCGCTGGAAATAGTGACGATGTACTAAATATGTTATATATTTAGATTAATTAACTGATTAATGCTTTGGTGGCGGAGTTGTACTACGCTACAATCACAAGGCTGAGGTCTCGGGTTCGAATAACGGGTCGGGCAGTGATATCGGATTTTCCTAGTCATTATCACCCCGGAGTCGGAATATGCCCAATATGGCGATAGACTCACCCCCTATCACATCGTGGGGTGTAACACACAAGGCGAAAAGTTTGGTGTCTGGATCATCACCATCAGCATCTCTACCTACCCCTTCTAGGAAAAAGGCGTAAATTTATGTATGTATGTAAATATTAAGTTTTATAATAATAGTATTATTTGCCGCTATAAAAAACCGCATAAACTTTAGTCATAATTTAGACACAGAACGAGTTTTTGAGCTTTAGATTTGTTGTCTGGTGGGAACAACTTTTGGAAGACGTCAAGAGTGCCAAGTCACGTGTTACACTTGATTAGCGAGGACAAATTAAGTTGTTAGCAGGGTGTCGTAAACTTACTTTGTTAACTTCTACATACTTAAGTTGCGACTTGATTAACTGGGAATCCTGTGGATAGCTCTGAGTTGAGACAATAATAATAATAAATAATAAATAACACCCAACGGTCACATACATAGTCCTGACCTCACATTAAGATCGAGTCTTGTGTCGTGGGTATCAGGAACTACGAGAGACTTTTCGGTCTCACAAACACCCAGACCCCGAAGAAATATTTGTGGGCCGCACAAACATTTCTCTCGGTGCGGGGATCGAACCCGCGGCCTCTCGTTTCACAGGCAGCGTCTAACCGCCTGCGCCACGGTGGCTGTCAATGTATTGTGTATTTACAATGTATTTTTTATTTGTATAACTCAAAGATGTTTAAAGAGAAGGGTTTCAAAATATTTTTCATTATTTGCCTAAGAGATGCACACAGTTAACTTTGAATACCTAGTAAAAAAATAGAACAATGATGAAGAAAGAAACGAAAGAAGTGGCGTTGTGCACTTGCAACTTATTGCACCAACAAGGACTGACAAATTGAAGTAATCATCGAGATATGAAATTTCAGAAAAAATTGTGGAGTAAAGATCATCGTCACCTATCCTAGTTTCAGATCTACATCACATCAGTATAATACCACCATAATCACTGTAGACAAGCTTTATTGTTTACCTATAGTAACACGAAACAGAAAATGCGGTTGGAAAACTACATTTCACGTATAATCCTCAAAAGTATTCTTAAACTCGACAGTACGATTGAGAGTGGTTAGGCCATATAGTCCACCACGCTGGCCTAGTGCGGGTTGGCGGACTTACATACCATAGATTTTTTTATAAATCGCTATGGTATGCAGGTTTCCTCACGATATTTCCTTTCACCGTTTAGTGTGTGGTGATTGACTATCAATACACACATGACTCCGAAAAGTCAGAGCTCAATGATGCCCGTGCCCTGCAGTAGAACGTATATGGACTGATACAGAAGCAGAAGAAGATTCTTAAACTCAAACACTTCCTGAAGTCAGTAATTAAAACAAGTATCTGTATCACTTCCCTCACTATCCAATTAACACGAAACATAATTTGAAGGAACATTCCGAGTTGTAACAGCGGGCGTTTCAAGTGACCGTCAGTTCTCAGAGTCGGCATCAAAGCGGGCAAAGTTATGAGCAGAAATAAAACGAGAGCAGTTAAAATATTACGGAGTTAAGTGAAATTAAGATGAAAGGGGATGATAATTATCACGCGCCGCCCGGGGCTGTAGGTTCCGCGTCGTCTCACCCCCACCCCCCTACCCCGTCGCACCCTCGCTGGCTGTTACTGCAGAAAACCCTTATCTAGCACTGATATTTGTGTGGATCCATTTTTATTCACTTATGAGCTCATCCTTGGGAGAAACTTATGGTTATGTATTATAGTTATTATTCATTCTAGATACAATTGTTCATTCACAGATATTTATCAGATTTGTTGATTTTTTAGAAGTAGATGTGGTTTGAAAAATAATAGGAACTCATCATCGTCACCATCCTCAGAGGAAGGCCACCGCTGAACATACCGAGGTGATACCAGCAAAAGACATAGCTTCTCACACTGAAGATACGTCTTGCGTTAATCTTGAATTTTAAATATAACTTGGTAACATTTAAGTAACTGAATGCTAATTCAAAAATATTAGGACTATAATTAAAAACTCCGCCACATCAAGCCATAAATAAGTTGTAAATCAGCAGTCAGCTAAAATTAGACATACAAATATTTATAACGTGGGTTCTTCATAAAAAATAATCAATGTAATATGAGTATTTATTATTAGAAATGTAATATTCTGAAAAACATCAGTATAACATAACAGAATAAAATCAATCTTGACTGTAACAACTTTTTGTAAGAACTTTTGTCCAGTACTACAATAGCTTAGGAACTCATCAGGAAAAAAGTGGCGCCGAAAATCTTCTAAGAATCAAGTGTAGGTGTAGGTGTGAAATAATTAAAATCATGATATCTAAAAACAAAGTCACATTTTGAAGATAACAATCAATTGAAATAATACAAATAGCATTGCATTCCCACACTTCTATAAAATGTATTTTTCGCTAATTATTTCAAAACATATAATCGTTCTGCGGTACACAAATTAAATCAGTTTCAAACTAATTCCAAAAGTGGAAATAGCAATAATTAATCTGTTCACACGTATAGAATATAGGATAATATTATATATGTATGTAAAAATTAAAAAAATATTCTAGATCATAACATTCAAAGGTTGTAATGTTGTTCACAAACACTTGAATTGCGTGAAGGTCAGCTGAAAAGTTATTTATTACATCCACGGTCAAGGCTGGTATGTGACCCTTTCTAATTGTCAATGAAGAAAGTATTAAAATTACGACATAACTGGCATTCTGTATCGGGTATGGCACAATGAGCCGGCATTGTTGGCTGTTCGGCATTTACGAGGCATCCACGCGATTTCAATGTGTAAAACGAATTATATGTTTCACATTCCAGTTGCAGCCGTTTAAAATGCTTTGCATCAATTTACCACAGTGGGGTGTACGTGAGCTAACAAGGGCTAAAAAAATATTTTAAAACATTAAAAGCTACTTCAAAAAAAAAACAAGATGATATTGATTTGAGAACGAATTGTTACTATTAAATGAAAACATATATATTATACCGAGCAACATTATAGAGAATAGGTTTCATCGATTAAACCACATCGAAATATGATTGATGGTTTTCAATATTATGTATGTTCGTGGGCTGCGGTGATCAATTTCTATATAGCAGAATGACGAGTAACGCACTCATTCCGCTTATCATATAATAAATTGAAATGGGTACTTAGATTACTCCTGAATCAAAAAAATAGGTAACGTATAACAGGCTAGAGTCTAGACTACAAAAAATATATAAACCAACAGATATTCTCGTTTGCGTATTTTCAATTTCGCTGAGGACGATGCGTGCAGGGTTGGCAACGGCGGGCATTCATTCAGTTTCCTTTTGTGTTTGAATACGTGTTACCGTATACAACTAACTGAGTAATGTATACGAAGATAGCATAACCATTTATGTATGCTACAGTTTAACCATGTGTTTAGCGTTAGTTTAATATCTTTGGCAGTGTTTTGACACTGATTGGTTATCCCACCAACTCATTTATACTGGGAACTCTTGCCTACCAGTATCAACATCCGCAAACCAATAACACAGACTGAGCGCAAAAGCTAGATGGGTGTCTCAAAAACACTACAAGTATCTTTTACCTTCAACGAAATTACTCAGAAAGAAAACAAATATAAGAAGTGGAAGAATACTTCACGCTTCTACAACAAAACTGAAAGCCCTCCGCATGCTCACAACAGAAAGAGCCAGATGTTAAGCACCACTAGTATAGTAACAGCAGCCCTGTCCTCAAATGATGTACAGCTAGGTCGGCTGGGTCAGTCGATCGTTTCTGCCAGGCGGAGCACGATAATTGACTTGTTTCCATCCAGGACCCTTCTGTCGAGGGTGCAACCAGTACGCATCGCTTTTATTGCCATTTTAATACACGTTCGATGGACGATTGGAGCGTAAATGGAATAGGTAGGTCAGGTTTTGGACATTTGATGTTAGTGTAATTGGATAAGGATTTTTCAATCATAATCCGGCTGAATATAAATCTACACAATTGACGATTTAATTGATGCAACGATAATTTGTAATTAGGTTATGTATTTTTTCTTTTAAAAAAATTGTATAATTAAACCATTACAAATTACTGTATTCATTATGATGACGATAAAAGGCTTCAGAGAACATAGGGTTTTTAGCAATCGATTTGATTTTACTGAACCACTTACTTATAGGTCTACATTGATAAATAATATGATTTTATTTTGGGCTATTTTATTAACAATTTTCTTTTACAAAACTCAAGGAGACTTTAATAAAAGAATTCTTACGAGAACAGGCTAACTATAAATTAAACGAACATTTATATCGAACAAAACATTAATTTGAAAATTTTTAAAGAAATACAAACACAGCAGACTTTAAGCAGAACATTGCAAATGTAATTGAATAAATACAAGCTATAAATACAAACTACTTGAGAGCGTTCTAATGAAATATAAAAATTGGCTATCAATAATAAACAAAGACACAATCTAGACGAGTTATAGCATGAACATCAACCCTGGGACCTTGACGATGAGAACACCCAGCGAGACAAAAAAACATAACGAACAAAAGCAATTGTAAGTATGCCATGAATATAAATTACGCAACACACAGTTTAAATTTTGATTTGAAATTCTTATCGTGCAAGGGCAGTCACTGGTTTCACAGCGAACAAAATCTACGCAAATAATACATTAAAATGTAAACTGAAACTATTTGGTTTACACTCTGATATAAGTAAACACGAGGTAAGATGATTCTTGTAAATAGAAAACTTCAAGTTTGGATAAATAGTGGAAACCAGTCGAAAGGCAATATTAAAGCAATTTACAAGGTTTTCGGTCTACAACTTCTTGAAACATTTCTGATCAAACACTTCGTGAAGTACTTCTGAGAAATCTAATCTTTAGAAAGCTAGTAGCGTTCCAATAAAGTTAAACCTTCTTAAAATAACTAACAAAGCTAAAAGCTACAATAAGTTTTAGACTGTGGATGAGGTCAACCCTCATCATTAATCAATCGTCAGGGTTGAATATTGTATTAAGACACGTTGGGGTAATAACTGTTGTCGCTTTCACAGAAAATCAATCATCAGATGCATTTCAAGACCTTAGTCCTCCTAATCATCATACCGACTAGCACCGGGTATGTAGACTGTCGGATAGCGTGTCGCACCTGCCGAGAGCTGATGGTAGATCAAAAACTCCTGGAGGTGTATTGTGCCATGTGTGATGAGTGCAAGCAGAGGCGACGCGAGAGGATGCAATTAAAGAACGAGCTGATTGGAAAGAACATTCGGGTGGGCAGTCAAGCACAGCTGGACCAGGGACAAGCTAGTCAACCGCAGCCACCGAACTACAATGTGCCACAAATAGATAATTCAGGACCACCTATACATAAATTGCAACCGCGTAAGTATTAAAATGTTGCTTTATAATGTATTCCTTAGATGAAAAAATGAGAAACCAATTTTACTATAGGATGAAGGTAACAAGATTAGTATCGAATCAGACCAGCTTCTTAAAATATAAACTCAACCTCGTGATAACACTGAAGGTGAGGAGTTAAATCAGTTTGGGATTGTAATATTCCTACCACGGTTAAACATCTGCCAATATACAAACGAATGCAATGGAACTTTGCTCAAAGATTTGGCTCTGACCCAAAAAGAGCAGGATTTTTAATCTAGTAAATATTTGGAACTCTGTAACTTCTCGTAAAGTAATTTATGATGCACAAAAATTAAAACTACAAATTTAATATAGCGGATGAATTCAAGAGATTAATCGGTGGGTTTTTTTTATCCATACATTGTGATACTCAATTACACAAAAAATATATTCCCAATATTATTCATATTTCCTGAGACCGTAAACACATATATTAATTATGCAAATGTACAACAGAATATCCACCAAACTGCCCAACACCTCCTCCATGCTCAGAGTCAGAAGAAGAAGTTCATCCAGAGCAAATGAACTTGGAGTCCCCAACTGACACGCCGCCAACGTGCCCACCCATCGAGGAGTGCGTGCCAAAGACCAAACCTCACGATACAATCACAGAATCATCGACCCCACCACGACCAACCTCGACCACCCAGCACATTTCACATCAGACACACATACCAATGCACTTGAAATTAGAGCAGCAACTCCCGGAACTTTTGAAGCAGTTGCAGCAACTGCAACAGCAACTACCGAATTCGATGCCACAGGGTCAGCCATTACCGCAAATGATGCCACAGCCACTGGCTCAACCTTTTCCACAGCCACTGCCGCCATCTCATTTACTACCACTGTCATTATCGCTCGCAATGCCTTTGCCACCGCCAATGCCTTATCCAATTCCTCCACCGATGCCGTTCCGCCCGCCGACGACGGTTGCAACAACACAGCGACGAACTACGATAACTCTACTTCCACATACAACCACGACACCAGATACCCCGCCTTCCTTGCCTCCACCACCGCCATCGCCACCGCCGCCACCGCCGCCATCGCCACCACCGCCTCCACCACCACCTTTAATTCAACCAATGCCTGTGCCATACAATCAATATTACCCCAGCTGTTACTGTCCGCCATTCATGGGACCCCCCACGGGTCCGTGCCCATGCCCACCACCACATCCAGTGCCAGCCACCTATTTTATGCCCGCTACACCCATGACCTCCCAACAAACCCTACCAATCGAAGCGGAGCCGACCATATTGACGAAAGACTATTTTAATGTTTATGTTGGTGTGCCTAAGGATATTTTGAAAGACTGACATGCGTGATATAGAATGGAATACAGACGTATGAATTTGAATAGCTTATGATTCATTAATTAATTTTAATAATATTTATTTGTAGTTCTTAATTATTGAGAAAATATTTTTTGCTCAATAATTTACTTTCAGCTTAGTGCGATAGTTATAGAGTTCTTGTAAAACCAAAAAAAAAATATGAACATTATTTTTTATTCAAACAGAAAACTATTACATATGAAATGAAAAGCCGGTTGTAATAAAGTGGTTGTTTGTACACAAATATGAACGTTCTTTAACGAACGACATGTTTACATAAGCTTTGTAAAGACTACAGTTCACAAATGGTTTAATTGCTGGGAATGCGTGATTAATGGACTTGAAAATGACTGCTTGAAGTATTGTTTTTAAAAATAGCAAATTACAATCCAAAGGTTAAATATTGGGTCAAATATCGGCACCATTTCATTAAAATAAAGTGCTTCTAAAAGACCTCAGACGGCTTAAGTCCTTAAGCTGGTAATCATTAAGCCACCACAAACCTGTGGCTGGCTTAAAACATTCGGTTAATCATTAGTATAATACATTTAGTTCACTGAGTAAACAGCATTGGTCAAGCGTGGTGAATAGAGCCAATGTGCACTAATTATTAAGTAACATTGACTTTTACAGTGGTATATATGTGAGTAACACAAATAGACGATGACCTATTTATGATTGGTCAATTTCTACTGAAAGATGTGGGAGCAATATACAAGGGGATATTTTTTTTATAACAAGTTTGAACATAATATCAAAAGTGCAAAGTAAGAAACAAAATGTATTCAAAGCCATATCACACTCAAACGTTAAAGAATTAAAATTCTTTGAATCAACGGAGCTTCAAACGGATAAGGTACTAATTAAACAAAAAACTTTTAAGTAATCAATGGCAACTAGCAGATAGTCGGCTACAATTAACATAGAATCACGTAAATAGTATTTAATTGGTGAGGCCGTACGGAGTGGGAGCGCCATTAGCCGAATTGAAAGAATCTAATTACAACGCGACGTGCAACTCAAAACAATTAATGTACAACCGGCGACGCAAAGTGAATTAGTTAAATTAGTTCCTGGGTACCACATGACATTTATAGATGTATTTACTGCATATTTGGTAATGGAAGGATAATTGTAACTGCTCGCAAGGATTCCAAGGTAAACGAAGATGTGAAACTTGCCATATAACATACAAATATTTCAAAATAAGCATTTTGAATTTAGTTATGAGCAGGCCAACATAATAGTCTCGAACGACAAGAGTTTCTGTCTATTCAATATTTTATCCCCTCAAAGGTAATTTGGATTGTAGAGGAAGCTCGTTACAATAATATTTTAAGGGTCAGCGAAAGACATTTAAGGGATGCTTGCATTATCCAAATATGTATAAAACAATTGCCTTTCGCACACGTAGTATTGAAACCGAAATAAACGAACCTTTAACCCGTCTTTTCTAAGCATCCTACACGCCAGCTGTGCCAAGGGGACATTATTTTTTGCTAACCTAGTTCTATTTTAATCCATTCAACTACAAAGTACTTTTCATCTCAGGGTCAGTACAATTTAAAACCTAACACGGTAAATTCTATAAGAAATTAATTGTTCAACATTGCCCTACTTTGGCGACCTTTTTCCTAAGCAACAAGACTGTCTATTTGATTTAAGTCTTTTCTTACATGATTAGAGGGAGGTATCTGCCACAGGCTGTCACGTTGGCCTAATGCGACTTAGATGGATGGATTTTGTTAGAATAATGAACATGGTATTGCCTGATGTCTAATACGTTTATACCATAGGCCGAGGACTCAAAATGTTTTCTGAACCTGAAATACTTTTTTGTCATTCTTGTTTTGTTTAACCATCAAATTGACAGGTTAAGTAATTTTAGCAATAATAAAGTTGTGTACAACAATAGGATGTAAAACAACCCTGACCGCTGCGGGCGCGCGGCTCGAACTTTCGATAGCCCCCTGATAAGAGGTGTTATTGTGTTGTTGCTACCACGCGTTCCGTTGTTTGTATATCCACCACGATTACGTAATCTACAACCATAATATACTGGCAATTTATATTAACTTCGTTCACCTTGCTGAAATTAATACTGTTGATTTAGGTGTTAAACTTTTCAGTCAGCTACAAAATTTTTTATATGTTGGCGCTTAATTAAATTTCTGATTTATTATAATAATCTTGGTTGTTTTAATGTACTCGGCTTTATTTTAACAAATAATTATTAAAGTACTACAATATTATTTATTTATTTTATTTATTTATTTACACTTGACTGCACAAAAGGAAAAGAAATACAAACAGAAATCACATACATAAAAAGTACAATTGGCGGTCTTATCGCCGAAAGGCAATGTCTTACAGACAACCATGGGATGGATTTAAAAATAGGATAAATAGAGAGCAGTCATATTAAATAGTTAGATTAGATTGTATCCAAAGCAGTAGAATAAAAAATAATGACAGTAAGACTACAAGTGATAAAAATAATGCACAAAACGCTTAGCTAAGTGACGGTCTAAGGTAATCAATACTTGACCATTACAAACCTAATGCAACGGAACTGTCAGAATCTGTAATTGGAGCGGACATACATCAAGCAACCGCGTAGTGAACAAGTAGCCTTTAAGAGCGTTTATACCCTGCACGCGCTTTTTGGCTTAAAAACAGGACTTTTCAAATGAGTTAATAGCCACCAATAAACAATTTAAAGGAAAAATAATTATTACTAATTTTAGAAAAGGTTGTCATCTAGGGATTTTGGTGGAGTACTATACGGATTACTGAACACAAGTTTCGTTATTTAGGCTTTAAATGGCAATTTAGAAGCTTAAGATATCCTTAACCACTAAATATAAGATGAAAATAAAAATATTATCAGACTAATAAGACTCTTATGGAGGGATTTTGCTGAGAAAAATAATCTTTTTGTGTTTAGTTCCTGAAAAATAAAAATTCAAACAATGCGAAATTATTCAGAAACTCTCGTCAAGAACATATTTTTTTTCACCAACTTATCGTACATAATTTTTTATAACAATTGCATATTATAATAGAAGAACATCTTATCAATAAATTACCATTTTTATATTTCAACAAAATTAGTTTTCATGTTTTCTACAAATATTTTAAAAACCACTATAAAACACGCTGTCCGATGTGGATCAAATCAGACCGCCGCAAGGCCTTCTAGAGGGAAGACGTATCGCTCGTCGCTCCGGCCTGGCTGCAGTCGATTATGCCACGCGTAGTAAAAATAGCCACGCGCGGAATGCGATTACCACATCTTAGTACTTTGGTAGTAAAATATTTAATTATTTTTATTACCTACAATGATTTTGTAGTGAGTATAAATTATGTTTCAGGTAATAATATAATGGGACGTAATTCCGAGGCCAAATTATGTTATGTATTGTAATATAAAATTAAATATATTTCGTAATTGTAAGGGGTTGTAAGGCCCCTAACACTATTTATGTGTTCGAACACGAAATGATTAATAAAACGTCCGTAGTGTCTACTGATTGAACACTGATTTGAATGCAACTTAACAATGTAATAATAACGAAAATATGGTTAGTATCCAAAATTTGTATTATTCTTTGCTTGCACAGTAATATTTGTCT
This sequence comes from Hyles vespertilio, assembly GCA_009982885.2. Lineage (NCBI taxonomy): Eukaryota > Metazoa > Arthropoda > Insecta > Lepidoptera > Sphingidae > Hyles > Hyles vespertilio. The sequence goes on from CM042814.1 coordinate 21,489,912, forward strand.
ACTTATAATGCAAATAAAATATTTTTATGATATTATATTACAGTTACATTTTAATTGAATATTTGAAGCGCACGGATCAAAGTTGTTTGAGCCGATTGTATAGCGAGCCGACGCGCACAGCTTTGGTCGCTTATGTGTGCGTGAAATTAACGAAGAAATACCTATAGTTGACTTTGCGCGCAAGGTGTATACGCTCTTAAGCGTTGGACGTTGAAGGTTTTAGTCAGTTTATGTAATTATTTGATCCCCAGTTCGTAGTATAATAATTTTATGGAGATGGTTTTACAGAAGTAAATAAATCCTCACCATTTAAAGTAAAAAAGGAAAGTTTAACTTTGATAGATAGTGTCCAAGACACAATTTTTCTGCTATCCATCCTTCTCATTAGTGATAAATATTTCACAATTAATAACGCTATTACTAACGATCCAAACCTCAGCTAGTCTTTTTTGTCAGAGGAATAAAAACAACAAAGAGATCCCAACCCGTCAAGGCTGCGGGGGCAATTTCCTTCGGTGGTTACCTCGTGGCGAAGTGTGGGCGCACGCGATCACCTGTTGAACTTGCCTTCATCGATCCATCTGGGAGGGTTGAAATCACCAGGTGGATCTTCTTCATTTAATGTAGGGTAATTAATGCACCGGCGAACAACGTCCCAAGTACGTACAAGATGGACGGAAAACCTGATAAAGGTTGCAATAAATCTGAATGCAGATCATTTCTAATAGGTCATGAAGGAAATCCTTGGGAGGAGTTTATATCTATGATGGCATTTCCTTTGATTTATTTAGTCTACGAACAGATACATATTGCATTTGATTCATTCAAAAATGCATCGCTGTCACTTTATTTCATTTGACCTTATTTTACCTTGGAATTCGATTCGTGTCATTCGTCGTATACGAGTATACATATATCTATTCATTCAACCGTCTCTACAAAAGTAAGTACGTAATATAAGACCCCACTTTTTGCATCAATAAAACCTATACCAATATCACTAATGTGAAACTAGTGTTAGTCGCGAGTGCTCCGCGGCTCCGTCAAGTCAGGTCGTTAGTCTAGGTCATGCGGCGGTCTAGATAGGTCGCCTATCCGAGCTAGAGCTAGATTGTTCGACAACTGTACAGGCCGTTTTATATGGAATTGCCTCGGGTCACGGAACGACTTTGAGGCAATAGAATTGGTATTTAAGATTGTGAATTTAGTTGGTGGGTTTTTAAAATGGATTTTTCGTACAAAGCCGACTCCTGTATACGGTTCGGGAAAAGTACTTCATGACAGCAGTTTGATTTTTCATCGTAAATATGAGATATAATTTATTTTAGAAAGCTTATATTTATTTATTTATGTTGAGATCACCAAGGCAATGTGTTATTTCACTACTAACAAAGCGATACATATAATTAAATAGCATGCAATAGATTGTTACAATTATAGGTTTCTAATGCATTGCCGAATAAAAATGTTATTACGTTAAATAATATTGAGTCAAAGTAGTAGCAAACTAAGCTACGTAGCTCATTTAAAGGTCGCCACTTACTGCAAGATAATTAAGTGAATTTAAATGTATGCGTGTCAACACACAGCATCTAAGTGATCTACAGACGACCTCCGTGACACAGCCAGGGATGGACTCGGAGGGGGGTCATAGGATGCAACACACTGTTTAATTTACGACGGTAAAAAATTCATTATACACGTCCTATTTGAATTTTCTAGATGAAATCAGTAATAGGCATAATGTATGTAATCCGCTTAATCGGCTACACAGTTTTTTTTATTGCCTTTTGTAGGCAGACGAGCTAGCGGCCAGCCTCATGGATCTCTGTAGTGCCAGGGGGCCAGCACAACAAAGTCGCTGCCTACCTTAGAACAGTATTAAGTATTAGGATTCAAAAAAATAACGTAAAGTTAACATGATAAAACGACATTGGCAAGAGGATAGAGAGACCTTAAAAAAATACTTTTGGCGATGGGATATTTAAATTTATTCTGCTGAATACAGCGACTTTAACGCATTCACAACCAGGTGCATTGACCATTGTTGTGAGTTATACATTTGAAGGACATTGTAGCTAGAGTAACTACAGGAAATATTGAGACTTTTATGTCTAAGGACGGCGACGGCAGTAAAATTCCATTTTTTGCAGTTCATTGTGTCGTTTGGTCATGCTGCTCACCATGAGCGGTCGTATTGCTTAACATGAGGCGAATGGCTTTAAAAAAGTAGTTTAAAAAACATGGACCTTAGAATTCAGTCTGTATCAGCCTATATACATCCTGCTGGAAAGCAAGGGCCTCCTCTATAATGGAAAATACGATTGAGAGCGATTAGGCCATATAGTTAACGTGACCATTTATTTTTTGTGCCAGAGCGGGACGTCAGTGGAATTAAATAATAATAATAATAAAGTTTTTAGTGTTTTATAAGTTTTTATGTATTTTGTTTTATGTATTTTGTCATAGAAGACTGAATAACATAAAATCGTATTTTTGTATTTGTTGGCTGAACAAATTGTTTCAAACCATCGAGTTTAGTTTTTAAAGGTGTGAAACTCAGTACATGATTTATTTATATTTATATTCGTAATCAAAATAAATTTTATTACTGCGACACTCACCTGTGTTTTATAACTTGTCCATATTTTGATAATGTGAGAAAAAGACTCTTTCGATAGGTGCGTTACTTTCAGGCAGATACGTACTGTACTGTACTGTATCAGCCCATATACGTCCCACTGCAGGGCACGGGCCTACTCTACAATCGAGAGAACGATTGAGAGTGCTTAGGCCATATAGTCCAGATACGTAACGTACTCAATAATGATTGTGGAAAAGTTTATTAAGTCAAGATGTTTTTACGAAAGTGTTAGTATAATACGACCTCGTGGTTTTCAGTAGTAATTCGGTGAAGCATTTCGAGCGGGAAATACATTTTAAATTATTATTTGGTCTGTTTGCAAAAGCGGGACAATGTCAGCCTTGCTGGGGACACCGGGACAGACTTCCTGAAAGCGGGACTGTCCCGCCTAAAGCGGGACGTATGGTCACGTTACATATAGTGTAGGTTGGCGGAATTTACACGATGTTTTTCTTCACCAATATAGTGCGTGGTGATTGACTATCAATACACATGTGGCGGTTGCAATACGCCAACTTATATTTAGCTTATAAATTAACACGCTTATTATTTGTAATTTTAACATTATTTAAACACGCATTTCATTTTAAGATATGACTGCAGATGTTAGACCATAAAACATCTGCGAGTCGTTTTATTACAGTAAGAATTTTTGTGTACCTTATTGTATAATATTAGTTAAAAAGATGCTGTGCTAAATTATTGTTTCCTAATTGTAATGGCCCGTTCATACCGGCTCAATAAAACTGTATTATTATAGTTAAGTTCTTTAGTGGCGGCAATCCTTTGCGACAAATTTATGTTTTTTAGACAATAGTACACATGTTTTGTAAACCTTTCGGTTTGGACAATAGCCCAGATGTTTGCGCAGACCTTAATTTTTAGTTGAAAGGATAGACCCTATTTTATGGCTTAAATATATTTTCTGTAAGATTTATCCCCACCGATCCTCATTCGGGTAGTCCTATAAAAGGGTCGGTTTATTTGGAAAAAAGACGAAATCTCTCGTCACGAGCACATCTCGCTCCGAGTCGCATAATTATAATTTTACTCTGTCTGTGAATGTATTAAGTGTTAATTTACAAAATATACAATAGTTAGTTCCTGGAAGTGAGTGCTTATTCTAATACCTACACTTATAACCACCAAACACATTATTATACACACATTCGGAGTTATGTGTGTATTCAAAGAAATCATTAATTAAAACTTATTCAGTTGGTCCTATTTCCAAATCTACTCCTCGACACAGAATATATTTAGAAAGTAAGAGTTGAATGTTCCGTATGAGTAAACGGGGCATCACCCACGTGTATGTCAACTATGTCATATACTTGATAATTGACATTTCACATTTCACTATACTTGTAAACATGAGTAAGCGGTATTTATTGTTAGCACTTTTTTGTACTTGTTCATATAAATACATTTCTCAAACAAACCTTAGACTGACCTCTTCTTGTTCTTCTCTAAATCTGCCATATCAATTCAAATTCAAATCATATCAAATTATTAGATAGAAATTTTTGAAATAATAAGAGCGCTATTTTTTTTATATTTGAATGCGTAATTTATTGATATCGTAATTTCCTTATTTTAACGCAGTATGTGTATGGTTCCTTAAAGTTCTTTAGCACTTAATGACGCAAGAATCGTATCTCTTACTTTGAAGTGCGTAGTACCGCATCTAGATGTTGATTCATTTAACTACGCCGACACCAAAATACACCAAACGAACACCGATAACCGTTATCACGAAAACAGCAGTTTAATAAATTTAACTGGTGTTGCAACGCTTTTATCCCGGGGGACTATCGGTTTAACCTAGGCTTGCTATCGCGCAATAAAGGTTATCGAGGCTCATCGGCTTGCCAGATATTGGCCCATTTAGGCATATTTCTGGCGGTAGATAAATCATAAACGATAGTCGTTTCAATTTTCGCCTGCTTTGGCTTGGGGGAGAGATATTTTTAATGGGATTGAGAGAAATATTCAAATATTATGAAGGAACGATATGTTTACTTGTCTTTTAATTGCGCAATCACTGAATCAATTGTTACGAATAAAAATATTTGATGCTTGAATATAAAAATTAATTATTATTATTAAATATAAATACAAATAACTAAACCCAGAATTCCAAAACAATGAAACAAAATACACAAACAAAAACGTATCATCATACAAGAACTTTTACCATCACATTTGTATGAACATCAATAAATTGATCCATAATCAATATGAATTAAAAATCAAACAAACAAAAAAATAATTTCCTTAATGTATTTTCATTAATTTAACTTTCCGTACGATACTCAAATGATAATATGAGTAACACGCTCAAATTGGAACCACTTAAATACAAGCCATTAGCGTAACAGTAACTTCATTTTTATAAACAAATAGCTGTATACGTTCACAAATCGGTCTTCATGAAGTTATAATATTACATCTTATAGGGTCGTGAGACCCTTCATTGGGATAATTTACAGTATAGTAACTATGAGAATTTTTAATTCCAATACCTGAAAATATGCTTGTGGACCACACAAAAGTCTCGAAGCGAGGGTCAAATCCGCGACTTGTCCTTTCAAATCCGGTGTTTTAACCAACTGCGCCTTAGAGGCAGATATATCGATGAAAATAATTTTACTTTGTAAAGACAATTTGTCAGCCTCCGTGGCGCAGTTGGTTAGACGCCTGCTGTGAAAAGAGAGGCCGCGGGTTCGATCCCCGCACCGAGAACATAATTTGTGAGATCCACAAGTATTTGGCTCGGGTCTGGTTGTTTGTGATATCGAAAAGTCTCTCGTATTTTCTGATATCCATGACACAAGACTTAATTGATCTTAATATATAGTCAGGACTATATATGTAACGGTTGTATTTATTTATTATTATTTATATAATAGATGTATGAAACAATAGATTATTAAGATACTAAGAAAAGTTTCAGGTCACGTCATGAAATCCCCAATGAGCATAACTAATTTAATCACCCCGAGAGGATCCCATATTAATTAACTACGATCCCTTATAATTGGATTCATTTGTTCATCTCTATATACTCAACTTTTGTCGCATTGTTCTCGCTTTAAGAAGCAATTAAGCAGGCCGACATAATTATTTCAACCGTCAAGAGATGCTCGGAAAGTTGGTCTAGTTTTTTTTTATTTATATTTTACATTGAGAGCTACTTTACTGTACTAATTAATGGAAACACGCTGTGTTTATTATAAAACAAAATATTTAATTAATTCGATTGCTTTGTTAATAAAAACAATAATAACAAATACATTTGTATTTACTGAACTGATTTGGAACAAAATAAAAACTTCTTTAAATCCGTTTAATTGAATCGCATTTAATTGTTATCATAATTACAATTTTAAATTAATTATTCTGCAAATAAGTTGAATTTGCAAAAAATAGTAATGTTTTTGTAAATTTGTCACTAATGAAAACAATGGGCTTGTTGTTTAGATTCAATGTAAGGACCACCAGCCTAGAATTAAACAAATTAATAAGCCTATAATCATCGGGGCTCCCTTTACTATTCAGAGGACACTATACCACAGAAATTCATGTAGAAATCTCTACCTATAGTACACAGATTTCCTATCGAAATATTCTTCCACAATTAAAGAACTACTGCAATAAATCATAACGCATGAGTAGATAGTCAAACAGCTATGGGTGATTTCTTCCAGCCAAAATCTAGGAAGACCAACATTAATTTATCTAATTACACTAAAATTACCGTAAAGTATCCCTCGAGGCGGTCGCCGCATCTGCACCCCGTAGGCCGCGGCGTCCTGCTCGGCATCCGGCACGCAAGTACCAATGATGATACCCATCGCGCAGTCCCACCATAACACATCACCTTATACCACTCACACCAACATACAAATCCCGAGCGTGCTGTCGACGGCGCGCACCGACACTCACTGTCAAACTATACCGATGGTGCTACTGACCGCCCTGGTCACCAAGCTTGGCACGCCAGTCGTGACGTCACCCGCGCGTCAACACCCTGCCCCAATGTCTTAGTAATATAAATAAACCTTTATGCAGACAATTTAATGTAAAACACAACAGTACGAGTGTTGAACTTAAACTGCGTGAATCCAAACCAATAAGTCGATTAAGATTATTAGGCTAATGGGCTGTGACGTCACTGCAATTCTAAGTATTCAGTCGACTGTATGTCACGTTTTGAACGCAGACGTGCCAGTACGGCACTGACCGTGATTTTTTTGTTTTAATGAAGCCCGTATTGAGAGCTGAGAATGGATTTCTGGCAATTATCGAAGGGACGCGATGTGAACAGTTCGTATGACGTAAATAACCGCACACATACAGAGCATTTTGTGTATTCTCAACAAAAACTGTCTGGTGAGCCGTAAACTTGCACGTTATGATGTTTGAGCAAGTGGGCTCGGTGGAAGGAAAGACGTTCGCCGCATTTGAAACTGAATAAACAGCGGGGCAAACTTGGTATTTTATGCGGGCGATTGAGACGAATCTCTAATATTATGTTTCCTTTTAAGAGACGCTCTCAATCGTCACTGCAATTCCTATTAACCAGGATCTAAAATGATACGAATTTAAATGAAAGAGAGCACTGTAACTGTATCAGCCCATATACGTCCCACTGCAGGGCACGGGCCTCCTCTACAATCGAGAGCGATAGAGATTGGTTAGGCCATCAAATCTACTACGCTTGCCTAGTACATATGGCGAAGATTTGTGTAATTTTTATGGTAAGTGTATTTCTAACAATGTTTCCTTCACCATTATAGTGCGTGGTGATTATCAATACACTTAGAGCACAACATCTCGAAAAGTTTCTATTATATTATTTTGTTATATCTTAAACGTATTCTGTATTGTGCAAAAATGGATTAAACAAATAAATAAATAAACCTACACTTGAAACGAATAATTATAGGCCATATAAAAACGTATAATAAGTCTTGATGATCGAAACTTCTCGTCTCTCTGCCTAACCAACTACACCACATAAGCTATTACATATTATAATACATATGTTTCTTACTAACCAACACATAATGTAGAAATAACTTAGGCTGATAGTAAGCTTAATGATTTATTCAAGAGTCCCCCCCACCGCTAATGGCCTCTCCAGAGCGCAACTAACTAGCGGAATCAAATCTTTTTTACCAATGTTCGCAAAAATCCCATTTATATCAATATTCTTTACATGCTGTACATATCATGTACATGTCAATAACTTTTCAAGTTAAATGACTTCGGTGAGAAGAGGATTAATTTAGCTGATCATCTTTATTTTTTTATTAAATATATTTCCAATTATAATTTGCATATATTGGAGGGTTCACAATGATTCATATCATAACCTACCGCTTAAGCAAAAAAAAATGTTTAATGCCAAGAAAGTACCAAAATTTTATTGCAAACGTGAACGACCATTATATCTGATGGTAAATGGTTATAGTTACCCTGAGCATCTAAAAATAGCTTTACGTATATCAAATCAGGTTGTATTTAGAGTTAAATCTGGTTAATCGAATGCAGTGACGTGAAAGATATAGAGTCGGCGAGGCGACGATGTGTGTGCGTCTAATCATTTCTACATTTGCCACGTTATCAACAGTAACACTAATTTACCGCCCTTGATATAATTGCTGTTTAGAGAGCGTAGTTTTTTTTAAATTCAGTTTTGATGTGTTTAGAAGTACAGTTTTAAATAGTTTATACACAACACATATACCAGTATAGCGTATAAGATCAAAACTAATTATCTATAAGTAGAATTCAAGTCATCGTTATCTATCGCAAATGATCCGTAGCAGATAGTACAGTATTGCAATTATGGACCGTCTATGGTGTTTTGAAGTGTAAATGCGTAGTTGTCATGTTGTTGTCAAAAAGTTAGGAACAGTTTTTCTCTATTCATTTTTTATATTGGATATGTTAATAATATTAGCTTCGAGAATAAATACGAGTAATTGTTGTTTATATTAAGAAAACATATCTGAAATAATGCGTAAAATAGACAAAATCTGTTGGTTGATGACTGATGACCACCCATTCGCACGCCAAAAAAAACTGTAGACGTCCTATACCATAAGATGTTGCGTAAATTAGACATAACCTGTGCCAGTATAAAAAAGGTCCAATATTGACTACATTAGCCATGCCTGCTATACATTTACATACTATACATTTATGTTATTAAAAACTCTAGGAAACAGCCAAGCATGTATTCCACAGTATTTACAAATGAATGGTACGTGATTGTCCCGTGGGATAACCCTCATTAGTGGTGTGAGGGTGTTCCGTGATCCGCAATATACATACAAAAACACTGCTAATAATAGGGCGAAATATTTTAATAGGATTACTTCGTGGAGATTTTCAGGCTATAGGGCAAGCAATATCATCGTTTTTTAGGCAATAAATCATAAGATTCTAGATTATATTTCCAAGTTTGCTTTTCTATATTCTTTACCTACATATCGTATTTGGTCGCCAATAGTAAGATTTAGCAGTACAATGTTTAATAAATTTTTTCTATGTGCTGAGTGTGTATTATATTCTTCTGTATGTCGCCCAATTCATTATTTATTCTTCGTTGGTCACTCCAACTGATCACTTAACAAATCATTTTTTGGCAAATAAACTAATACATGGAAGTCTAAATCGTGTCTAGATAGTTTAACTAGAATAGTAACCAGAATCCAATCAGGTTTCTCTAAAGATTTGTCTACTTTGGCGTGCTTCCTAGACATAGATAACGCATACAATAATATTAATATTAATATTTTAATTTCAATCCTGGATCAGTCTGGTGTTGGGCAGAAAATATGCGACTACTTGTATAGTTTCTTAAACACAAAAAATTTAATAATCAAGTGTGAACATTCTTTCCTCACCCGCAGTACTGGTTTAGGCCTAGCGCAGGGTGACCCTCTGTCGCCCTTACTATTCAATGTTGCGACTTACAATATTTGCAGTGCTATAAATGATGTATTCATCTCGCAGTATGCCGATGATTTTGTGTTATACGTGTCAAATAAAAACATAGAATCTGCCCGAACCTCTCTTCAAGGTGCACTGGACATTTTGATAAGGATGCTAGATAATTTAGGCCTAAGCGTATCCACTACAAAGAGCCAAATTTGCTTGTTTAAAAAGGGTATTTACAACAACAATGTGTATATATCGATTAATAGTGCACCATTGCCGGAGGTTTCTACTGTAAAGTATCTGGGTATGTGGCTTGACCGTTCGTTAAAATGGACCAAGCATATTAATTATTTAGTTGACAAAATAAATAAGTTTTTAAATATTTTTAAAGTGCTAGCTGGTTCAGGTTGGGGAGTACACCCAAAACATTTAAGAAGACTTTATACCGGGTATATCAAGACTGCTACCGAAAACGAAGCCGGGTGGTAGTTTTAGTGGCTACAAACACAATGCAATTAAAAATTTCGCATAGAAACGCGACAATTATTTTTTATGATTTTTTAAATATCGTCGTTTTTGGGTGGTAAATCCATAGTTTTTGCTAAAATAATAATTTAAACTCTTTTATACCTTAGAGTATTTATAAATAAAAGGGCATACACTATTATTTTAGGAAAATATGTATTTACCACCCAAATATGGCCATAGGAAAAAAAATAACAAAAAAAAATTGTCACTTTTTTTTGCAACTTTTTCTGTTGCATTTTGTCTGAAGTCGCTTAAACTACCACCCGGCTTCGTTTTCGGTAGCAGTCTTGATATACCCTGTATTTCATTAATCCGGAGTAGACTAGACTTTGGCAGTTTCTTATATGGTAATAGTTGTCGGTCAAATTTATTTAAATTAGATAAGTTGCAGAATCAAGCCATGCGCATCATAGGTGGATTTATTAAAACTACACCCATCCACATCATGGAAAGTGAACTCTGCAGCCTTTACGATTTAGACGTTTATTTTTAGCCGGTAAATTCTACCTTAAATCGATAGCAACAGTGGACAATACTTCAATAAGGGCTGTAACGGAGCTCAGCTCACTTATTTCGAGTAGATACTGGAGACGTAAACAGATCCCGGTTATACTTCAAATACACTTAAAATTTAAACATGTCCTGGTCCATTCAACGGAATTGGTTGATATGTATACGATGGATTATTGGATGAATTGGTATGACCTAAGTGATATAATTAAAATCCATACTAAAGACGTAACACTACCCAAAAGAGATTATAACACTATAAAACTCAGAGACAATTGTACTTCTTATCTTAATAATGAATATTTAACACACTACAAATTATATACCGACGCTTCAAAAGATACGACGCTTCAACAAATAGTAATCAGGGATCTATGGGTGTGGCATTGTTTGACCCCCAGATAGACAAGTGTGAGAAATATAAACTGCTTACAAATACGTCCATTATGCATTTAGAGCTCATTGCGATTGCTAAAGCCGTGTCCTACATCAAATCTATTGATTATGATAAATTTGTGATATTAACTGATTCGAAAAGCTCTCTACAACATTTGGCTCGATGCACCTCTTGTGTAAGAGGCACATCGATTGCCTATAGTATTATCCAAACTTTATTTGAGATTAAAGCGAGCTCTAAAGAGATCATACTCCAATGGATTCCTTCACACATTGGTTTGATAGGAAAGGAAAAAGCGGATCAATTGGCGAAGGAAGCTTCCGGTGATGGTGTATTATGTGATATTTTACCTTATTACACGGATTATATACAACCAGTTAGACAACATTGTTACGATCTATGGAAAGTTCACTTTGATGAAAGATCAGTGGAAAAAGGTATCTGGTACAAAGTATTACAGAATGAACCTTGGAAATCTCCATGGTTTGGCGATACCTCTTTAAATAGAACTATGTTAGTTACTGCCTTTAGACTTCGATCCGGCCACATCCCACTCAATAAATTTGCTTACTCAATAAAGAAAAAATTGTCTCCTCTTTGTTCAGAATGTGAAAAGGTAGAAGATGCATACCATACAGGGTATATCAAGACTGCTACCGAAAACGAAGCCGGGTGGTAGTTTAAGCGACTTCAGACACAATGCAACAGAAAAAGTTGCAAAAAAAAGCGACAATTTTTTTTTGTTATTTTTTTCCTATGGCCATATTTGGGTGGTAAATAATTTTTTTCCTAAAATAATAGTATATACCCTTTTATTTATAAATACTCTAAGGTATAAAAGAGTTTAAATTATTATTTTAGCAAAAACTATGGATTTACCACCCAAAAATGACGATATTTAAAAAATCATAAAAAAAAAATGTCGCGTTTCTAGGCGAAATTTTTAATTGCATTGTGTTTGTAGCCACTAAAACTACCACCCGGCTTCGTTTTCGGTAGCAGTCTTGAGATACCCGGTATAATGGTGGAATGTGTACGCAACGAGGACGTAAGGTGTGACTTAGTGAGAACAACGCCCGATTTTAGAGACACTGGTGGATTTCATAAAATTTTAATGTATCCGCTTTCAGATTCTGCAAAGTTATTATATAAAATAGTTGTAATAGGCATACATCGACGCTAGTAATAATATTTAAGACATTGTATAGAGTAGTTTAAGAAAAGTCCCAATGGAGCGACATAGTCGTGTTCGACTAAGCTACTAAAATAAAGAGAAAAATGTTTACGTAAAATGATCACAAATCAGTAGCCAGAGGTGTAGCGTCAATATTTAAAGAGTAAAAGCATCGCCGGCCGCTATGTCACGAGCAGTTATTTACAATAAACTTGTTGGTGCTTTTTTAAATGTCAGTTTGTTACCGGCATTTAAAATATTAATATTCGTGCATTTCCATTGACCCGGTATCGTGAGCACTTTATTAATAATTAACGATGGAATATGCAATGCGAAAAAAGCATCGGATACTCTCATTGAAACACTCGAACAATTAAAACTTGTCGAGATATGGGTACAGTCCAGACGTACACAGAAAGTATAAATAATTTGACTTTTGCTACGTCTTCAACTCTTTCGTAAAGAAAAAGACACCAAATATCAGTTCAATGATACGACAGAAGTTGTTATAAAAAAATTGATCAAAATAATATTTCTTAATTGATAACTTTTTTAATACTCTGGCATGATCAATTGATAACTATGCATTAGAATTTAGATGGTAAGTGCAGTGTAATCCAAATATCTAGCGATGAAATCTACGCATAATATACATGGGATAACCATTCAAATCTGCATGGATCGCCTTTTACTTGAGAACCGACTGTAGACTAAGCTTAATGACGCAATGCACGAAAAAAAAACATAGAAATGACATAGAAGGACTACAATACTCTTAACTAATAATATTTTAAAGCATTCTAGAAACAATAGAGCATGAGATAAAAAATTCAGCGGCAATAACTCCATGTCCAACATCGCATCTGGATGTGAGTCGGGAATGTTACTCGCGGGAGCTATTTGCTATGACGGCCCTTTACTGTGCGGTCGCAGTGAAAAATATTTTACAAGGATTAAATGCATCGTCTTTATGAAGCTTATATATTAACCACATGCAACGAGATCGAGATAGGTCAGTATTGTCTATGAAAAACATTGTGTTTGCATTTTATGTTCGGTATAGTCAGCTATAGATTTTGGTAGCTTAGGTTGATAATGATGCTTACTGGTGGTAGGTCTTTCATATGTAAGAGGCTGCCTGGGTGGGTACCACCGCAATGTCTATTTCTCCCGTCAAACATCAGTTTAAATGCACTGTTACGTTTCGGATTGAAGGACATTGTAGCCAGAGTAACTACTGGACATATTGAGACTTAACATCTTTTGTCTCAGGATGGCGAGCGCAGTGGAATGCCAAGTATTGCTTTGTAATTCAAGGTGTTGTTTGGTTTTGCTACTGTTCATGAGCGGTAGTATCGCTTACCATCAGGCGAACGGCATGCTCATCTCGCCATTCAATGACATAAAAAAAAGTTCAATGCTTAGAATAAGTTGAGAAAGGATAAACCTCACTCGAATGTGTATGACACTAATAATATTTCTGTCTACCTATTCTTTTCTAAAACTGTAAACATATTCATATACTCGAAAGATATCACGTCAGAAAAATACACTACTGAACAATATAACAAAACTAAACACATTTCCCACAAATCATTAAATTACCAAGAATTCGACCGTCCGAAAATGTATTTCCAGAAAATAACTCGCAACAAAGATGAGTGGTCTCGCAAAACAATGACGGGTCGTCAACCCTCATTCGGAAATATTTGGCCCACATAAACGTCCCGTGTGGATGTACAAATACTTATTGGTAGCGATACTGTCCAAGTGTGTCGGTCAAACAACCCTACTGAGAGTCTCGTTTCGCCTTATCTCCAAGAATTGGGAGAGTATATGTATATAGTAGAATGTAGAAGTATTGTGGAAGGAGTATGTTTTTGTCATAAAATGGTAAGAATCGGTCTGTATCTGTCTGTATCAGCCCATATACGTCCCACTGCAGGGCACGGGCCTACTCTATAATCGAAAGTACGATTGAGAGTGGTTAGGCCATATAGTCCACCACGCTGGCCTAGTGCGGGTTGGCGGACTTACATACCATAGAAATTCTTATAAATCGCTATGGTATGCAGGTTTCCTCACGATGTTTTCCTTCACTGTTTTAGTGCGTGGTGATTGATAATAATCAATACACACATGACTCCGAAAAGTCAGAGGTGTGCCCTGGAATTCGAACCCGCGACCACCGTGAACATGTGGGCAGCCGCGTCTAGTTCGTTTACCAACAGGCCACCACGCACTTAATCGCAAGAATCGGTATACACTCAGAATTTCACGATAAGTGTTTAATTTGCCTTTTGTATCGAGATTTGAGGATGATTTGAATAGGGAGAATTGCCTGAAATGATAATCTACTCTATCCACTCCCTCCTCTGCTTATACTTCACCATATTGCTAACACTAAGGGCTCTAATGTCTTTATCAAACACCCTCAACACAGTCATAATTTTTTTTTTATTGCAATGAATGACGAGACGAGCAAGCCGTTCGCCTGATGGTAAGCGATACGACCGCTCATAAACAGTAGCAACATTCCACTGCGCTCGCCATCCTGAGACATAAGATGTTAAGTCTCAATATGTCCAGTAGTAACTCTTTACAATTTCCCTGGTTATGTGTGTTCACAGAAAGATATTCATTTTTCACCTAGTAACAAGTTTATTAGTTCAGTTTGTGTTGCTAAGGAGGTTTTTGTTTCATTTCTAGTTCACTGTTGTTATGTGTTCCAAAATTATTGTATGTTTAACAAGTAGTATTATTATGACTCGGTGTGAATAAAACGTGTGCTATCGAACTAGACTTGCAAACGATGCTTGGCGAGTTGCATTGAAAATTGTATGGTCGGGATAACCTCTTGCCTGTAAGCGTCTGATACTCCAGAAAACTAGTAACAATTGCGTGTTAAGAACAAACCAACTACAATCCATATACGCAATTGCCACATCAAAAGCGGATAAAACAAGTTTCGATTCCTTTTACCGTGGATTAGCGAAAGCAATTAATCGGGTTTTTGCGCGTCCGGCCACAACCATGTTTGTCTATCAAGAACGAGTTATACAAAAAATATTATGCGCATTAAAGTCATGTTTTGTTTTGGTCGTTTTTTACGAACACGGCTTAATTTAGCAATGAGTTATATTAAGGACATCAACTGCTGGACAAGGTTCCCTACAAAATTCATCGGGTCATCTGTCTACCTAATGGATGAACGTTCGATATGCTACTCAGCTAAAATTTGACTTGATGCAACACAAGAAAATTTATTATCGGTAACCCACCCTAACCTGACAATCTACATCACTCTCAATCTTTACTATTACCAGGAATAAGTAAGGTTTTATCCTTCTTTACGATTTCCATATCTTAAGAGTATCTGAACCGAACATTTATTGACGTTATCGAAAGGTAATTTTTTAACAAAATCTGACATTATGATAATCTCGATCGAAACTTGGCTATCTCAGAAACTTTATTGAGATTTATATTTGTAAGTCTAGCAGTTGTGTATATATGTTTTTAGGAATAAGGGCAACTCTTTCATTAATTAAAATGTTTATTGATGAGGTTACAAACAAACTACAGGTTGATAAATGGATGCTAATAATCAACCAACTACAAACTTCAACCCTTTCAGTTTCCCATCGAATCCAATATAAAACATTTTCTATAAAACTGAGAAATTGCTTCGGATTTTCAAGTCTCTTCGTCTTAAAACCTCTCCAAATCTCGCTAAAACAGAGATTAATACATGATCTCATAGAAACGGACAAGAGCACTTGTATCTGGTGCGTGCCGCAACTTGGCAACAATTACACTACCTAATCTAGCATAGTGGACTGGAGTATTATTCGGGAGTTGGAGCGTCCTTAATGCGCGTGATTTATTGAAGCTGTTTATACTTGTTTCTTTTTGTCTTGGAGTAATGCTCTGGAGTTGCTGGATTAGTAAAATTGTTGTTGGTACTTGACAGTTTTTTGTACCTAACTTTATCGATTTGTAACGTTGGTTGTGATTTTTATATTGCCAATTGCATTGCCAATTGTTCATGGTCAGTGCATTCGAAATTGTTATTATTGTTTTCTTCATAGATCGTCTCTATTAAATATCCTTTTATCAAATCCATCCCATGGTTGTCTGTAAGACATTGCCTTTGAGCGATAAGACCGCCAATTGCACTTTTATGATTGTGATATTCGTTTTATTTGTATTTCTTTTTGTGTGCAATAAATTGTATAAGTAAATAAATAATAAAAATAATACATCGACTTGAAAAATTTGGAGAAACATTCCTCTACGGGTAAAATCTTCCTAAGTTTATTTGTACCTGTATGATATCAACTATTGCATTATGTATAGAGCTTTATTTTGAGTATCTCGCAGTCGACTATACAAGTATGCGCAAGTTTACTAATGATATTTTCAAGGTAGTGATCTGAAAACGCAGATTCCATTCTTGGTGCAACTTAATATACTGTCTCACATTACACGGCTGACTTTTTACCGCAGTCGACCTTCGTTACGAACAAGCTTTGCAAGTTTAAAACTCGCTGCAAATATGTAATACATGAGACAGAAAACAAGGGACGTATATTTTTGTTGGAACGAATGTACAAAAAAGGTGCGTTTCAAGCTTTTTAGAGCAATCAAAAGGAGACGCAGTCATCAAACACATATAGAGATAAGACACGAGAAGATCTTAGTGTGGGGTCAATATATGGACTATGTATGTGACTATTGGGTGCATTTGTTATTTATTTCTCTAAAACCAAAACTAAGAGAGACTCATACAGCAAACCAGAAAATACGTCACAAGCTCTGTTCGTATCCAATACAGTTAATAAAGGCCTGATTACACATATCAACGTAAAACAGCATACAACAAAAGGACGACACCGAACCAATCCCGACCGTTCCAGGCAATAAATCAGGCAGAATGTTACAAAGACGGGAGCACGTCGCTACCGTTTAATTAATTACCTCGCGCAGTACCCGAACCGAAGAGACTCGTGTGGGACGAATAGGGGTTGACGAGACGGAAATATTAAACGATAACGGAGGTTGGGACCTCTCACAGCTCTGGATTTTCTAAGTAATGTTTACATGAATAGATAGCCATCACTCGCATTATTTATGAAGGCAAATATCGGCATTTACACAAGTGAGTAAAGTGTTACTAATATTTCGAAAAGCATTTCTTCATAGGCGCAATGCGGCCAGCGTTGCGCCTGATGGTGAGCGCAAATGCCGCCCAGGCAGGGTATCCATTGGCATCGGACGGCAGTCCCATGCCAATAGATACAATTATGCCAGCCTGCTAATATGCCTCTTCAGACTACAGCGGAAGGACCCAGGATTATAGGAGGGAGGGAACACGTGAGACGGCAAACAATTTCACAATAATTTTAAACATTTGTGAATGCTACCAACTCGCTCTGATCTGATGACTATAAAATAACATTCTAAAAATCTCGCATAATATAGAAGGTGAGTAATAATGAGTAGAAAAACACCTAAAGAATATTGTGAGTACAATAATTAAAAAAGATAACACCGCTGCGGTATTAAGCAACACAAAACCTAAAATACAAGCTTGTAAGAGAGTGTTCATAGAAATATCGTTTGATATGTTGCCCTTACTTTGTTAACTATCGAGTTGCAATATCTCAAGGAACCATTCCAGGAACGAGGTAACTCTATATTTGAATTCTAGTAGTTGTTTTAACATTAATTTATTATTTAACTCATACGATGAGACGTTTCCTTTGCACGGCAAAATTGATTCTCTGAATCCGGCAAATAGTGTTCTCGAAATACGGTTATCAGAATATAGCTACACTTGAATTGATTTAACTCAGTTATTAACTAGCCAAAAAGCTCTTGGCGGTCAGGACATACTGATAATGCCTGCCACATGTTAATATGGTAGATATTAACATATAACATAACTCTGCCGAAGCTCAAAACATCGGATGAAAAAACTTGATTACAATTATTGATGCAACTAAAATCACGGATCACATCTTAGGCGCGTTCGAGGGTAAATATATTTTTGTATAGTCCGTTATTCAATTGAATTTCACTAACACATTCGAGATCACTAACTGGAAGTGAAACCCACATCAACATTTCGGCATCACCCACGGCTGAACTCACGCTCATCACATTTACATGATTTGCAACATCAAAAGGAAACTTTTCAGCATGTGGACGGAAGCGAGCGCGGGACGTTTGACGACGGTATTTGCATTTTGTACACGTCACATGTTCATTTTTCACGCCAGGATTGGCAAAACGATACCCCTTGTGAACAAAACACGTCCATATTTCATTTTGTAACCAAATGTTATCACTTTACATTTTAAGTAAATTATTAAATTGACTAAATGAGTGACGAGGGTGGCATGCTTATTTAGATTTGTTTTTTAAAGACAATAAAATTAGATGTAGACGGATATCAATGATGAAATATAAGACAGTGGTGAGAGCTGGGAGACAATAAGATGATAGCAATCTGTTGGCTTCTTTGACCAATTTGGGTAAAAAAAATATCTACAAGAAAAAAAATTGCTGTCGAAATACACAGGGCTAGAACACCGTTGGCAAATAACATTACCTTTGCACCACTACAGAGATTTGCCACATAATTTCAAAACATTACGGCCTTAGTCCACATCACGTGGCTAATGCACCTTAGCTAAATAGATTTCATAAGCCTAGCAACCAATCCAGCTCGAAACTTCAATCTAGAGATTTCTGATCGAAAATCAGATAGATTAACGTGCTATCCATTGATAAATCGATCCATATTGATTTTACAAACAGTTTAACTCATGCTTCAAAGGAATTTGCAGTTTCTGAATACATAAAAGCAGAATTTCCAGCGGTTGCAAAGCCTTCTACAGGACACGAGACGACAAAGGAATAGGATGTAGCGGAACAATTAGCGTTGGCAAGTGCAAGGCGCTTTAAAATTGCACAAAGAGAAGCTTGTTAATCTCTCTCTGGCAACTGTTATAAAGCTTAAAACAGAAACTGTTCAAACGGAAATTTTAAGCATCCGACGAGATGTCGCTGAATTGCGATAAAAATGTAATGTAAAATGTAATGTTATGTATGCATAGGCTGTATATAGGCTGTACGCGGCTGCGCCCGCGCCGCACATTTTTCTTTCACTTGACTTTTCGATGCACCCGCACTATAACGATGACTTTGCACATTTAGCACCGAGTCATCCCGTAGGGACAGGGATGCGGCAGCGGCGGCACCCGACCGTGCACACCGCATGTTCTCCGCCAACTCCACAGCCTTAGATAAAGTGAGGGTCTTGATATCCTCCGCGAATAGCTTATCTCTTTCGGGACCTGCCACCATGCCCATTACGAACCGGTCTCTCAGAGCCTCTTCCACATCGCTGAACCTGCAATGCGCCGTGAGCCCTCGCAATCTTGCGGCCCACTGAGTGTGTGATTCTCCTGGATGTTGCACTGCCACATAAAAGTTGTACCTCTCGCTAAATCCACATCTTTTGGGTGTAAAGTGTCCAACCAAAAGTTCTAAGATTACTTCATAAGGCACCTCCTCGAGCTGCTCCGGTAACGCTAAATCCGCGGTGAGTTGATACGTTGCGTCCGCTAGCGTACTTAGCAATATAGCCCGCCTTTTCAGACCAGAAATGTCATTCTTTTGCGAAATATCGTTTGCTATGAACCACTGAGACAAACGGTTTTTAAAAGTTTTCCAATTTTGTATAGTGTGATCAAAACTGCTCAATATTCCAAAATGAGCCATTTTATATTTATTATTACGTGGGTAATTCTCGTCGCCAATGTTAGTGCGGTACGGACACAAGTGAAACGCAAGCGTGCTATAGACCAACTGTTTTAATAGACAAAACGTGAGGCGCGGGCGCAGCCGCGTACAGCCTACATACAGCCTATGCATACATAACATACAGCCTATGCATACATAACAAAATGTAATATTGTATTTTGTAAGATTTTGTACCCATGGGTCTGCTCTACTATTAAGAGGTGTTTAAACTTTAGTTCATCATGTTTTTTTAGTACAGATTCATTAATATTACCTACTTATTTTTAAATTCCATGATTTATTAGCTACGTAGGTTTCCTCGAAACGTTTTCCTTCACAGTTAGTAAGAAAGTTAACTACGGCTAAACAAATTTAAATTATAACTCCTACCGATGCAAATCTGTAAATCTATCAGTATTCATCTAAAGCTCGCGAAAAACAACCACAACATCGGAATGATTCCTCAAAACGCAAAATCAACCAGTGGCAAAGACTAAATTCTCCCACACGCAAATACCGCGCAATAACTTCCAGCCATAAATCGCTTTCATATCAGCGTGTAAAGCGCTGTTTCCGCTGTTTCTGTAAACACTTGACAGAGGCAGGCGGATGACGTCAGGAGGATACGCCGCCAGCGACTTGTTGCTAACGAACCACTTGTGCTCTTGTGTTGATATTATACTTGTAATGCCGTAATTGGGTTTGTGGCTGCGTCAAGTTTTGTCATTAGGGTTCGTTACTTGATTCACTTGTGATGTCAGTTTCGTGAATGTATTGTTGATTTTGCCTATTAACCTAGTTGTTCAAGTAAAATAAGATACCAACGGCATTCTTAACTAGAGGTGTTTTCCTACCTGAATTAGTTTGACCTCAGCGGTATTACGATACTATTTCATCTTAAAATCACTGTAGTTACCATGATTGCTCTTGTATAGAAAAAAACCTCTAAATGACTGCAGTCAACGCCGTATTCATCTAGGATTTTTGATCTACAGACTCAAATTCAAATGCTATGAATAATGCTATATGCCAAATTGTCTTCTGGTAATATTTATCGTGCGCACTTTATTCAATTCTCATCACTCTAAATATCAATCAGAACACCCAAATTAACGACACAACAACAAAGCATTGATTTTCAAAGAGCTGTGTAACAACAAAGCTCCCTGTGAAATTCAATTGCGCGGGTACCACGAGCTAGTTATTTGGTCCATCTACAAGTAATACTTGTTGGAAAGTCGAAGTTTCCATCGGTTCAACTACCAGCCGGCTGATAAACTGTATTACTATAGTTTCCAGTTAACTTAATAAGCGGTTAGCAACTTGGGTTTTCTGTGTATCTTCTGAAAGATGGACGCTGTTGTATACGTTATTAAACTTAGGGTTAAGTTAAAGTACAGGATTACTTACATAAACTAATAACCGAATCCTCGCCTTAGAAGAAAATCCTTATTAGTAATGACTTTAAAGAAGTCATGAAGTAACGCTTTGCTCTTGCGTATAGCTCGGTTATTAAGATTGTTGGGGACCCCAAAGCTCGAGATTCCAATTCATATGAAGACCTAAATCTGTTGGTATTATATCCGTACAATCTGGATAGCAGAAGATCCGCATTATGATTGCAAAGTAATTTCCGACGGCAGAAGATAACCATTTCTGGGTTATTTGGATTTAATGCACTAAAGAATTTTCCAGTTTAATTATCCACATAAAAGCTAAACATAATATAACACATCAGTGTGACAGGTATCGACCGGCCGGACACCACAAAGCCGAAGGTGAGTAAAAATCAATTCCAATCATGATCATTAGAGCGTGGCGACGCGCCCGGCTGGCAGCGACGTGCTCCGATGACCTAATTCTAGTGTTTTCACTAATTTTGCTTATGTAAATAGGTTTAAACGTCACATTGTTATGGTAACAGGTGATGGACGTTGCGAGGTTGAGGTAAATAATGTGAATTTTAGATGTTTTATACTGAAATGATGGCTACAGCGCACGTATTGGTAATAGAACGCAGTTGAAATAGAATATTCTCTGAGAATTTATTTCGGCCTTATTGTATTGAATTCATGAGGCGATAAGTTAAACTCAATATGACGGGTTCTCAACTACTGTAAGGATCCGTATTCAACATGTATAAAGCTGGGGCTAAAATGTAAGCCTGGCATGGCGATAGGGTGACTTCTATCTCATCTTATTACGAAGAAGCTTCAGAAAACATTGGCACAATGGCATTATTCTTTGTTTGCATTAATTTTGTTTCTTTTTTTACTCAAAAATATTAACAAACCCAAAAAGTTTCCAAATCACCCGTTGCCATACGATATGTAGATTTAAGGACTGGAGGGGGCGGCAGGCACGTTATCACCCTGATAACATCAGTAATCGCAAGCCGGCTATCGATCCGCGCCCACACACCACGGCTTTTGTTTATTTCAAGCCATATTTGAACATAGTAGTGCCGAAAGAGGATGCAAGCTTATAAGAAGTTGATATGGAAATCCTTGGAAGATATTTTCAGCAGGGAACATTCTGGGACTTTCTTTGTATGAACACAAGAAAATACAAAACACCCTCCAACTCTAGGTACACGCCTTTTCGCGATCGCTTTTTGCAATGAACGGTGATACGAGCACGCCATTCGCGGTTCGCCTGATTGCGAGCGATTCATGGACATAATTAGCAAAACCAAACAACACCATGAATTACAAAGCAATGCTTGGCATTCCACTGCGCTCGCCATCCTAAGACATAAAATCTTAAGTCTCATTATGTCCAGTAGTTACTCTGGCTACAATTTCGATCAAAGAGTAACACAACAGTGCACTTAAACTGCTGTTGGGCGGTATAAATAGACATTGCAGTGGTAGTGGTAAAACAGCAGTGTAAATTGTAATTTAAGGTGTTGTTTGGTTTGCTACTTTCCATGAGCTGTCTTATCGCTTACCACCAGGCAAACAGCAAGCTCGTCTTAACATTCATTAAAACAAACCGAAATAAAAAAAATAACTTTTCTTAAACAATCAAAAACGGTTCACGAACGGTTTTATGAACCAACATTACGTATTAAATAATAATGTAATAACCTTATCGTACTTGTTTGCTTATTGTTCGCATTAAATCTGTGTCTGGGTCGCGTGTTGCGTCATTATGTTTTAACTTATTACAACAATAAATATTATACAGTTGTACAAACAAACGTTATATACAGGACTATTAGATCATTGTGCGAAAGTTATTTATTATGTTTGAGACGATAATAACAATTTTTATTTACATTTCATTATAGAAACAAACAGTATTATAGATATTCAATGCATGTAACTTAAAACCGCAAAAGTAATTTACTAACTGTAATTAAGGCATATAAATTAGAAAGAAAGAACGCTTTTTAATAAATAAATATAAAATATATTTTTTTTAAGATGACGTCGTAATCATTCAAGATAAACGTTAAACACATTAATTTAAAAAAGTTAATATAACAGTATTTTTTTAATACTTTGAATAACAAATTGCCTGAAACTATCCTCATTCCATACAAAACTGAACTCAGTGCATCTCAAATTAAAACATTTAAAGAATCTTCCGCAGAACAATACAAACCCGGAGCCATTCAGCACAAAAGAATGGAATAAAGAGTAAAAACAATATAGTAATAAAGCCGCGGTTTTCCACATAATAATGGCAAGGGGAGGCCTCCTCTCTTCAGGCGTCCCCCTCCTCTTCTTTCCTCCCCGACACCCCTTGAGGGAAAAAACGGCCAGACGTCGGACGTTGACCTGCCTAGTGCAATATGCATGACAATCTCACTTCAATTGTGCTTCGAATTTAATTGATATAAAATACATCTAGTGGAATCGGAAATCATTTTCGCAACAGCCTATTGTGAGATTTCGATTCGAAAAAGTCATATGAGTTGCAAGAAAATAAACATAGAACACACACAGAGGAGGGTGACTCTATCAACACTTTAAGCTGCCGTGTTAATTTTTTTCATTTGGTTAAACATAAAATTTCGTTATTTTGTCTACACATACGAAATTCAATTAACATTCACCCTGGTGATAAGCAGGGTTTTTTTTATTGCTTTGAATGGCAAGACGAGCATGCCGTTCACCTGATGGTAAGCGATGCGACCGCTCATGAAGAGTAGCAAAACCAAACACCTTGAATTACAAAACAATGCTTGGCATTCCACTGCGCTCGCCATCCTGAGACACAAGATGTTAAGTCTCAATATGTCCAGTAGTTACTCTGGCTACAATGTCCTTCAATCCGAAACACAACAGTGCATTTAAATTGCTGTTTGACGAGAGAAATAGACATTGCGGTGGTACCCACCCAGGCAGCCTCTCACATATGACAGACCTACCACCAGTGATTGGGGTAGGGTTTTCCCACGAGGTTAGACTGTTAAACTAACTGTTAAAATGTTAATGAACTACAAATACACATCGTCAAGTCAAAGGTGTGTACTAAACTCATGCTTAATATTCATAACTAAAATACATCTTTCAGTATTTCAAACAAGCCTGCGCTAGTTATTCCTTCAAAGTCTATTGCTGTTCGCATTTGTATGAAATTGCCCTGTTATTTCCTTTGTACTGCAATTTGTTCCACGTGTCAATTCACAGCATTATGCAGTATAGACTTTTATTATAAATACTAAAGAAACGTAGCGAAGCATAGACATTACTGGTGAAAAATGTGTTTCATGCTAATTTATTCAAGTAGAAATTTATATAATTGTAGAGAATGTTAGGTGAATTTATGAATGTCTTCAGCATATGAATGATGTTTATGATCAATGTTGTTCGTTGGCATAACACGATCTGTGTTGAGGGCACAATGTCGTTGATCTCTGAAAGACAGACGAAATTGGATATAAAATATCGTGTTTTATATTAACAACTTAGTACTTTTTTAAGACAATCCCGTTTGAAATTACATATTTTGGTCTGTGAATAACGACTACATTAACATTTATCGTTTTTTGGCAAAGTCGGATTACTGATTCAAATTGTCCAAATAATGATTATCTAAAATGTAGACACATCTTTTTTTTAATAAATATAAAATAAATAGAAATACTCAGTTTTTAAGGCACAGTGAAAAACGTAGCTATGAAACGATTTTTTTTATTTATTTTGCTGATCTATATTCGTCAACAGTGTCGGCGTTCATTTGTCCGCCGGCATCAGATGATTATCTCTTTAAATACTCTATTGCAATTGAATGACACCATATTACGTGCGTTATAATTAATTCGTCATGCCAGTTTAACAAATGCTTTGGGTATGACGGTCGTGAAAATTCACCCCTCCTTTCTTATACACAAACACTTCAGTTTACAGACGTATGTGTCTACTAGATGTATTTATTATATCTCGAAACGAGTGTAAAGTAAAGAAACAAAGAGTGTAGAAGCAACAAAGCGTACGACCGTTTAGAAGCTTCCGCCACGCCTGGCCTGCCAATAAAGGATTTTTGTTCTGTTTTATACGCAAGAGAATGTATTTTTACCGAATCGTTGATACGAAATGTTCTTTGAAAATTTAAGGCAGTAACGTGCCAGGTGATTTTTATTGCTATTGTGTTTTTTTTTTAATTAGTAAACAAACATATCACTAAGTAAATATAATATATATTTTTTAAGAGTAAATTAAATAAAACTAAATTTGGAATAATCTCTACTATTACGAGTTTTTATATTTGTATATAGTTTATTTGATCCATTTTACTTGCGAGGAATAAAAATAACAAACTTTATAAAATTCTTGAGAAAGTATAATTCCACACATCTAGGTCCCCGGCTTAGCCTAAACTTACTCTGACAGTTCGTTTTCAGAGTTTTTATAAGTGAATGAACCTGCTTGTAGGATTACACTTCAAATATTCTCTGATGTTCTTATTTTATTTTATGTTACACTTGTATGAATTTTCTCCAAAAATATATTGCGCATGTACAAAAGAAATTTAATTTTTAATGTCAATTCGTATTGAATAAACTGGTGCATAATTTCCAATTATATGAATATATATCAACCCACATACTGCCAATCCTCAGGCACCAGCTTTTTCTAACATTGTGTTAGAAGTTTTAGGCCTTTGCCCTTAACGCTAGTCCAATAAATATTCGTAGACTGCACGATTTGTGTAGTGGTCAGTTAAGAAACATAGTACAAAATGTAGAATCTGTTCCTTCATACAAGAAATGAAATGAAATGAAATGAAATGTATTTATTGGTCACGTAGGCAATTTAAAAGCTCTTATGACAAGTCAATACACATAGAACTTAATCTCTATAAACAATATATTTCCTATACTTAGTATTACTTATTTTTATTTCTTGGTTTAATTAATTTATTTATGTAATTTATTTATTTTAAATTAATTTTATTTTTATTTAGAATTACTTTTATTTATTTGTTTACTTTTTATTCTTATTTTATTTAAAACAAGACATTTAAAATGCCTCCAGTACATTTTCTAAGTGCCTACACACCCAAACAACAAACAATCACACTAAGCCCATACTACCAACTTTACATACACGCATTGCCATTCGTTTTCACGACCATTTCAATGTGAATATGAAAAGATTCCATAAACATTCCACTGAAATAAACGGTTGCAATGTAAATAAGCGCAGTTAATAATTCCCGATGAGAGAACTGAAGTGCCGCCGGTAGAGAATTCAAAATCGCCTATAATGTAAGGTTAAACGGGCAAAACACAAATTGCGGATAATTAAATATTCGTACTCGGGAAAACTTGGGAGACATTGGAATAACATTTCTTCAATTAATTTTAAATGGACCGTAGAAGAATTTGAAAAAAATCTTCAGTATATTTTACCGCAATAATAAGTTTTTACAAAGTTTTTCAATTTTAATTACAAAGTTAATTAGCTATTTGTTTTACAACCGGCAGATGTTGCGAAACATGGTCATTTATCTTTCAAACTGTGAAAGCTATAAACGAGAAAACTTTGAAACCTTGTAATAAAATAAAATTATATGTCAACATAAATGTAAAAAACAAGAAATTCTTTCTACATTAAATATGAGAATTATTAATACGACGTCTGTACTGTCAAATATTGCACGTTATTGCGTAGAGTTTATATAAAAGGTCCAAGAATTACCCAGACGTCGAGCCAGAAGGAAAGTAAACGTAATACTTATGAAAAAAAAACACGACTTTTATTACATTACTTTTGGACAGCAATTGCTATTTATAACGAAACGTTTACCCTTATACAACTTTGTACATTGTGCACACAATATGAGCGTTATTAATTATTTACGACTTCACAAACATTACCACATTTCATTAACGACCAATACCTTGATTAAGCGTAAATTTTACACCGGTCAGGTGATAAAACAACAGAGTTTACAATTTTACACCTATAGTTATAATTTAACGGCAGCGTTCCGACGGCCAGGGGACGCAGTAAATGTCAATATGCGGACACAAATGCACATTGTATTCAAACACACATCGACAGCACGACTCAGAATACGCGACACGCCATCTTTCGTGTAAAGTAGTGAACTAATCAGGCGTGAAGCGCGCGACCGCACGACCGCCCCCGACGGACGCCGGCCGGCGACTGACGCAAGGGGGGTCGGGAACGAAAAACTCGAGGAAAAACCGTCAGGGAATATAATGAGAAAATAGGACGGCCATTATAAAATCACTAAGCCGGGACAAAAGTGGTTTAAACGGCGAACTTTTAAATAAAGAACTCGGAATGCAAATGATCCTGCGGTGCAGGATGTGACGGAGACGGACGAGTGCGGTAAAGTTTTATCGATGTTTGTTTTGTCTATACCCTCTGTAGATAATAGAACAAATTGAGGACGGCGGGGAATGTCAACTCTCATTATAATTTATGCTGTCTTCGATCTTTAAAAAATATATCTAACACATTTACGCTATGCCTTTTCAAAGATGGGGAGTGGAGACATAAATAATGCAATGAATAATTCGTGCATTCATTATTGTAATTGTAAAGCCGAGCACGTCTGAGTTTGCGCTTATTGTAAGATTAATATTAGAATACTTTGCAGAATAATGTTATTATTACGTCTCTGCTAAAAATTAGGGCTAGCAACAATATAATTTTATTTCGACAACCTTACACGAAAATAAAGTACACTTGCAAAGTAGTGGTTTATAAATTCTACAGTGAGAGGAAGTCTAAGCCGCTTTGCGTTGGTCGTTGTAATTTTGGACGTTGGATTTTTTAGACGTGTTGAAAACACCTCGTCTACGAATTGCCAATCTAAAATGTCTGCTACCTAACTACAACTAGATAAAATATACTACTTCTGCATACTATGAATTTATTCAACAGTATATTCTTCAGAAGGCTATCATTAGTTTTTCTTAACTAATAATATTTTTACGAAAAAATACCCACATAAAAAAAACATAAGTACCCTCACCAGTACAAAAGTGGTCTACTTTTAGTAGCATCCTACCAATTGGTTTAGTTGGTGCAGTTTTTCCTCTATGGAGCTATATGCCGGCAATCAGCGAGTTAGCAACTACGTCGGAGTTTTAGTTTCGCTTTGCTGATGCAGCATTTATGTTACTGTTATAGTATGGATTGTGGTTCGTATGGAGCGTTTTATTAGTCTAGACTTCAGACCTGTGGAAGTAAACATTGTGTGAAACGTGTGCGGGTTTGATTAATTCAAGGAGTTGTTTCGGATGGTTCTTCTGTTGTGGCATGGAAGGATTTCAAAAAGTTACAAGAAGCAAGTAATATGAGACAGGTAAAGGCGAAATAATTAGCGAAATTGTACGAAACTGCGGTCAACTTAGGGACAGGACGAACTCATGAAATCAATGAAAAGGTAGCATTCTTTTGTTTTCAATTCTATTTATCACCCGATCTTCCGTTAACTTACAGTTACAATATTGTTTTAGAAAACATTACTAAAATCAACAATATAAAATCGTAACGACATCTGTCCAGCTAATTGCACAATGCTTCGTCCATCGCATTCTGTGTTACCGCCTGAGCTGAAACAATATTTACGTTTAACATTATCCAACAACTTTGTTATATGGAGTACTACTGCATCGTAACCCCTTTCATCCCCCTCGCCCCCTCAACTAACACTGCAACTGTATTAAGGTTTGAACAAACAGAATCGGTACCGACGTATACACAGTTCGCATCATGTTTGCCAATCGCGTAGAATGTTAATGGTTGTGCTTATACTGTGCGCGCACTGTGCGGAGGGGTGTACTGTGACGTCACGGGTGCGTCGAGAACAGACCAGTCATTAGCCTGTGTGGTGAAATATTAACGCTAGTTGTATTTGATGTTGCTAATTTGAGGGTAGTACGATGTTTGAGCTGTACAGGGATGGTTCACAAGATGTAAAACCCGTTGTAGTTACGTAAGTTTGTTGAACTTTAGAATCTACTGTGTATCTGGTTACGAGGGTGGTATAATTACATCGACTAGCCTGTCACAAGTTTAAAAGAGAAGTTCACGGTTCTGCGAGAGATAGGCTCTGTTAGCAGAAGATCAATTAGTGCTAAAAAGTCTGAGCTGTATCCGCCCCATGTAATCAGGGAGTAATCTGACTGCCGAAATAATGACGCAGAGTAAATTGCCTAAACTGGGAATCCCACATTTTGCCTCATGACTCAAAGACCCTTTTGACTGTTTAATCCATTTATTATTATTTTCATCAAGTAGATTTCGCCTTTATTACGACTAGTCATGCGCGACAGACAAGTGGACAAGTTTAATAAAACATGAATGTTATCTGTAAAGTAATTCGTAATGGAGTGGCGGAGTTGTTCGCTCGGATAACGTTATTCAATAAGTCTACAAGTTTCTGTCTCGCGGGGTTTTTATATTCCAGATAGATTTTAGATGGACTAAATCTTTAGAGTGGTTTCTATAGCCTCTGTATATTCACCGGCTATCACACAAATTAGCATAATATGGATATTGATGAAGGTAGATGATGCAAAAGATGTGTAAGGGTGGTGAGTGGAGATCCGTAGTTTCTGTCTATTTCTATAGAACATATGTATATGGACATCGTAGAAAGAGTGACTACTGGATATAATTGAGGCTTAACACTTGAAGTAACCAACGCTGCCTACGTAGATCAGTAAATAATCGGTAATTATAGATGCAATATATGCAGCTTTAGTTTTCGATCATGTATGGTGGAAAAGAGAGGCAATAGGGATATATTATGCACTCCTCTGCCAACTAACTCATACGCTTTCTTTAATCATTTGTCAAGATACTACAAAAAGCCAGACACCATTCAGATTTCCGGCGCTCATTTCCCGATTTCCCCTTTTGTAGTTCAACATCACTCCTACGACGGCGATGCTGAACGTTCCAAATTAATATTGGAGTACCCTCCTAGCATAAAGGAGGTACACAGGGCGGAGTACTAAAGCGCTGGTCTAATGGCGTCGTTAATCTGAAGCCGCGAAACAAATTTAAAATGTTATTAAATCTCACGGCGGAACGCAGACTGCAGTGACTGGTAGCGCTCTGGCAAGTGTGCCAGGCGGAATGCCAAGCCGTCTGGCAACACTGCCAAACTGGTTCGATACCCCCGACGGACTAGTGCTTATTGTTACTTGTTAGCACCACCACTGCTCCGGGTGTTGCCAACTTTATATACAACGTGTGTTATTTAGAAAAAAATACAATAATTATAATTATATGATTATTTCTGTATACGTTTTCCTGTTACAGGATCGATAGGAAGTCGTTTGAAACTATTTGACAGGATATGTCATGTACAGCATTAGAATATGTTTGCATAACTTATTGTAAATTCTGATCCTATACACGTAATATCCAACAAGTCAACTGTTTTTGACGCAATAGGGTTGTGTCCAAGATTTTATTTGAGCAGTAAGTAATCATTCCTTAAAAGCATCGTTTATAAAAACAAACGAATCTCAGTCATTTTACATTCAATTTTGAAAACAGCATCAAAATTGAATGTAAAATGACTGAGATATTAATACATTTAATAGTACGGTGGGGACACTCGTTGTCTCTTTCGCACGCGTGCACCTTATGGAAGATGACGTCACGCCGTGCATGTTGCGTCCTTATCTATCACTCCTACCACCAACTTTCATATATTTGTAACTTGCTTATTACTTAACGGATTTTAAAAATTCTTTCTGGTTTTGATTATGCGTAACGTAACCTTCCGTTATAAACAAAAATAAGAATGTATGAAACTAGCCTATTCAGATACGATTTGAATCAAGGTGTAATTTTATGATTAAAAATAATTTTCAATTCTATCATGGTCATTGTCTTAATTCATTTTACTAATACTAAATATGGGCCGCACCCAGCAACATCCTGCAACCTTTGTCTGCCCACATTGTAAGTACATGTTCTATGTTTGTTTTTTCTATACTTTAAGTGTCCTTGTCGCCTACAATTTAAGACACCATAATCGTGCAGTCAACAGATCAGGCAAAATAGTATTCGTATCCATACATTTTTTTGCCGAATACCTTGATAGTATAAGTTTTACATTCTTGGCAGAGCCTCTTATCATCTGCATAAACGTCTAGTTCAATAAATCCTTACAATTCCAAGGTATTTGTAAGAGCGAGGTCGGTCGCCAGTTATGTCCGGCGCGTTGCAATTACAACCGTCTCGGAGCGCACTCAGTGAGAGGCGTTTGTATTGCAATTGTAACTTTAACTCCTATACAACTTGTGCTGGCTTGGATATATACAGCTGGAGTTTAGTTAAGACATTCAACCAAAACTTCACGACTTAACATGTTATTTCATCAGCTGCCAGGGCAATAGGGTTTGCAGCAACTTGAAAACATTCTATCGCATGTGGTGACGGGTGTATTTCCAACTATTCTTAGTATAACGCACATATATACTCAAAAATGTCCTCTCCGCATCAATGTTCCCTGGGCAAAACTCAAAGAAAGTACTGACCACATGGCAGACCAGACTGCGCTTCTAGCCATTCCGAAATCCGTGCACGTCAACGGTTGCTTATCATACTTACGTATCTATTATTAAAAGTCAAACCTTGGGGTATTATACGATTGGATTCCACTTACTCAATTATAACACAACTATTCTAGATGAATCATGGAGATATTTAGTTTGTGTTCCATGTCTCACGTAGCCACTTACGAGTAATTTTATGTAGAAAAACGCCTCTTACCTGTAACAAGAATAACATCAATGAGTACATTGAATACAAGGAAAAATGTATTTAGACATTGACACCCGCCGTCAAGCAGTGGGTAGAATCCGGCTGATTAATAAGAAACCGCGAAACCGTTCCCCGGACTAAGAAAGATCATTGTGGTATAAAAATATCTAGTCTGAGTGCTTTAGGTCAAAAATGCTCATCGTAGTTGCATATACCTTACTGTGTGGTCTGGATTATAACTTTGTCTGTGAACTGTGTATTGTTTTAATCAACAGTGATAATAACTTTGTAAACTGTATATTATTTTAATCAACAGTATCCTACCATACAAGTCTTATGGTCCATCTAATTTTAATATCTTCAGACTCTAATATCCTCTGTTGACCATAGGTCTCCTCCAAAGATTTTTACATCAACCTTTCAAAACCAACCTACATCCAAAAACTTCGACCAATATTTACCAAGTCACCTTACAGAATTCCGACACCACACTTGCCAACAAAACCCTGTAAATATCAACCGAACATTTAAAACTCAAACGTTGTGAAGTGTCACCGCTCTGGTATCGGTGTCGCTGTCTGTTCGTACTTCGTAGCCGGTGATCCATCAAACCGCTCCACTCGTCTGTTCAGCCGCGCGATACTCGATATTACATACACAAGTAGCTGTATGCCTTGCCCTTTACTTCTGGAAGGGGTATTAACTTTCATTCGGTGGACTTATCACCTGTGGAGCTATATGGATGTTTAAATATGGGAAGGTGATATTGTTATTTAAGACAGGCTTGGAATATGTATGGTTTAGCTTGACTGGGCTAGTGCCGATAACGTAGGGAAACTCTTTCATTTTATAAGTATGATAGGAGTTAACAAAATATTTTTTTCTTCTCCTGAAGAATATTTAAAAATGCCATGTCTGCTAAAGTGTAATTATTGAAACATTTGATTAATGCAAGTATCTCACACAACTCTGTGGCTCCGTGGCTTAGTTTTACTACGGTTCGGTTACAAAGCTGAGGTCTTGGGTTCGAATCCCGATTCAGGCAGTGATATGAGATTTTTTATTGATTATCAGCCGGAGTACAGGATTTTGTGCCCGATATGACGATAGACTCGCTCCCTATCACATCGTGGCAAGGAACATGCAAGGCTAAATGTGGGTGTCCTGGTACCTCTGCCTACCTCTTTTGGTTAAAAAGGCGTATGTTTATGTACCTCAAACAAGGACAGGTACATAAGGAAAGTATACAACATATATGTTTAGTCCATAAAGCATTTGGCGATCTTATATCCAGTGCATAAAGAACACATGAGCCGGCAAGCTGTTGTCTCAGCTTAATGGCGCGGCAAGCTCCATGTATCGCGTTTTATGACACGCGCGAGGACGAACTATGGAGCCATGTACCATTGATTTGATTTTCTTATCAACTTAGGGGTTCTATTGAACAAGGTATATGACACTGGTGATGTCACAGTGGGAGAGGATGATGATGCTGTAAAGCGACCTTAACCACACGCATACTATAGTGCGTATTTATACCGTTGCATTCATAAATGCTGAGGGAGCTCCATAACATTTTTACCTTTTTTGTCGCTGGAGGAAAGCTGTTAAATTCTTCTTCAAGTACCTCGGCAGAGGTCAGAAAGGATAGATATATACCATAAGCAGAGCCTATGAGTTTCTCTCAATCACACTCGTAACGTTATCATTAAAATGCTAATCATTTCTTTAAAACTATGATTTGTAAATCCAATCCACAGGAATACAGGCAGTATCATGCAACATATCGTAGTGCATAATAGAAAACCCTGCAATACCGTTTACTTGGCAATTTTTTTTTTTAAATCCGATGCCCTATTACACAAGGATTTCTAGAAAGCACTGCTTTTTTCCACCAACCATATCCCTGGCAGAAATACAAGCGCAAAGTACTGAGTTATACTACCGTATCACTACATAGTATAAAACAAAGTCACTTTTTCTGTCCCTATTTCCCCTTGTTTGCTTAAATCTTTAAAACTACGCAACGGATTTTGATTTTTTAATAGATAGAGTGATTCAATAGAAAGGTTTACATGTATAATAACATCCATTAAATAGTGGAGAAATATTGTTATTTTTGAGGTTTCTAATGTGATGTCGTTAATTATCAATATTTTTCCGCTTACATTGCAAACGCATGCTGAACCCTACGAGATTTATCAAAATAATGTACTACATATTTGTACACATTGAAAAGGTCTACAGAAAACTCCGCGATGGTATATGTCTATCTCTTATGGATATCCCACAATAACATTTTTTGTCATTTACTTTTTACGACAAATAATGGCTAATTTTCGAAGCGATTTTAACCAATACAGCATTAATCCTTCTCCAATTAAATAGCGTAAATACATTGCTGATTTAATATAGATCTATGTGGTCCTTTACAGCACAATATTTAAATGAATATTTTCGATTTAAAATTGCGGGACGTAGCGCTTGCGGCGGTACTGGCCGGCCGGGGCGGCGGCAGCGTACCTATATAGGAATGTTTATATGTATAATAATAATACGTACATATTATTGTACAAAAATCTATTTGTACCCGGGCGAAGCTGGGCTGGGCCGCTAGTATAACATATAGCGTGTATTCTAGGTATACTTCGAGTGCAATGGGTGCGGCGGGTGTGGAAGTACTGTTAGCCGCGCCACTTCGTTACGTCACGTACACAAAAACTTACCGTACGTTCGGTACTGTAGTTTATTTGGGAAAAAACTGTGTTTCTAGAGTTTTTGGTGCACCTATTTGTTACTGCAACCAAATTAAGCTGGAGCTGTAGAACCTGTGACCGTATTAGCCATGAAGCTTAAATGTGACTACACCGTTTTAATTAATATTTAAATGTAATACTTCCTATTCAATTCTTGACTTGAGCATGGGCGTAACAAAATGTAATACACTCAACAGAGAAGTTGGTTTTGTGTGGTGAGTATCACGAGAAACTATTCAATATCGCAACCAACAAACTCGAAAGAAATATTGAATGCTAACTGCCAACATAAATATGTATATTCCCGATGCAGTGATCAATATTATTTTTCTTATTAACCGTGAGCTTCTATTGCAGTTACATAAAGTTCTTGCATATTTTAATTTTCTAGAAGTCCCCTGGGAAATTGCAATGAACATGGAAGTCTTGTGTCACAAGCAGCCGTTCCAGATACGCCGTATCTCTGGAGAACGTCTAAGAAACTTATCGTAGTTTTTAGGTGCACTCCAACTTTGTTACAGACATGTCTAGCGTGAAGGTAATGTTGAAACTACTCCTTTCTGTGTGCGGGAACCAAAGAATTTGAACTCTAATAAATCAGGTAATGAGGTGCATATACCGGGTATCTCAAGACTGCTACCGAAAACGAAGCCGGGTGGTAGTTTTAGTGACTACAAACACACTATAACACAATGCAAATAAAAAATATTCGCGAAATACCGCGACTATTTTTGTATTGTGATTTTAAAACTACAAAGAAATTGTTGTCTTTTTATGCGAAAATTTTCATTGCGTTGTGTTTGTAGTCAGTAAAACTACCACCCGGCTTCGTTTTCGGTAGCAGTCTTGATATACCCTGTATCATCGTCCTACATAACTTCAATTAAATGCGTGCTACCTCGAGATTCCGTTGCTGGGTTTCATATTCAATTATCGATATCCGCCGCTAGAGGGCCCCACCAACCCCTACGCCTACGCAAGTTCGGCTATTTTCGGATAACCCGAAGTCCTCCAACCAATAAAAAAACGGTGTGGAGGGGCCTGGCGGGGAACAAGGCGCTAACGGACAAGAAGTCAAAAAAAGTTTCCAGAACCGATTCTCCAGCGTTTTGTCCGGGCATACAAAATCCAAAACCGTTACCAAATATTTTATCGCAAGTTTTAAGTTCGCTCAAGAATTCGAATATCCTGTGTTTTCGACTGCCAGCGGCCTACATTGCTGAAACCGGACTGGAATTGGCGA